>CM067364.1:66151754-66737833 GCA_034401795.1 Chaetoderma sp. LZ-2023a
TATGAAGAATTACCTTTATAATATTGTTGAATTCATACATCATTGGAAAGCTAAGCCAATTTTCTATTCATTTCTGTATTAGTTTCTATAGTGTTGTCAAACTTATATACAGCTAATTTTAATTTTAAAATGGCCCCTATTAGCCACTTGATTTGATGAATCTAGGTATAATGGTGTATTTTATATACGTAAATAACAAAATGAAAATTTTACAAAAAAAAAATAAAAATTAATCTTGATGAAATTCGATGCGTTTTCCAAAAGATGTATTTAAATTGCAGTCTATTTTTGCGCATTAGCAACCCAATGCTGGTCAGCTACTTGTTTATTTTACCAGCCAGCAAAGATGCTCTGAGCGTTCATTTAGGGGATTCCCGCCATACTGTGAGAATGGTGTGTTGTAATAATGTTATGGGTGCGATCAGGCTTGCTCAGGACGCAAATCAGTGGAAATACGAAAAAATAGTCAAGCAGTGCTAACATAAGCTATGATAGTTCAGTGTACGTGTGTGTATGCGTGCGCGTGTGCATGTGCGTTCATTTATGTGTGCGCGTGTGCACTGGGACATGTATGGAGGATGTTTTGTGCATACCTTTGCTCGTCTAGACATGCATTAGTCGCACGAGCATGAGTGACCTCGCTATTTATATATATATATTTAATTTTTCAGCATGCCTAGCCGCGTACAACCCTGGCATAACGCTGCCGTACTGCAATCCTGGAGGAGTTTGCATTATCGCTAATAATCCCATTTTGCCACTGAGCTGCGGTGTGCCCACCCTCATCTGTTGCCTGTTTGTAGCGCCACTACCCGTGGGCTAGTGATGCGGACATCTTCCAGAGAATAGTTTTACACCACGCTATTTGTAACATAACGCTAGAGATTTGTGAATATAATTTCAATGAAAGGCGTTTGTTTTGCTAATTGTTTCTTTTCAGTATACATAACAAATTATACATAGTACTAAGTAATAGACCTTTCCAGATTTAGCTATGCCCCGCCCATCTCTATCTAAGCTCCAACCATACCTCGCGCGTGTTGGAATCGATCGATCTTTGAGCTCCCTGACTATAAATTTCTATAAAACTATACATGTAAGCTGGTGAGTATTTTGAAACTAATTAGTTAAAGACACCATTCATACAACGTGTCGGACGATTAAGCGTTTAAAACGGACTATTTCGAACCATTCATAATGTAAAATGATTATGACGTCATCATACACGTCACGTAGTTGATTATGTCATCATATGATTGACTGAGGAAATGGATTCACGAATTACTAATGATGTTCTAAAGAAATTACATAAATAACAGAAAAGTAAGATTTCCTTACGTCAAAGGAATCCTACCCCTGGTCTTAATGCGATTAATGAAACTGACAGTGAAATGGATATGGTGCAGCCTGCTGACATTCAGCGAAGTGCGTGTTTTCCCACAGAAAACAACATAATTCCCTTTCTCATTGCATTTGAAGGAATTTGATTATTCTTTTAATGCAATAATGTTCAGCAGATGCAATCTGCGTGATCAGGAACTTTCTCGTGGCATTAGTCCGCCGCACGCGGACTGGACGCAGCAGAGAGTAGCAGTTGCCTTTGCAGTCGGACAGCGTTTCACCTCCATGGCCTGGCATGACCGGTATCAAGAGACAGGTCAATCGCCAGATGTGTTGGTGGAGGATATACGAGGGCTATCACACAACCACAGGACATGTTCGTTGTCATCTTCGCCTGCCGAAGCCGAACAATCAATGCTGTAGTATTGAAAAACCCGTTTTAGAGCCGCGGCGGGGTTAATAATATCCAACCAGATTGTTGGAATTAGAGTGCACGCCCTCAAACCTGCTATGAGAGTACCCTTGAGTGACATGCTCCGTCAAGCAAGACGGGAATGGAGTAAAGAATGTCGCCACTGGACACATACTCAATAGGACGTACCGCACGTTCGACACCAATATTTCATCTATCACTGCACTTATTACGCTTGATTGTACAATACCTGCCATTATGTATGATTACTGTATTCCGCGGCTGTGGTAGTAGTAGAAACATTCTACAGCTGCAATCAGTCCTTCTTCGCTTTTGCCCACTGTGTCTTGTCCTCAGCCTAAGTCCTTAGCTTCCTCAGGTCCATTATTGACTTGAGTATACCGAGTCCTGCTTTCCTGAGGTCACCTCGTAGCACGCTTAGAAGATTTATGCAATGACGTCCTCTCCTGGCTGTGTATTTACTGGCTACGAGTAGGGCGAATTCCAAGGCTCTCTGTGCTGGTGTCTCTTCTCGCACCTTTAGCACATGGCCAACCATTGACCATTTTCCCTGGACGCTTTCACAGACAGCGGCCACGTATTACACATCTTGTATAGTGCATCATTGGAAATTATGCTGTCTGGCCACTGGTGTCCGGTTATGGTGCATAGGTGCTCGCGGTGGCAGGCATCGAGTTTGTCTAGAGCGCCTTTGGAGCTGCCGAGCTGTTACAGTTATATAGCATCAAGGATACACAGGCTACATTATATAAACGTAGTCTTTCTTTTATCAAGGACAACTTTGATCTACGAATCCATAGCTTCCAAAAGGAATGGAAAGCTATATTGCCCATGACGCGGCGTGCAGCAATGTCAGCAGTACTGCAAAGCAGTGAGCCCAGGATTGTACTTTTCCTCCATGGTTCGCCGCCACGAAGTGGATCGTCATTTTCTTTAGTTTCATGCTTTGTGGATAGGTATATGTGGCTGAACTCTGTTCTGGATTCATTCATAAAGATATTCTCAATTTTTAGTTTGCTTGCAACTATTGGAAGAAGTTCGTCAAGGGGTTTCCTTTCCTCGTCTATGAAGTCCACATCGTCGGCATATTCTATCTCTAGCGGCATGCCCAGTATTGACACTGGCGGGTTTGGTTTTGCGGAACTTTCCCGCACGGATTTCAATGCAGCAGCAATGTAACAGGTGAAAATCACAGAAGATAGACCATCTCACTGTGGGGAGCCGATTGATGTCTCACACTCTACAGAATTAACTGACTTGACTCGTACTCTCAGCTTGGTGTCTGCAAGCAGTAGTCTCACTAGTCGTAGCTCATCTGCATTGCAACTGACCTGGCGTGGTCCCATCTAGGGTCTTTGAACGTTTAAAGGTGTCGAAGGATCATGACATGTCAATGCCCATTTTGTGGAAATGCCAGTGTATGGACATGACTACCGACACAAGCATGCGTTGAGCCTATAAATGTCTGCGCAGCTGCGCCCACCTCAGAAGCCACTTTGACATGATTCGGTGAAGTCATCCATCTTGTCTTGGATGCGGAATAGAGTAACATTGGATTTACTTTTCCGTATGCTGTCGGGGAACAGATTGGCTCTGGGCACGGTGGCTTCTTGGGCTTTGGTAGTGTGATAAGGGTGCCTTGGTCTACGGCGTCGATGGGAAGGTGGCGCACAAAAACTGAATTGATTAGGTGCATGGTCGCTTTTGAGATAATGTCACTTGCATATTTGAAAAGTCCATTGCTCATGCCATCAGGTCCAGATGCACGCTCATTTTCAGGGTCTTAAGTCTCTTCTGAACATCTGCTGTTTTAATTGGTGTTAGTAATGGCCTGGGGTCTCCTGAGAACGGGTGCAAGGGGGTCATCATCGTGGTCAGAGGACTGGTCCTTGAACCATTCTCGAATCGTCTCGGCTTTGCCCTGGTCAGTCTCGATAAAGTGGACTTCAGAGATGTGTATAGTGAGTCGTGGTGTGTAGTCAGTAACACTCAGGGCTCGAGCTGCCCGAAACATTTTGTGACAGTCATCCGTGGTGATTTCATCTGATAGGAAGTCTGCTTGTTGAATAGCAAGATCTTTTAAGCATTCGCTAATGTGGTGCAGAATGTTATTGCGCTCCCAGCGTAGTTTGGTGCAGTCTTCACTTTGGTAACTTTGATAGATGCCCAGCCGCAACACTTTCTGCTTTGCTGACAGTTTCACTTCTAGAGGGTCGTCAGGAAAACATAGCTAGGTAGTTTAAAAAAAAATACCAATGGTACTGATATCTGATGATTACATAGATTTCAGTATTTTGGCTAAGGCAAATATTAGATTCCTTCGATGCAGAACTGAGCTTACCTGACATTGCTTTCTGTAATTGCAACATAAATGTAGATAAGGCATATGGATTCTTATTTGTATGCCTATGTCATATATTTCCTGTTATTGTACGTAATCATTAGCAATTTTTAGTAGGATATTTAGTTGGGATACCTGGAATTCATGGTGCTAGCTTCAGTAAATACAATGCATTAAACCACATTTCGTTATGCCCACCCGTCTCTAGCTAAGTTCCGTCCCTTTGCTTTGCGCGTGCTTGGATCGATCCAACCCTGACCTCCCAGAAACCCAATATCAAGTTAAGTATATAGATACGTTGTTGAAAATCTTGAAAATAATTTGCCTGGGCGCTGTAGCTGCCTATGGCTAAGTAGTTTCAAATCTGTGTCTTATTTCTTTATTAAAAAGTAATCCTATCATAGACATACAATTCGTACACTTGAAGGAATATTCCAGCTTCGTTACGAAGTATTTCTGTCAATTATGGTTGTGACGTCACCCTACATGTGACGTGAATTTTTATGACGTCATATACTTGAGAGTGAGAGAGAGAGAGAGAGAGAGAGAGAGAGAGGGAGGGAGGGAGAGGGAAGGTGGGAGGGGCGTGAGGGAGGGGAGGGGGGAGCGAGCGAGGGAGCGAGGGAGGGAGGGAGGGAGGAGGGAGGGAGGGGGGGGAGAAGAGGGAGGGGGGAGGGAGGGAGGGAGAGAGAGAGAGAGAGAGAGAGAGAGAGAGAGAGAGAGAGAGAGAGAGAGAGCGAGATCTCAGATTCATCCATTGGTGAATATGGTTTCGTTGCTCGAAAGCAGTTCAATAGAAGGATTACTGCGTAGCCATGCTCCGCTCTTTTCTAGCTCAGCACCGCCCACTTCATACGGGGGGGGGCGGCGTGGGGTGGGTGCGTGTGCGTTTGGAGGAGGTTGTGGTGGGGTGGGGTGGGGTGGGGTGGGGTGGGGTGCGGTGGGTAGGGTGTGGGGAGAGTTGAATCGGTTTTAGCACTTTGATGACTTCCCAGAATCTCAAATTCAAAGTAACTCTACAGGCAATCTGCTGAATATTTTGAAACTAATTAGAGTGGAAGCTGTTGCTGCCTATGAGAGCCACTGCTCCCAGTCAAAATATCTTCAAAATATTCTAAGGAATGTTTCTGAAAATCCACCAAGGACATGCAATTCAACCTGTTACAGTCTAGTCAGCTGACGTATGATATTGGACACATTTTGACACGGCGTATAGCATATTGTCACTAAAGGAGCTAAGGTCACGCTGCAGATGATTACCCACTGCTGGGGTACTATTTTGCTGAAACTAATCCTCCTATGTTTATCTATAGTTCAGATATAAGATATCCTATATTGTCTGAGGGATGTAAGGCAATATCCCTGGTCGTGGGGCTGAAGGCATATTACATGATCGCCACCGCTGCTGCCGCTACCACCACCACCGCCGCAACCAACACCGACACCGACACCACAACCAACATCACCAGCACCAGCACCAACAGCACCACCACAAGCACCACAACAAGTACCATTCGCAACACCATCATCAGCACCCCTTTCCACCCAACCTCCCGATCACTCCCACCTCCCCAACCATAAACACAAACATGCACACCACCGGTACCAGCAGGACGACCACCACAATTATCACCGCCTCCAGCACGCTAGCGTCACCAGCAACTTAGCAGTAGCAGCAGCAGCAGCAGCAGCAGCAGCAGCAGCAGCAGCAGCAGCAGCAGCAGCAGCAGCAGCAGCAGCAGCACCACCACCACCACCACCACCACCACCACCACCACCACCACTACGACTACCACTACCACTACCACCACCTCCACCACCACGAGAACAACCACCACAATCACTATGACCACCATCACAACCACAACCAATACCACCAGGCGATGTGATGAAGTGAAGTTAACCTGATCGGCTGGGCTCGTATCTGTTGTTAAATCGAAGGATAAAATATTCAGCAGAATGTTTATTAAACTGTTTATTCCACATAGACATACAATACCGGGATTCACTGTCACTCAAACATCTACGTCACTTGTTAGCTGGCGTCAAAATCAAAATGACGCGTGTCCTTCACGAAACTGGGGAAATCAGTCGCGAAAGTGCCTCTTATTATATCCTTTGGTGAATTTTCAATTTACTAACCATTCTAATGACTATTTTGAGACTAACTTGACAACTTAGAATCAAATTAAATTCAATCTTGATAAACTGATGAATTCAACAAGACATGCGATTCAGACTCGTTCGTGACGGGCTATTGCCATTTTAATGACCAACCTACATTATCTTGATTGTGACGTCAGCTAACAAGTGACGTATTTGAATATGATGTCAGATTCTTGAATAGCACATTTCACCCCTCTATTGGATCGAATCTCAGAAACGTTGCCCCCATGCAGACGCGGAAACACGTGACTGGAGAGTCATAAAACGGAGGTAAGTGAACCGACACGGTGTGCTTAAAGGGATGCTAATCTCATCTTAAATGTTGTATTGCACCGATAGATTATGGTCGATAGATTCCATATCATTCATATCCTGTCACATTCCCTTATCCGTATCACAATTATCTGCTTTGTAATATCGCTTAATGTTGAACTGTGATCTCTGACATTTTGCCGCCTCAAGCGATAGTGTGTAAGTACCAATGCATTACATTCTTTATTATGTAATAATCATCGCGTTGACAATTTTGAAACTAATTTGACTGGAAGTTGTTGCTGTCTATGGCAGCCACAATCTTCAGTCAAATTAGTTTTAAAATATTCAATAGCTTACCTGTAAAATTGCTATTATACCACATTATCACGCTATAGATGGCACCTCTATGACTGAGCGCATATACCAAGGCAGACACGTAAGGTTTTTTGAAAAGCAACTCATGATAGCCACCATACGCTGTAGAAATGTACCAACATTTGACTACTAAAACCTGAA
Source organism: Chaetoderma sp. LZ-2023a (assembly GCA_034401795.1). Taxonomy (NCBI): domain Eukaryota; kingdom Metazoa; phylum Mollusca; class Caudofoveata; order Chaetodermatida; family Chaetodermatidae; genus Chaetoderma; species Chaetoderma sp. LZ-2023a. Next base: position 66,158,807 of record CM067364.1, read on the forward strand.
TATATTGATGATAAAAAGCTTAAAAGGATCGTTTTCTTCATAGATCAACGTCATCTGCATAGTACAACTTTCCTGCCATATCTAGCCTTAGGATTGCTAGATAACCGACCTGTGGCAAGGTAACATATGAAGAGTACTGGTGAAAGACCATCTGATGTGGTGGTCTTATTAATGTGTCAAAATTGGCATAATGATGAGTTGATGCAAACTGTTAATTTTGTGTTTGACAATAGAGTTCTCACTATGCGTAGTTCGTCACCGTCACAATTAGTTTGATTGATGAATTCAGGAATTTGTAATCTCTTGATAGTATTAAATGTCAGTGTTTTTAAAAATCCCAATGCTTTGAGAGAATTATTGGTGTCAGAAACGATGTAGCGCTGACACCAATTTCACGTTTCCAGTTTTAGCTATGCCCCGCCCATCACGAGCTAAGCTCCACCAACACCTCGCTCGAATTGTGATAGATCGATCCCTGAACTCCCTGACTATTAATTTTCAGAAAACTATACAGGTAAGATGTTAAATTGCGACAGCACCCATTATAATTAGTTTCAAAATATTCAACATAATGCTTATTAAATGTTAAAAACATACACTTTGTACAACGTGTCGGACTATTAAGTCAGTCATGACGTAATGATTATGACATCATCATACACGTGGTTGATTATGACGCCATCTGATGTATGGATACATTGGAAAGGTGAATCGCATTAGCTATGCAAAAAAGTGACTTCATCATTAGCCTTCTTCGGTATGGACATGTATCAACGTGTTTTGGCTTATGTCATGAAGAGGTTTGTGATTTTGAGCTGTTTTGCAGCAGCTGTCAAAAGCGGTTCATCGACGGAATCAACATCAAGTGAAAACTCCATATCAAAATTAAAAATTTGAAATCGGATGGTTGACGTTCCCAAACAGATAATAGCGTTGCAGCGAGATAAAACGTAATTCATGAATCCATTTCCTCACTCAATCATATGACGTCATGATCAACTACGCTACGTGTATGCAGACGTCATAATCATGACGTCATGAATGATTCAATTATGCGCGTTTTTAACGCTTTTATAGTCCGACACGTTGTACGAATTGCCTGTTTTTTGCTATTTACGAAACATGCTGTTGAATATTTTGAGACTAATTTGACTTGCAATAGGCAGCAACAGCATCCAGTCAAATTAGTTTCAAAATATTCAACAGTTTACCTGTATAGTTTTCTGGAAATTGATAGTCAGGAAGTTCAGAGATCGATGGATCCCAACACGGGCGTGATGTTGGTGGAGCTTAGCTAGAGATGGGAGGGGGCTAGCCAAAATGGAAATGCCCATTGCGGTGAAGAGCACCAGTGATAAACCATCTGCTTGCGGTGACCTTGTTGATGTGGACAATTCTGCAGAATGTATTGATGTCATGTGAATGGCTACTTTTGTGTTTGTCAGTAGGTGTCTTACCAGGTGTAATCATCATCATCACAGTCAGCTTAATGCCGAAATGGAGGAATCTAGTTTTAGCTCCCCCCCATCTGTAGCTAAGTCCCACCCACGCATTATCCGTGGTGGGATCAATCGATCTCTGCACTCTCTGAATCTCATTTTCCAGAAGACTATATAGGTAAGCTATTGCATATTTTGAAACTAATTTGACTACGTGCTGTTGCTGTCTATGGCAACGTTAGCATCCAGCCAAATTAGTTTCCAAATATTCAACATAATGTTTATTAAAGAGTAAAGCCTTACAAGTCATATAGCTTCACGGACTACTGGGCATTTATGACAGACGGAATCGACATAATTGATTCTGAAGTCAGACTACAGGTAACATAGTTGATTATGACGTCATGTGATTGACTGATCGACTGGATTCCTCTTTGGAAGAGTATGTGGAATTTAGTATTATACTTTAATTGTTCTTATTATTTTTATACATCCTGGTATTTCCAAGTGTAAAACCGCTACTGCCAACACCTAAATTTTCTATGTGTATGTCTCTGATTAGCTCATTGTTTTGGCCGCCATATTGTATTTTTGTCAATTTTTACCTGGTACTTAGCAAAATATTTCTCTGAAACCACGAGTGTTAAAGATGCAAAACAATGTCTAGATTTCTAGGCGAGCTGGATTTGATTAAGAGAATATAATGTACTGCACCTGTGTAGCTAGGAATTCCATACAGGGAGTCGTAATATTGGCGAGGATTTATTACTAATTAGATGTGTCTCTCTGACCTTAAGTGGTGTCCCTGGCTTTTGCCGTTAAATTTTTGAAATCTAGATGCTCCCAGATAGAGTTTTCCGCATTTCTGGTAGTAAACCTAGATTTATAGTTGCCTGCCAATTCATTCTATTTTAACAGTTTCTTCCGAAACTAAAAATATTTAATCTCTCTTAAGCATTGGTCAATGGTTACTGGGGGACGTTTTTTGTGAAACATCCAAAGAACATTCAAGGCATTGGGCTGGGACCGTGGTGGAGATGGTTAGGGAGTTTGAGCTGTACATCTGTGTGGTTAATTATTTCAGTTTTATTTCAAGGGAACAATATGTGTTTAAATGTAGGAGAATCAGCTAGATTGCTTAATCCTTTCATGACGAAGCGGGCCGAAACCGGCCTCTGTGGTGACCTTGATAAGTGTCCATTTGCAGGCCAAGCGATGACTTAAAAAAAATTAATAACTAAAATGACTGACTCTATAATCGAGCCAGTCATTCTAGTTGTAAATTTTCAAAAATAGTCGTCTCTTGGCCTGCAAGTGTACATTCAATTAGGGAATATTTATATTTTATTGACCAAATTTAGTCATTAAAGGGTTAAAATGTTCAGACTATTATTTCCAATAAATTTTAAGTAAGTGACCACGTGACCATCGGCCACACCCATCTCGTGGGAGGGGGAACACTTTCAGGGATCACGTGTCACAATACCCGCCCTATATCATTCAAACCCGGTTACGCCACTGACAATAACAATGGATGAATCCAGTTTTAGATATGGCCCGCCCACCTCTAGCTAGGCTCCACCATAGAAATGTACTATTTTAATTAGAACAAGCATTAGCTTATCTCCTCTATACAATGGATTGAATCTACCATCCGCCACACTGGTGATCTCATCAGGCCTGACAGCTAATGATAAGCAGTAATAAAACTATGCTTAATAATCAGGCTGCAAAAGCTATATCTGCTGCATCAGTGATGAAATGTCATCAGATTTATTAAGCAAATATATACATGTTACTTTAAAAACACTGTGTCTGCAAGTATGTGTCTTAAGATTGATTAATTGACAGAAAGCTATTGCAACCATAAAACTGTTATAAACAGATCACTGATGTATCAAGAAGGTTGTCATGCTCATAATACTGTTGATAACAAAACTGCCACATATAGAAACAGTTGCTCCCCATTGAACAGTTGCTATCTACGTGATATAGCTACTATGTCAATAAAACTGTTGCTAAATTAGCCTATAAAGATATCCCTTTCATACAAATTTTGCAGCCAGAAATCCGTTGCATCCACAACCTTGTTGGATTCAAAGCTCTTGCGAAAACAAAGCTGCTGAACTCAAAGATGTTGCAAATAGAAGAATGTTACAGACAGAATGACGTTGCATTCGCAAAGATGTTGCAAATTTTCTGTAAGCAGGGACAGCAATAACGGCAACACCAGAGGTAGCAAAATCAGTAATAGCAATAGTAAAAACTGCAACAGCATTCAGTTGAATGATGCTGAATATATGAAGGTGATGGACAGTAGCAAATAGCAATTATCCCTCATGTAGCATAATATCAGCCATAAATCAGCACTATTTATCCTTTCTAGGAGTCATATCCATAAACTTGTCAAGACTGTAGTGATAATTTCAAGGCAAGTTTCATTCTAAAATCCAAGCGAAGCCGGCTCCAATAAGAACACAAGACTACATACGGTTATTTAAAAAATAGTTTGATTGAATGTCGTTGTAAGTAGCAACAATTTTCAGTCAAATTGTTTTCAAAGTTATCATCATGATTCTTACTATCCTTGGAGAAGTACCACACTAATGCTGCGAGGGTTAGCATTGGTCTAGTTACATGGCAGCTGTTGCTGATGTCATTGTCATCACAACCATCATTGCCATCGTCATCGCCATTGCCATTGTCATCATTTTTATATAATGAAATTATTATTATTATTATTATTATTATTATTATTATTATTATTATTATTATTATTATCCCCACGTTTTAAAAAAACCGTCGGGGATATTGTAATCGCCTCCGTCCGTCTGTCCGTCGGTCCGTCGGTCCGTCACGCTATCTCCTCCCAACCCATTGGGTGGAATTAAATCAAGTTTGGGTATGATTCCGCTTTGCAAGACCATATTTAGATTTGGTTCCACTCCCAGGGGTGGGGTGTGTATGTGGGGGTGGGGTGGGGGTGGGGTGGGGTGGGGTGGGGGCATGGCAGGGGTGTAAAGGTCAAATTAGTTGTAACGCAACTCCTCTGAAATCATTAGACGGAACTCTACCAAATTTGATATCTGAGTTACCCATATGAGTGCGGAGTGCAGGAGGCCATTTAGATTTGGCTCCATCCCTAGGTGGTGGGGGAGGGGTCAAAAGGTCAAAGGGTCAAATTTTAACCTGCGGAAATTGATTGTAACGCATCTCCTCCAAAACCGTTGGACAGAATTCAACCAAATTTGATCTGTGGGTTACCCATATCAATGTGGAGTACATGAGCTCATTTACATTTGGCTCCGCCTCCAGGGGTGTGTAGGGTAGTGGTCAAAATGTAAAAAAAATGTATTGTAATGCAAAACCTCTGACACTATTGGACGACCTTCAGCCAAATTTGGTATGTGAGTTACCCATATGGTTGCGGAATGCAAAATACGTTTGGCTCCGCACCCCAACGGGTGGTTTGCGTGGTGTCTCAAAAGTTCAAAGCGGTGAACGTGGGAATTTTCGATGACGCGTCATCGACCGATCAATCTAGTTATTATTATTATTATTATTATTATTATTATTATTATTATTATTATTATTATTATTATTATTATTATTATTATTATTATATCCATATAGACCGTCATCAAATCTCAAATAGTCTGATAAGTTGTATGAATTGTATGTCGTTGTAATTCTTTGCTATTTAATAAACATGCTGTTGAATATTTTGAAACTAATTTGACCGGGCGTTGTTGCTGCCTTAGAAACACCACCCAGTCAAATTAGTTTTAAAATATTCAACAGCTTACCTATGTAGATTTTTGGAAATTGATAGTCAGGGTGTTCAGAGGTCGATGGATCCCAACACGAGCGTGGTGTGGGTGGAGCTTAGCTAGAGATGGGCGGGGCATAGCAAAAACCGGAAAGGACCATTGGTCTGCAGATATACCTTCATCAATATCACTGCAGAAGGCCCAATGTAGTGAGCATGGCAATGGTGGCAGTCGTCTGCAGTAACGTGTTATATTGTTATATTATTATTACACTCTGATTAACAGATAATGTTCATGGTATCCAGTTTGGCTGTCTTAAAACGAGGCTGTAACTATGCTCCCCTATTTCCAGCTAAGCTCCGCCTATTTCCAGCTAAGCTCGCATATTTCCAGCTAAGCTCCGCCTATTTTGTACATGTGTTGGAGTAAATTTATCTACGGTGCACCATGAATGACCAAAATCTCATTTTCCAGATAACTATGCAGAATAGCTGTTAAATATTTTGAAACAGCCTATGACAAAACGTTCAATAGGATGTTTAGTAACTCACAAATCCCTCAAAGGCATACACTTCGTACACTCAGATTCATGACAGAGTTATAAATCTTCATCATGATTGCGAGTATGAGCTCATATATTTGAGTGACAGATCGAATCATTCTATAGCGGGTACTGTGTGGGCCTTCAGAGTGGGCTTATGTGTCTATAGATCGAATCCTTCTATAGTGGGCACTGCGTGGGCCTTCAGAGTGAGCTCAGGTGTCCGCAGATCGAATCCTTCTATAGCGGGCACTGCGTGGGCCTTCAGAGTGAGCTCAGGTATCCACAGATCGAATCCTTCTATATCAGGCACTACGTGGGCCTTCAGCGTGAGCTCAGGTGTCCACAGATCGAATCCTTCTATAGCGGGCACTGTGTGGGCCTTCAGAGTGAGCTCAAGTGTCTACTTAATAAAGCCATTTACTATGGTAGATAGATCTGCTTAAGACGGTGGTTTTAATATCCATTTGTTGACAAGACAGTGATTATTTTTTGAAAATTTACAACTGGAATGACTCGGTCGATAACCTCAGCACTCATTCCATGTGTGTGCATGAGTAATGGTTTAATAATTTTCCCTAAAATTGATTATTGAATTATTATATTGTCGGCAATACTAATGAATCTATGTCGATATTAACAATTATGCATCACGAAGATCGAGGCTATCAGATCAACGCCATGAGTGCCAACCCTTAATTAGACCACAAATCCTAATATGACGTTTTCATTGGTTACGTCAAATAGATTATTGACGTTAAATTAGCATTATATGCTGTATATTAATAATCATTATCACATGGTATGCATTGAAACGTATGGCATCTAATTAAAAACAACCATTAAATAAATGCGGAAATGCCTCGAGAGAACCTTCCTCCTAGCTGTACACCGAGGTGTTAAAATACCACTAGCGCACAAGTATATGGTTCTACTGGCCGCAAGAGTGCAACTATGCATCCCGGTAAAGGGATTTTCACACATAAATTATAGTTACTTTATGCTCCAAAGCCGTATAAGATAGGAGTACCTACCTATAGCTGCATCTGCTACTAAGGAATAGCCCCAAGCACATGTGAGCCGATATATGCGCCATAATTGATTCAGCTGATATGGTTTTCACTAAACAATAGATCCATCGGCTGAGAAAATATTTTCGTGATTACATTGCTAGCTAATTATAACATAGAATGCCATGCACAGGTGTTGATGTAACCATCATCATCCTCATCATCATTGTTAAATTCACGTTGTTATATGAACACATGAAACAGTACACTGGCGGCTGTACTGCGGCTGAACTGTGTCCGAATGGTCGCATGTGCGGATGGGCAGCTGCCCTGTGGCTACCATGTGCCTGCAATGCGCCCACATTACAGTCTTCCATATGCACTGCGGGTTTACGTATGTATGCGTGCATGTATGTGTTTTATTCTATTGACGCACTGGCACCGTGCGGCTTCAATTTCCACATGCTATCCAGCCGACAGTCATGCACCCATTAGTTTAATTTGTTGATCACCATCTCCCCGGTCGGGGATCGAACCGCCATACTGCAACTCCGCATAGCATCAGCAACCAGCCATCTTTCCACTGGACCACCGCGCCAAGACAAAGTCTAGGTTTGGCCAACCAGCTTTCACATGTCTGATATATTGACACTCTGACGATTCATATGGGACTATCTGTGGATGCACATGCCACGATCCAATCCTTGGCTTTTTAAGCCTATTGAATTCTGAATCCATCACGACTCTGGCAGTATTAGTATTTTTTATTTTATTGACGCACTGGCAACGTGATTTACTATGGCTTATTCTTCACCGTCATCTTCACATTTAGACTGATTCATTATCTTCACTCTGCAACTCCCTTGTCTCACCATCTTCACTCTCCATCTCCATCATTTAGATTTTCAGTCTCATCATTACTATGGAATCAGATCTTATGCCGCAACAGGTCATTTGATCTAGTCGAATTTGAACCCCATTAAAAACATCGATGTCTTGGCATATTGATTATATGCTAAATCTACCAAGCATTCAAGTTTCAAGTCAAGTGTCATTTTATTTGTGAACGGATTTTATAATGCTGTTGTAGGATAGGTCTTCTTACTGACTAAGCATCTCTAACTTTAAAATACACGACAAGCACGTTTGGCTGTTTAAACTAGAGTGAAATAGGTATTGCATGTTGTGGCCATATGACCACACGTGCTGCTGCAGTGCGTATCTGAAGCTGCACTGCGCCCATACTACAACAGCACTACGACTGCATGGTCGCACATGGGGATGTGCGGCCACACTGAGGCTGTCACGTACCCACAGTGAGACCTCACATGTGTAATGCAGGTGCATGTATGGATGTATGCGCACAACCACCAAACCAGTGCATCGCGTGCGCCAGCAGTGCAGGCGCAGTGCGGCCACAGTAATGAGTAGACTTGTTACCGTAGTTAATAAATCTGACATCTGTAGAATCGAATAACCACCATTAACGCTAAAAGATGGTTACCGTTGACATTGAGTATGAATAGATTATTAGAGATTTCAAGGCGTTAGTGAAATATAGGTGTCAAATGAGTCATCTCCCTTGATATACGGATCAGCGTCAAAATCACCACAAAAGGAATTTACAGCCCAGGACTGATTTTGCTGTAACTGCTTGCAGAACTATTGCTATTATCCTTGTCAATTGGGGGTTTACAGATAAAAGTACAGCAGTTTGAATCAAATCAGATCAGTAGTTTTTCGAGATACAGCTCCAGGTATCCATGCATACATGTACGCACACAGGCGTGCATGCAACACACCCATGCATTCACGCCTGCACACAGCATGCATGCGCATACCCATGCATACAAGAGCATACGCACACGCGGTCGAATGCCTACACGCACCCAACCCCACATCTGTGCATATACGGATGTTGGAAATCATTTCCTGCTGTAAAGTTTTAAATATTGCCTTCTCTACAGACGCTGATTTTGCCAGATTTGTGTGTTAAAGGTACTGTGTCACACCAAGTAGTCGTAAGTGAAAAATAATAGCAAACTTACAATATTCCAGCGTATTTAGCGTATTTTTATGAAATCTAATGGAATATGAAATGATTTTCCAGGTTGAGCGCCATATCATTGAAATTGAATTGTGCATAAAACTATACAACGCGGATGAACGTGCAGGTTGTGCATCGTGAAATGGTGGAACAACCATTCAATAAGAAGAGGGATTCCCCAGTCGCAAAGTATGTCATAACGCGTAAACAAATCTCTCGCGACAGCTACGAGTTTGTGAATGTTACTCTACATATTTTTCTTCTCCTACTCATCATCATCATCATCATCATCATCATCATCATCGTCATGTTTTCAGGACTTAAGCCTTAGGCTTCTTATGTCCTGTTGTATTGTATGTTTGTATTTTGCTGGTGCGGTTTTATTAGTAGTGATATCGGCTCTGGTGCTAGTCAAAATCGTACATCATTTTGTCTAAGTTTTTATCTAGTCTCTGTTTGAAATCCTCACAGTCTTTTGCTTCAACGGCATGGGTGGAAAGAGAATTCCAGAGATTCACTATTCGTTTGGTAAAACACCTTCTTCTAATGACCTTGTTGCACCGGTGTACTCTTAATTTGTATGGGTGGCCTCGTTTTACATTTGTGTAAGGTTCTTGAAAAAAGCCTGCACTATTAATGTTGTATTTGTTTTTAATGATCTTGAAGACTTCAATTAGGTCCCCATGCAACCTGCGGTACTTTAATGGCATTAGGTTTAGTAATCTTAATCTCATTTCGTAGCTTTGATTTCTTAGTTTTGCTCGCGTGTCTTAGCGTGTTCTCATGTATCAACTTCTTGCTGACAGCTTGCTATTGAATCATATGAAGGTATTTATTTGTGCGCTAGAATAAGAAAATTCAACACTATTTACGCGATTGGAAGCGGAACACTATCCCGGCTAAGAGCGTGTGTCCCAATGTTAATTCGCTACATTGTGCCGTTGTTATTATGGTAATACGCTGGCGGGTTATTTTACAGTCCAGGTGATTTCAGTAATTTTACATGATATTGCACACACCTAAGCCATAGCCCTAAACTATGCATTGGGCATAAGAAAAGTGTAGGGTATAGGTATTCTATTCACGTTTTGCGTGTATGATACGCATAGCCGAGTTTTACAGCTTCATTCGTCACTTAGTCAGTCATCCACACAGTCAGTTGGCCGGTCGGTCAGTGGGTTGGTCAATCAGTGGCTGGATGGTTCTGTCTGTTAGCCTGTCTGTCCGTCCGTCACTCATGCAGTCTATCAGTCTGTCACTCATGCAGTCATCTGATCTGTCACTCATGCAGTCATAAGATTTGTCACTGATGCAGTCATCCGATCTGTCACTCATGCAGTCATCCAATCTGTGACTCATGCAGTCATCCGATCTGTCACTTGCGCAGACATTCGATCTGTCAGCCATGCAGTCGGTCGGTTGATCACTCGGTCAGTCGGTCAGTGGGTTGGTCAGTCGGTGGGTGGGTGGTTTGCAGTCATCCGATCTCTCACTCATGCAGTCCAATGGACCTTTCCGGTTTTATATATGCCCCGTCCATCCTATCTGTCACTCATGCAGTCATCCGATATGTTACCCACGCAGTCTATCAGTCTGTCATTCGTACAATGATCTGATCTCTCACTCATGCAGTCATCAAATCTATCACTAATGCAGTCTGTCGGCCAGTTGGTCACTCGGTCTGTCAGTGGGTTGGTCAGTGGGTTGGTAGGTCGGTAGGTGGGTGGTTTGGTCTGTCATTCTGTCCGTCACTCATACAGTCGTCCGATCTTTCACACATGTAGTCACTAGATCTGTCAGTCATGCGGTCCATCACTCTGTCACTCATACAATCATCCTATCTGTCATGCAGACAGTCATCCTATCGGTCGCTCATGCAGTCCATCAGTCTGTCACTCATGCAGTCATCATATCTGTCACTCATGCAGGCATCCGATATGTCACTCATGCATTCCGTCAGTCCATCACTCATGCAGTCATCCGATCTGTCACTCATGCATTCATCTGATCGGTCACCCATGCAGTCCATCAGTCTGTCACTCACACACGCATTCTATCTGCCATTCATGTCATACAGTCCATCAGTCTGCCACTCATGCAGTCATCCTATCTGTCACTCGTGCAGTCATCCGATCTGTCACTCTTGCAGTCATCCGATATGTCGCCCATGCAGCCCGCTGTCTGTCACTTACGCAGTCATCCGATCTGTCACTCATGCAGTCGGTCGGTTGGTCACTCGGTGGGTCGGTCAGTGTGTTGGTCAGTCGGACGGTCGGTGGTTTGCAGTCATCCGATATCTCACTCATGCAGTCCATCAGTCTGTCACTCAAGCAGTCATCCGATCTGTCATTTATGCATTCCGTCAGTCCATCACTTATGTAGTCATCCTATCTGTCACACACCCAGTTATCCGATATGTTACTCACACAGTCCGTCAGTCTGTCATTCATACAATCATCTGATCTCTCACTCATGCAATCCAATCTGTCACTCATGCACTCGGTTGGTCAGTTGATCACTCTGTCTGTCAGTGGGTTGGTCCGTGGGTTGGTAAGTCGGTAGGTGGGTGGTTTGGTCTGTCAGTCTGTCGGTCACTCATACAGTCGTCCGATCTTTCACACATGTAGTCATCCGATCTGTTACTCATATAGTCCATCAGTCTGTCACTCATGTATTCATCCTATCTGTCATTCATGCAGTTCATCAGTCTGTCACTCATGCAGTCATCCTATCTGTCACCCATGTAGTCAGTCGATCTGTCACTCATGCAGTTATCCGATCTGCCACTCATGCTGTCATCCTATCTGTCACTCATGCAGGCATCCGATATGTCACGCAAGCATTCCGGCAGTCTATCACTCATCAAGTCATCCGATCTGTCACTCATGCAGTCCTTCAGTTTCTGATTCATGCAGTTATTCTATTTGTCACTCATGCAGTTCATTTGTCTGTCACGCATGCATTCATCCTATCTGTCACTGATGCAAGCATCTGATCTGTTACTCATGCTGTCATCCTATTTTTCACTCATGCATGCATCCGATCTGTCACTCATGCATGCATATGATCTGTCACTCATGCATGCATATGATCTGTCACTCATGCAGTCCATCAGTCTGCCAGTCATGCAGCCATCCGATCTTTCACTCTTGTAGGCATCCGATATGTCGCTCATGCAGCCCGTCGGTCTGTGACTCATGCAGTCGGTCGGTCGGCCGGTCGGTTGGTCGGTAGGCCTATCAGTGAGTCGGTCACTCATACAGCTATCCGAGCTGCCACTCATGTAGTCTGTCAGTCCGTCACTCATGCAGTCAGTCGGTCATCCGATTCGTCACGCATGCAATCGGCCGGTCATCCGATCTATCACTCACGCGGTCAGTCGAAAATTGACATAAAGCCACCCCTCTCTTTCCCCTCCCATATCCATACCGCATCTATTTCAAGGTAGTCTGCGATGAGTTCACGAAAAATCATGATAGTTTGCCTTTTCATAATGAAAGTCCCATAACGAAAATACTACACTACTGGTAAGACACACTTATGAATGAACGTGGCTTGCGCTGCCCGTTTTCGTAATAACTGCCATAGTTTGCGAACTATTGTGGACGCGTTACGAAAATTGATAAGGCAAGTCGCATTCACTTATACGCGGTGCGCGTTATCAGTTTTGTTGGCCCGTTTACAGCTAATTCGCCTATTTTCGTCTAGCATATTTAAATTAGTCGTTAATAGTATTTACTGATGGTGCATCCATCTAATAGCAATAGCTGATTGACACCAGTTGAAACCGAAAGCGAAACAAAAAATATGTCACGTGATAAGAGGGATTTCCCGGCATTTCCCAGCCCACTGAATACAATATAAACTAGATGGATAAGATAATGAAATATTGCGACATAGCAGCTTTAAAGGGTTATTATATAGATTTGAGAATTACAGGCACAATTTCAGTCCAGGAACAATAGATCCACATGTCCCAACATGTTATACCTTGTCCGCAGTCCACACTAACTGGCGTCCCGCCCCACTACACCCGTGTTTTGATTGACCTGCCCATTACTTCTTCAGCAAGAAAAAATAGACTGAAGAATTCATTAACTTCACATGGTTTGAAAGTTAAGGCTTTTAACGCATATGTGCAATCTTCATTGAGGAACAATAGACCTACATACCGAACTCATAACTTCTCATTGCCTCTTCATTCAGGAATAACCATGCCCGAAACATGTTCAAACGTCATCCAGGAACAATAGACCTATATACCGAAATCGCACCTTCCTATGGTCTCTTCATTCAGAAACAATAGACCTATATACCGAAATAACACCTTCCTATGGTCTCTTCATTCAGGAACAATATACCTATATACCGAAATCACACCTTCCTATGGTCTCTTCATTCAGGAACAATAGACATATATACCGAAATCACACCTTCCTATGGTCTCTTCATTCAGGAACAATAGACCTATATACCGAAATCACACCTTCCTATGGTCTCTTCATTCAGGAACAATATACCTATATACCGAAAGAACACCTTCCTATGGTCTCTTCATTCAGAAACAATAGACATATATACCGAAATCACACCTTCCTATGGTCTCTTCATTCAGGAACAATAGACATATATACCGAAATCACACCTTCCTATGGTCTCTTCATTCAGGAACAATAGACCTATATACCGAAATCACACCTTCCTATGGTCTCTTCATTCAGAAACAATAGACATATATACCGAAATCACACCTTCCTATGGTCTCTTCATTCAGGAACAATAGACATATATACCGAAATCACACCTTCCTATGGTCTCTTCATTCAGGAACAATAGACCTATATACCGAAAGTACACCTTCCTATGGTCTCTTCATTCAGGAACAATATACCTATATACCGAAAGAACAACTTCCTATGGTCTCTTCATTCAGGAACAATATACCTATATACCGAAATCACACCTTCCTATGGTCTCTTCATTCAGGAACAATAGACCTATATACCGAAATAACACCTTCCTATGGTCTCTTCATTCAGAAACAATAGACATATATAGCGAAATCACACCTTCCTATGGTCTCTTCATTCAGGAACAATATACCTATATACCGAAATCACACCTTCCTATGGTCTCTTCATTCAGGAACAATAGACCTATATACCGAAATAACACCTTCCTATGGTCTCTTCATTCAGGAACAATAGACATATATACCGAAATCACACCTTCCTATGGTCTCTTCATTCAGGAACAATAGACCTATATACCGAAATCACACCTTCCTATGGTCTCTTCATTCAGGAACAATATACCTATATACCGAAATCACACCTTCCTATGGTCTCTTCATTCAGGAACAATAGACATATATACCGAAATCACACCTTCCTATGGTCTCTTCATTCAGAAACAATAGACATATATACCGAAATCACACCTTTCTATGGTCTCTTCATTCAGGAACAATATACCTATATACCGAAATCACACCTTCCTATGGTCTCTTCATTCAGGAACAATAGACCTATATACCGAAATAACACCTTCCTATGGTCTCTTTATTCAGGAACAATAGACATATATACCGAAATCACACCTTCCTATGGTCTCTTCATTCAGAAACAATAGACCTATATACCGAAATCACACCTTCCTATGGTCTCTTCATTCAGGAACAATATACCTATATACCGAAATAACACCTTCCTATGGTCTCTTCATTCAGGAACAATAGACATATATACCGAAATCACACCTTCCTATGGTCTCTTCATTCAGAAACAATAGACCTATATACCGAAATCACACCTTCCTATGGTCTCTTCATTCAGAAACAATAGACCTATATACCGAAATCACCCCTTCCTATGGTCTCTTCATTCAGAAACAATAGACCTATATACCGAAATCACACCTTCCTATGGTCTCTTCATTCAGGAACAATAGACATATATACCGAAATCACACCTTCCTATGGTCTCTTCATTCAGAAACAATAGACATATATACCGAAATCACACCTTCCTATGGTCTCTTCATCCAGGAACAATAGACCTATATACCGAAATACCACCTTCCTATTGTCTCTTCATTCAGGAACAATATACCTATATACCGAAATCACACCTTCCTATGGTCTCTTCATTCAGGAACAATAGACCTATATACCGAAATCACACCTTCCTATGGTCTCTTCATTCAGGAACAATAGACCTATATACTGAACGCTTTTAACCCCCTGTCACAACCTTCACGTTGTCTCTCCATCTCAGAACAATAGAGTGTAATGTGATAATTTTCGATGGGGTTGACAATAGTGATATGAAATTGGACCTCGTTTCAGATTCTATTTATTATATTATAAACTCATACATTGACAAAATCTCCAATAAAGTCGATTCATGAAATCCGTTTTAATGGACCTTTCCATTTTTAGCAATGCCCCGCCCATCACTAGCTAAGCTCCACACACACCTCGCCGTTTTGGGATTGATCAATCCCCAAATGCCCTAGCTATCAATTTCCTGAAAACTATAAAGGCAAGCTGTTGAATATTTTGTAACTAATTTGACTGGGAGCGCCCAGTCAAATTAGTTTGAAAATATTCTACAAAATATTTATTAAATAGTAAAAGCAAACAAGTTGTACAACAAGGCATAGACCGTCTTCAAATATGCGTTCGTGACGTACTTATCGACGTCATTTATGACGTCATTCCTTATGATGTCATTCTACACATCACTGCAGTTCATTATGACGTCATATTATGGGTGAGTACTCTCGAAATGTGAATTACAAAATTTAAATCAACAACATAACATATTCTATGGTGTCTACATTTTCGCCGCCGTCGTCGTTAGAAAGCATTCACAGTTTCGTGGGGCATCTGGGCACATGACATGTTGGATTATTATGCATTATCTAGCTAATGAAAATATTTCTTAAGCGTTATCTAACCAATGATAATCCTTTGTTGAATATACATGTGTGTTCATATCGAGTAATATCAAAGGGGCCGAAAGCCATACTTATATAATAAATTACATCAGGCTAAGGCAGATGTCACTGCAATTAAGTATTATTGTCTCACTGCGGCAAGAGTAATGGCAAAACCAGGCATTACAACGCAGGGGGAAATATATCGTGAGAGATATGTGTCTGCGGCAACTGTTATGGCAACTAAAACGACCAAAAAGCACCCATATATAGCCACAAGAATTCAGCTTTTCTACATCTGGTAGCTGCCAAGCACGGCTCCAGCCATCCCTAGCTGTGTCTAAGACACCATGTGAGTTCACATAGGTAAATGTATTTGGGCTTCACTAGCGGATAGTTCAACGTGTTGAAGCACCAATTGACTTCTCTGGCTTATATCTACAGGACAGGCATAAGTCCCGAGTATATGGTCAACAAACCACATTATTTGATTCCGTCGAGGCATAGCTCATAATGCTGTGATTCTTGAGGACCGCCCTGATCTGAATATAACACTTCTTATGTTGGTGATCCGAGTGATTGTGCGGTGTGTAATTTTAACTACCGAAGGTAGCATGGTCGGCCTGGCCTGTTGCTGTTAACAGAATAGACAAGCCCCATTAACGTCATTGGCATTCAGCTAGCCGGTAGCGTGTGCAAATCCGTGAATGGAAGTAAGTCTAGTTGCATAGTGTAGAGGAAATTAGGTTGTGAAGAACTGGGAGCCTAAGATTCCAATATTACCGTTGAAAGTTAAGACTGTGTAATGACTATAGAAACACGGGACAGTTCACATGGGTAACTTTGAAATGGTGTACAGAATTCGGTACCAAACAATCATTAAATTTCATTTCACGTAGGTTCACCTCCTGCATGAACCTACATGGAATGGATATTAACGATTCTTTGGTAACGAATTCACATTTCCAGTTTATCCATCCATCATATGAATTCATAATCAACTGCATGACCTGTAGGCTGACGTTATACTCATTACGTCATGAATCACTCGATTTAGGCCGTCTGAAATGTTTAATATTCCGTTATGTTGTATGAGTTGTATGTCTTTATTATTTCATAAACATTCTGTCGAATATGCTGAAACTAATTTGACTGGGCGATGTTGCTGCCATAGGCCTATCTGTATAATCTTATGGAAATTGATATTCATGGAGTTTACCCATGTGACTGATTTATAGACAGAATCGTAGGCAAATATGAAATTCGTGTCTATTGCAAAGTCAAGTTAGTTATTTTCTTACACAGCTTCAATTTCAGAAAGTTTCCTATTTCTGCATTGCAATACATAAACAATCAATGGATGAATCCAATCTGTCACTCAAATATATTACGTCATAATGAATTAAGTTAAATACAGGATAAATGGCATAGCTAAGTCCGTCATGAACCGTTAAAAGTCTGTCATGTGTACGAATCGTATGTTTTTCATAATTTGAAACTAATTTGACTAGACGAGGTTGCTGCCATATGCAGCAACTGCAGCCAGTCAAATTAGTTTCAACATATTCAACAGCTTACTTGCTTAGTTACCTTGGTATTGGTATTCTGAGAATTCAGGGTTCGATCGATCCTAATAGGGAAAAAGCGTGGCCAGAGCTTAGTTAACGATGGGCGGGGCATAACAAAAATTGGACATAACCAGTGGAATGGGTACATGTGTGACTAATCATGGTTCAAGGTTCAAAGTTATTTATTTGGATATAGAATATAGATTCACAGGTACACAATATGTAGTCCACCAAGAGCAGAGCCTATATGATGGTGGACCCTTACATAGAACATGGAGAAACAATATAGGACTCTATACAGAGGAATACAGGATTAATGGTAATATAGATACGATATTGGCATAAGAATACATAATGTTAACATACTATAATCATATACATACAGACAATAGATTATTATTATTATTATTATTATTATTATTATTATTATTATTATTATTAATAAGACGCAAGAATTATTATTATTATTATTATTATTATTATTATTATTATTATTATTATTATTATTATTATTATTAGTTCTGGCGAGTGGGTGCAAGTATGAGAATAACATAGTTGTGAGTTTTTTCCAGAGTCTAGCAATAATCTTTTTGATACTTTGTTTAAAAGAGTGTTGGTTTATGATGTATAGACATGGGACAGCTATGTCTGTGTGGTGTTCTTGTGTCTGTATTATTCCATAAGTGAATTGCATTTATATGAGGGCTTTTGTTGGACAGCTTTTGTTTGGTGGTGTGTTGAGTGCAGGCTATTTCTTGTTTTTGTGTTGTGAGAATGCAATTGTGTATTGACCATACAGATGTTAGATAAAGACGAGGGTAAGTTGCCATTTTGGAAGTCTCTTAAGATTGTGTATAATTCGAACGCTTCAATGTCCTCATGTTTTAAGACATTTTCTAAATTAAAGATACGAGCTGTTTACAAGAATAGGTCAATAAATTGCTTTCGCAGAGATTTTAGTTTTTGTTTCTCTAGCTTGAGATGTATTAGTGTAGATAGCATCGCAGTAAGTGATGTGATGAAGTATCATTGTGCAGTACATGTTTTGAAAAATATTAGCTGTTAGATAGCGTTATCGTCGGCGTATGATGACAATGCTTTCTTGCTCCCATGGAGGAAATAATTTCAATGTGCTTCTCCCATGCTAAATTTTTCTCGAGATAAGACTCCTAAAACTTAGCATATTGGGCTTCTTGTATTATCTAGTTGTCGATGTAGAATTTTAGGAGAGCCCTTTCTTTTATTTTCCTATATTTTGTGAATAGTAAATAATTAGTTTCAGATACATTTAAGGACAATTTGTTCATGTTAAAACAGTCTTTTAATTTCGTTATTTCATTAGTGACATATTTGTATAGAATTTCTATATCCTTATGACTACAGAAAGCATTTGTATCGTCTGCAAATGTATTACTGAGAGATGTTTTCAGCCTTTGGGTATGCCATTCATATAAAAGAGAAACAGCAGGGGACAAAGAACTGAATTTAGGGACACCACAAACTACATTTTTATATTCAGAGATAACCCCATTGAATTGCATCCAGTTCAATGCAGTGCCACTTATTCCATAGTAAGCAAACTAACTTAGTAGTAGAATTGTATGATCAACTGTATCAAAGGCTTTAGAAAGATCCAAGAATACACATAAAGTATGTTCATTATTTTCGAGGGAGTTAGATAATTTTTCAATCATATCCACAGTGATAAGCGTAATAGAGTCTTGTTCTCTGAAATAATATTGAGCTGGATATATGATTGAATTTTTTTAGGTATTTAGTAATTCTACTAAAATACATCTTTTCTATAAATTTGAGAAAAGTGCAACCATTAGTCTCGATGGAAATACTATCTGTGTTGATGAGAGACTACATTTGTGGTCCAATGGTGTTAGTATTTCTGTTACACCGTGTTAATGAATTGTCCATATACAATTATTAATTCAATCACTTTTAGCTGTGTTAATTTGCATTAGCATTTTGCAGAATCTGTTGAATTTGGGAAAATACAGTGTTGATAGCTACCTGTCAGGTAATCCTCTACATATTCGAGCTTGGTTGAATGTTTTGTAATAAATTAAGACCAATGTTAGTAAAATACTTATTAAATCTGTTTGCTATTTCTTTTTTGTCGTTAATGACAGTATTATTATAAATTGCATATTGCTATTTCACTTATTTAGTAACGATTTAATCAGTTTCCATTATATTGTCTTTTTATTCATCAAATTTATGAAAATGGTTTGCTGTCCTAATTGTCTGATTTAGCCTGTTTCTATATTTCCTGAACTGTGAATCATTTTACTTTATCGGATATTTAATAAAATTCAGAGACAGCTTGTTTTTCTTGTGACAGGCAGCTATAAATCCTCTTGTAAGATAGGGTTTTGCAGGATTGTGTTTAAATTTCTTAATATTCATACATGTTAGAACATATAGTGTGGATGGTGTTGTAGGCATCTTAAGGATATAAGCATTATCTGTTATGTAATTAATGTTATCGCATATAAGTGAGTGAGGGGACAATCACCTTACAGACTTTTCCTCTGGTGGATCTCCTATTATGAATTTAAAGGACTACATAATCAATATCTAAATTAAGACTCTTGATATGTTGAAAGTCTGTTTAGCACACAGTTTGATTTCCACGGGAGTACAGCATGTCTGCGCACAGCATAAGCTATCAAATCAAATATTGTATGCCTGAAACCAAATGAGCCCCTGGCGATAAATGCTATCTCTGGTGGGACTAACCTCTAGATCATGTGTACACCTAATAGGACCCCAAAACCCCACAATATATTGCCCGGGTTATTTTAGAAATGTATATTGAAAGTAAATCAAAAACCTGATATGACCCACATGGAAATTTAACATTCAAACAATATAAATACCAGCTTGATATGTTGATATGCTCACTCATTCACACATTCTTGGGAACATGGCATGACAACCCTTTTTCATGTGTAGTAAGTGGACTATGGAAGCGTATGTACGCTGGGCTGAACTGCTCACAAATGGGTCTCACATATCATCATTAATTGAGAGGTCTGCACAGGAAACGTTAAGGCCAGTACTGGGCAAACAGATATCCTACATAATATGGGTAAACACAATATGAGAGAACGAAGGGCCATGCCCTTCTGCATGTTCGAACCATGGATTTCTAAAATAGAGTTAAAAGAACCTGTGATGTCCATGGTGATGCACGGAACAAAACAGCACAGTCTCGAATACGTTTTGCATTCGAAGAGAGAGAGAGAGAGAGAGAGAGAGAGAGAGAGAGAGAGAGAGAGAGAGAGAGATTGGCAGTCTTTTACAAGTGTTATGTGCTTGAATGCCGAAAATTGGAGATGGAAAGTGATTGAGAAAAGAATGATTCTGGTTAAAACTGACTTGGACGTAAGGAGTTGCTCAACCCTTAGCACTCTGCTATCAAAATTTTATATCGTTTCAAATTAAATTTAAAAGATGAACTTGTATTCATTTTTTCAACAAATTTGGTGGAAGATGGTGCTGTCGTAGACAGCAACATCGTCCATCAAAATTGTTGAAAAATGTACACCAGTTTCTTTGGTATTGATCCACTAAAAGATAGATTACTGACACCAGAGTGGTAAGGGTTAAAATAAGTTGATGCAAGTGCCAAACAGGCTGCAGCACAAAATAATGTGGCTGCAAGAAGATTGGACTTCCTTGTTCCTCGGCATGTGGTGAGTGCAGGGGAATATGTGTAGATATGGCTGAAAAAGATGAAGATCCCAACGAAGAAGGCGTACTTGACTTCTAATGCTCATTAGTAAAAAGCACAGCAAATTATAAAGTTTGATTGGTCATTGACACACTTACTGAAAGATATTTGCTTGATAGAGAGTTATCAGTTGCACCACCTAGTTACTGAACTGGGAGTATGGTTGCCAGTTCTGAGTAGAGAAGCAAGATTCTCAAGATTGTAATGTAAGAACAACATGAATTAGTCATAAAAAAGAAAATAAACTGGAGATTCTATGAGAATCCAGTATTGGAATCTGTCACATTTTGTATTTTAATCCTTGAATCCACAGGTCCATAGGATTCAAACAATAATGGGGCCAGGGAAACATTATATGGACCATTAGTTACAACTGGAATTTGTTTGATTTATCATGAACCAAAATAAACGTAATATCACATCAATAGAACACCCGTCCTGACTTGATGTTATTGTGATGATACGTGATGATTTTATGTGCACATTCAGATATAACCTACTTTCGCCAGATCCTAAATCATGCAGCATCGTTATCCTTCAAATAAACATTGTTCCACTCAATGGATATTTGGAGTTTTTAATATGTTATATTCTAGACACCAATATTCAATATAACAGTGGATTTATTTCTTTTCCAATTAGCAGTGCGTCAAACCATATTTTGACTATAAACCCGACAGTATAATTCTCCCCCACCCACTAATACAACTCCCGCCTGTCTCTCTTATGTCTATTTACGATATGCATTCTAGGGAGTCGTTTCCATGGCAATGTCATCTGCACTCTCACCGATACTTCGATCCCCGGTTTCTTTAGTAATTTGACCGAAATTAGCAATACTCTGAATAAGTTCTTGTGCATTTATTGGTAGGAAGATAGTATCAAGGGTTGGCATGTTGGGAAGATTTCCGTGGACTTGGTCATTAGATCTTTCACGTTGCTCGGCTATTGACATTACGTACTCCATACTGGCTGCCACATTACAGAGTAACAACTCCTTCTGTCTGTCGCGTAATTCCAAGACAAATGTATCCACACTTTTCTCAATCTGTGCTTTAAGATCCTCACCTTTCTTCTTTATCTGGGATACCTCACGCTCGAGTTTATGTTTCGCATCATAAATAAGTTGCACGTCGCCGTGAATGCGTTGTGCAGTTTTAAGCAAAGTCGCCTTCATCTCTGTTTTATGTGCTGCACTACATACTGGACATATGACGTCACCACAATGTTGACACGCCGTAAGGTCAGCTTGTATGGTGTCTGTTCCACACGCCGCACATGCGTTTTTGCAACCAGGCTTTAGGTCTGTACTCCTTCCTTGGTCATCTATCCTCGGATACATTTCCATCAAGCTGACAATTGTAGCATTAGTAGACAATTCTGGTATTCCAATTGAGGAGAGACAGTGAACTGTGCGACATTCTGGACATCGAACATTGTTGGTGTTGACTACAAAGCACTCGACACAAGTTTTGCAGAACGTATGTTGACATGGCAAAGACTTTGGATCTTTCAATCGTTGCATACAAACTGCACATTCTAACAACTGTCTGATCAATATGCCTTCTAAGTCACCATTATCTGTTGCTCTGGCCATTATGTAAATCAATACCTGAAAAAAGACAATTACAAAGTCACCAATGCAACACATGTATTACAAATTCAATGTCCCTTTGTTGTTTTATCTATGCCCCGCCCATCTCTAGCCAAGCTCCACCAACACCTGGCTCATATTGGGATCGATCGATCCATGAACTAGCTGACTATCAATTTCCAACAGCGCCACGTCAAATTAGTTTCAAAATATTAAACAGCATGTGTATTAAATAGCAAAGACATACAATTCGTACAACATGTCAGAGTATTAATGTAGCGCGGATCGACCGGACGGGTACTGGCCATCTCAGCTAAGCTGGGTACAGAACGGCCATACCGGATTCGCTCCAAGCACGGCCCCCTGGGTAGAATAGTATCCGTATATAGGCCCTATGAGAGAGGTGTTCATTGAAAATGTATGTTAGACCGTGTGGTGCGCATGCGCGGGCGTCAGAGCTTCCCTGACAACACATCTCGGAATTGGAAGCGAGTGCATGCTTACAGTGTACCGAGTAGGTACCCGTAAATAAGTTTAACTGTATCATCCTCGGTGTTCTTGGTATGGATTTCAGAACCGTTTAAATTATTAATATCGGCCCAGAAACGGCTGAGTTATCGTCGAAAGGCAAATTATCTTTAAAATATTTCTCTTGTCCTGTGTACGTAATAGCCACGTCACCACTTCTGTCTGCATGCTGATTGGCTACTGCACGGCCGCCTATTGGCTGAGGCCCCTAGATCTGACGTCACGAGTAGTATAAAAGGGGTGAAAAATCGAGAATCAGGAGATCACTGGCGTGGAAGCCGGCCCCAGCAGGGCGACTGGACCATCGTGATAGAGGTGTGTAACTGCTTACCTATGGTGATACCTACATCATCTGGTGCAAATCGGATTTCAGCACATTCGCGGTGGTAAGGAGTCTTCGGCTTCCACAGTTTTTGTACACTTTTGTAATAAACTAACTTAAAGTAATAATCTCCCACATCCCGACCTTTATAAGGGAGTCTTTCCGTCGGAGGGCCGTGCGGGCCCAGATGTAATTCTACGGAATGTAGAGCTGACGGTGATACTTGGTAAATGACTTGGCAGATCTGCCAACTACGCTGAAAAGTGGACTTCAACTTCCGCACTGCATGTCGTGTGTGTAATAATTAACTTTTCGACCAGTCTGGGTGAACTTTGCCTGGTGCGCCGCAAGTGTTATGCGATGTACCCTGCACAGTGTGCCAGTTATTTTACATGCATAGATTATATAAGCAGCCCTCCCTGTTAATGGGTTGCTCTCAACTTTCAAATTACCATCGCCGGACTGAAACTTTACAATAAACCATTTCTATTCTGTAAGAATGAAATGATTATCTAATGGACATCTCTTGAACCATTCCATTATATGTCCAGAGAATGTGCCGTATCCAACCTGCCTGGAGGAGTCAGCTTCCGGAGACCTGCTTGCGGATCTCCATCCAATTCGTTGTAGTGTCTGGGTGAGGCCTTAGTGCCCACCACGTCCTTACAGGAAGGACGCTCGCGATGGATATCCATCTCTCCTTCCCCACCATGATGACATGTCAGTATTTAAATTTGTTTGTGTGAACTGTGAAAACTCGTCTAGTGATGCTATATGTGGCTGCGGAGCCAGGTAGCTGGGTCGTTATTTGATTCGGAGCTTTGTTCCATGACATGTACACACGCTATCCTTGGAGGTAGATGCTATGTGGGGCAACCTTAGGGAAGCCGGGCATCTGCGCCCAACGGATAAACGCATCTAAAATTTAGGTGGTAAACCCTGCAACTTGCGGCCAAAGCTTGTTTCCATTACTAACAACCAACTGGTAGGTTAGGATGCAGCAGAAGGCCCGCATAAATAAAGTGGCAACTACCAATGCAGTAACCTTGGAACTACATAAGACAGTGACCTGGGAATTCTTCGGAAGTCGTTCGGTCCATCTTCACGTAAACGAACGTGCAACAACCTTAGCAGTAGTTTCATTAGGATTTTCAGCACTTAGCATTTTCTGTTGAACAAGAGTGGCCCTTTTCGCCAATTCTTTTCCTCCGCTTCGGCGTTGAAGGCATTTTCCTGTGACGGATGCCTAAATGAGGCTCTTTCCTCTTGCAACAACAATATTTTCTTTATGTGTGTGTGTGTTAGGGGTATACTAGTTTATATTAAACTATCTAGTGACTTCATTGCGGAAACTCTCACGCGGGGATACCTCTTTGGATTAAGGGATCTGTGTGGTACCTCTGGCGAAACCATGTGGAAAGAACACCGGACGGCTCTACGTTGTGTATTACTGTGCTCATTTACTGTCAAACACATACAACTGCTTGTATAGTATTATAAATTTCTCATTGTTTAATTATTCTTTATTCCATATCTCTAAATTAGTATAGATAGGCATACCGGTGACACAAATAGTTGGAACGACACTGTGTGATTCAATCTCTGTGGCAAACCCCGAGATCCGCAGCTAACCAGCCCTCCCGTACATCATGCATTTGTGGCGCGATAGATGGGAATGTCCAGCACGTCCCCCCGTTAACTACAAGTGGCACCAGATGTGGGGCTTAAATGAGAAACGAACCCATGCCAACACTCAACACCCACGATTTTCAGTCTCCTTCATCTGACAGTCAGCTCTCCCTTAACATGGAAGCAGCATCATTTGATGGACGTACTGCTCACGTGCTCACTAACAACTCCAATAATTTCCTGGGTGCTGGACGACCAGCACTTCCACGATGCCTGGCAAGCGGGGACTCAATACATTACCTTATCGGATCTCCGTGATAGGCTATCACCATCTACGCCGGATCATGGACGACCTCGACAAAGACACCTACGGGGGCAACAACATCCTTCACGACCATTATGTTCACCAACATCATCCGTGGGTGCCCATGTACCATACCCCACATCCCCACCTCTTCATGCGTCTTCCTCTTAGTATCCAAAGGGACCGCATTACGAACCAGAGGATGCGGCTACACCTTTTCAGCAATACATCAGGAGACCTACACATCACACACATCATCCGCATCAATCACCTGCACCACCACCGTATGGAGAACATCCGTCACAACTACCAGCAGAACGTCCACGTCGTCTACATAACACACCACCACCAGTCTATAGAGCTACACCTGGCTATGGACCCGCATCAGGGCAGTATTCGGCAGAACCTACATATCATGCGCAACATCATTGACGAGAATCCCCTTCATGGATGCGGCATCAACAGTATAGACAGGGACATCGACGCAAGACACCACCGCTACTACCACCACCTACACGCCTACCACCATCCGCGTTCTCTTCAGTTTCACCAGCACCACCACCATGTTTCGCGCCCACTACTTCTCCACGAGGATCTGGCCAGATCATTCTCTGCCCCCACCCAGAATTCAGTGGGGAGACTGATTGAGCCAATTATAAAGTGCAGTTCGAAATCATAAGTAGGACAAACCGGTGGAATAATCATCAGATGGGAGAGTACTTAGCCGCAAAGCTGTCCAGGAAAACTCTAAAGGCCTTGGCAGATTTAGGCCCAGACTACACACCATCGTACATGGAATTGGAGAACGTATTGTTGGAAAGGTTCAGTGACACAGCCCTCGGGGAAACGAGTCAATTGCAGCTCAAACACTTACATCGACGCTCGGAGGAAACATTACCAGTGTTAGCTAGTAGCATCCATTGGTTAGTTACCTACGCTTATCCCAGCATCAATCTCGAGGGCGTCACCCACCTACATTTGGACACATTCATCGACACGTTGAGCGGACCTTGAAGGAAAAATTGTTTCTCATGGAGCACGGCAGCCTTCGACAACTAACAGCCACCATGGTTCATATTGAGAACTTCTTGGAATGTGAGAAAAATAACCGCTGCCAACTACACCCTATGAACGAGGTAAATGATGTTAATGTCGCCACCACCAGCACTGAATCCAACACCGCAACCGCACCTACCTCAGCATCCGACCAACAAGCCCAACACGGACAAAACAACAATCCTAATCACGCGTCTAGAGGAAGAGGGCGTGGCCAATCCCATCGTAGGGGCCACAACAATGCCCCAGGATGCGGGAACCAGCACAACAACAACAACTGCCAAAACATGCACGATAGGTTAGATTACTAAACAGATCTCTGCACTCACTAATCTAGTTACTACACTCAGCACAACGGTGTCTACAAAATCCACCACCAGACCACCTATCACTACAGCTTTAGCACCGCCACCAAACATGTGTTTTGGATGTGGTCAACCAGGCCACTGGAAGGATCGATGCCCTACCCGACTGCCATCAACAACTCCGACCGCTGACCGACGCACTCCGCAGCCTGAGAATTCGTCAAACTAGGAAGGGCACCGATTACAGAGTCGCTTCAGTGCCCATTCATACAACCCGGCTCAACTGTGGCCTCTGAACCACCACGTCAGGCAGCCATTACTAACCATCACTCTTCTACTACACCATGTATGTACCAACAGCCGGCTTCCCCTATAATGGTGCCCACAATGCACACCGCATCTGGAGCACTGACATCTTCCCTCTCCAGAAAATGTGACCCCGCAAATTCCGCTTCTACTCAACCTTCTTTCCTATCTAAAACAGCAGTGGTAGGTTGTAGCACCTGCACTGAAACAACGTTTTTGCAAGCATTAAGACCCACCACCAAGGCACTTAACCCCCGGTGTCCTTTGGTGGTATGCAACTCACGACCCCTAACAGCATCATCTACAACGTCTACCAGCAGCAGCAGTGATTGCAAAAGGAGCACTCATTCCGCTTCATGGGTTCATAAGAAGAAGCATCATACAAAGAACGGGAAAGTATCATGCTGTCATTGTTTCTTCTGCACTTCACAGGCACCCCTCACCCGCGGGCACGAAAATCCTATCGATACTGCTGTCTACACCAACTCAGCATACACGGAACCAGCAACAATGGCCACCACAATTGCAACCCCCAACTCCGTCATCGTCTAAGCAATCGCAGCAGCAGCGATGACGGGTTGGCCCTTTCCATACTCAGCCACAAACTACACTCACAGAAGCCATCTGGAAACAAGCCGACTATATACAGAATGATACCGCACCACCCTTACTTCCACAATTGGTATCATTGGAAACTCTTCCGCAGGTCCGCCGTGAAGTAATATATAAGTGTGCCTGCCTGTTTAGCGGTATTTCCACCAGTGCCACGGTGGACACTGGAGCTTCCATCACCGTTTTTAACAAGCGCTTGTATGAGAGCATCCCACCTCAAAAGAAGCCACTCCTTAAGCCTACAAACATATTTTTGCAAACGGCTATGGGAGCTGATGTCCCAGTGGCTGGTATAGTAAACCTCGTGATACAAATAGAGGAGATGCAATTCATACAGCGAGTCGGTATCGCTTCTATTCAAAATGATGCCCTGCTTGGCTCTGATTTCCTCAGTGCCAGCAAAGCCATCATACATTGCAGACAACAGGAATTAGACATACATGGCCGAGGGATACCCCTTGGACCAGAATCATCACTGTACGATATATGTGCGGTGATTTTAGCGTCAACCACCACAGTTGAGCCGGGTCAGGAAAAGATGTTATGGGCCACCACACCACAGTTAGAAGACAACACTCACACAGCCATGCTGGAACCCGACCATAAATATATGCTTGCCTCACAATGCGCCAGTCCCCGTATGAGCATAGACAGCACCAACAAGGATCATATACCTTTTTGTGTATTCAATGGCACTGCGGACCCAATACCTCTTGAACCTGGAGTCTGTTGTGGCCATTTGGTGGATGTGATCTCACTGGAAACAGCACCCACCGCACCCACACCAGCAACAACTTCTAAGGATTTGCCAGAACATTTACATGACTTATATTTGCATGCCACAGTTGGATTGATTCAATCTCAAAAACGTCAAATCCGGAAATTACTATACAAGTACCGTGATATTCAGCCGGAGACATGGATCTGGGTGAAACTCATCTTGTATGGTACTCCATCGACACTGGAAACAACAGACCCATTCGACAGCCGGTACGATGTCTTTCCATACATAAGGAGGCGGAAGCACAACAACAAGTGAAGGACATGTTGCAGACGGGCATAATAGAGCCATCAGCATCCCCCTGGGCCAGTCACATTGTACTAGCAGGCAAAAACGACGGATCTTTGCAGTTTTGTATAGACTACCACCGCCTTAATGATCTAAGCATCAAAGATACATATCCGCTTCCTTGGATAGATCAGGCCTTAGATTCCTTGTCCTGAGCCAAGTGGTTTTGTACCCTTGATTTAGCAAGTGGATACTGGCAGGTAGCCATGGATAAGGCTGACATGGAGAAGACTGCATTCGTTTGTAGAGACGGTCTTTTTCAGTTCTGCAAGATTCCCTACGGCTTGTTCAAAGCTCCTGGAACGTTCGAGCGTCTCATTGAGCAGGTATTACCTACCCTGCAATGGGAAATTTGTCTGTGTTACATTGACGACGTAATCGTTTTTGGTCCCTCGTTTGAGCAGACTTTGTCCAACCTGGATACCATGCTTTCAAAATTCCGCATGGCCAACTTTAAGCTCAAACCCAAGAAATGTCATCTCTTCAGACAGAGCGTCGAGTTCCTGGGACACGTCATATCCGGTGATGGAGTGGCTACTCAACCATCAAAAACAAAAGCAGTGGCGGTGTGGCAGACACAGATGTTTGTCACGGAGACCCAGAGTTTCCTCGGACTCTGCCAGTACTATCGCCATTACATCCATCACTTCAGCGAGATTGCATCACCCCTATTTAGGATCACCGAAAAAGACCGACCATTCAAGTGGACGAGTGAGTGTGAAGGTTACTTCAGGGCACTGAAGGAAATCTTTACGACCGCTCCAATTCTTGCTTATCCCAACCCTAACCTTGATTTCATATTGGACACTGATGCATCGGCTTACGGCATCGGCGCAGTTCTATCTCAGGTCATGGAGGATGGAATGGAGCAGGTACTGAGTTATGGCTCACATACTCTTAATAAAACCGAGAAACATTACGCAACTACTAAGTGAGAATTACTTGCGGTGGCACACTTCGTCAAGTATTATAAACACTTTCTGTATGGGCGCCCATTTACTCTCCGGACAGACCACACCTCACTTCGCTGGCTCAGAAACCTAAAAAATCCGGAGGGCCAGGTAGCATGGTGGCAGGAATCCCTGCAGGCCATCAACTTCACGTCGTTCATAGACCTGGCAAACTGCATGGAACTGCCGATGCCTTGAGCAGGATTAGACTCGAGGATGAATAGGAAGTGGCCACCACCGTGACACATACTGCACAGTCATCTCTGGAGTTCCACGAATTGTGGTGCGCAGAGTGGAACACGAAGACAGTTGCTCACGAACAAGCAACAGAAGCGCAAACACGAAATATATATAAGCGTGGATCCAGGAGGGGGTACGTCCCCCAAAGGAATTTGTTACACCATTATCCACATCAGCAAAATACTACTACCAGCGGTTTGAGGAATGCCACATACATGAGGGTGTTCTCTACATCAACAACCGCATCGTGATTCCTGAGCGCTATCGAAACATCATCTTGCTACAACTACATGATAACGCGGGACATTTAGCTGTTGAGTGGACATTAACCCGCAAAAAAAGAGATTCCACTGGATCGGGTTTCACGATAGTGTGAAGGCATGGGTCATCAAATGCGTCCCATATCAAAGACGCGCTGTTGGCCAGCACCATTACGCACCTCTTCAAATTAAGATAGTTGGTGCACCATGGGAGTGTGTGGCTATTGATGTGCTCGGGCCCTTGAATACAATGGATGAAGGAAACAAGTACCTCGTATTGCAAAATTATTTTACAAAGTGGGTGGAAGCGTTTGCTTTGCCAGACCAAGAGGCATCCACAGTAGCAGAGGTCTTGGCAAGTAATGTGTTCTGCCGGTTTGGAATGCCCTATGAGCTGCACTCTGATCAAGGAAGTAATTTTGAGAGCCGGCTGATTTCCGAGCTCTGCAAATTGTTTCATATTGTCAAAACCTGCACCACCATGTATCATCCGCGAAGTGATGGGATGGTGGAGAGGTTTAACCACACATTGCCGGAAATGTTGACAAAGGAAATATGCTTTGATTGTCGGGATTGGGATCTATGACTCCCATATGTGCTCATGGCATACCACACTTCAATACATGTCAGCACGGGTTATACCCCAGCATGGTTAATGTTAGGTCATGAATTAGTCTTACTCCTGGATCTGGCCATGCCAAGAATTCTGGGAGAGAACAATTCACCATCTCTCTCCATAGAACTCATGCGGCAGCAGATAGAACAGGCTCATGAGCTAGTGAGACCAACTTTATCCACTACACACCGGCATCAGAAAACATGGCATGACCAGCGGGTTCATGGAGATCGGTATGAAGTGGGAAAACTGGTTTGGGTTCACGATTCGCGACGTTCTGCAAATGTGCGGAGTAAACTGAGTTACCAGTGGAAACGCCCATATGTGGTAGTAAGTAAGAAGTCAGACATGACCTACCATATTCATGCTTTAGATGGCCTGACCTCAATCATCCACTTTGATCGACTTAAGCCTTGTGTCAGTGACGACCCAGTGCCAGAGCTCGGACTGGGCATTCCATGTAATGCCGGTACCCAGACAGATGTCTCTATGGAAACAAGTATTCCCGACGTTAGTCCAGAGCACTGCGGTGCCAGTTCGACCTCTCTCCTACCAGGCCGGGAGTCCAGTGACCCATTGACTAACGCTAAGGACGATGACGAGATACGTATTTGCCCTCTCCCTCCTCAATGCAGGTCTACTCGATCTGGAATGCCGTATTTGAAGACTTTCTCGTTTGTGCTGTCCAAGGGGAAGGACGGAAAATTCCCACGCACTTCATGCTATTACCTCGATTATAGAGTTACCACAAGCGGAAGCTGAGGCTGCCCCCAGGCCATGCTTCTTGTGGGGCGGAACATGTAATAAATGGCATGGAAGTGAAAAGGTCGGATGAGGCCTTGGCTTGTTTTGAAGAACAGCAGAACCGCACAACTCAGTGTACCTGTCCATTTCCCCAAATGCGCAACCACTCCCCACCCACGGTGCCACTCTTCTCATGGCACGCTCACTGCCCCATCTCCAAAGCATGTCCCTCGTCTATGCACCAAGTTCGGACATCATTCGTTCTGCCCATTTCACATTCCACTCGTTGTCTGTTGACTGTCACTCGTCAGATATGAGAGAGTCCACTGTTACAGAGGAGGTGGCATCCTGCACCGCAGTAAGAAACCGCACATCCCCACCACCCTCCACCACCCCCCCCCCCCCCGCAGGCGGTGGGCTGGGAAGTAGCCTGTTCAGCAGACTCTCGGCTCGAATATTCCAGGTACTTAAAAATTATGACAGAGTACCAACTGTCGTGTAATGGGAGATGACCATATACTCCATCCGAATGGCACCCCCGACCACCATCGCCCTACCGAGGCCACCGTGAGCAGTCAGAACATCACACAGGACACAGAAATCAAAAAGCATACAGAACACACCAACCCGCAAGGCTGGATACGTCAATTCACCGTTGTGTGAGCAGCACACACATACTCAGTTATATAATAGTGTAACTCGGACATCCAACATCGGCAACAACAAGTGTAGCATTCACCTAGCATTTTCAATTGAAAAAGTAAGAGACATAATTTTCGCAACAATCCCTCCTGCATACAATCGGAAAGCTCATCACTTTCCGTAGACCCGACCTTCCAACAATTGCAACAGACTCGGCATTAACCAGCATGGAACCCGTGATATGCCCACACCGCATTACACAAACGTCACACAGCAACCCCGACTTCCCTACAACAGATCACTAACACCATCAGCACGAGTCAACATTTTCCGCAGGCACCTTCTTATCTGGTTTACGGAAAACTGTTCATATGGAAAGGAGGAATAAAAACCGCAGCCAGCTACAGTACGTGCTGCGGGGGATTCCCCACTCCAACCCCCCCCCCCCTCCCCCTCTCCCCCCTCCACCTCCCCCACCACCCCGAAATCATCGTATGGAAAAAGCTAAAATCTTACACATCATTCACACGTAATAACAGTCAATAGTATTAAGAGACCAAGATGCCCACAGTCTGTCGTCCATCTGAGTAGGATTTTGCTGCCAAAGAGAAGTTCGATAATGGATTGATTCAAGCTACGACGGCACCCTTCTTGGTCATCCGTGCTCTAAAGTAATTCTGTCACAGCCCAAGGGTTCGGCCATTACAGAGCGAAATACTTCATGTCCGATAAAATTGACACCGCACTTCAACCACCGCCCCCACCCCCGGTAGTAATAAAAACGTCATACTTCATGACAGCGCAAGAGTCATTCGCAAATAAACAGCCAAGCGTATCAATCAAAATAATCAACATGACAGAAACACAGACACTCAGGTTGACTGTATTCACAATCTCCATACGACGGAATTGTAACTGTAAAACTGAAGCACGCATTTTCCAAGCTGTATTGTAATACATTAAGTTTGGTCTAGGTAGGAATGCGACTAGTCCTATCCACAAAGGAGGATGCTTGGCAGTCCACCCACCCGGAAAACACAGTCCAGCTTGGCGAAATTAGTATACTTAATTCCCGCAAGACATGGAGCTATTTAAACCAAATGATAATTACAGACAGCTATATTGTCCTAATTTTGATTAAGAACACCATCGTTCTACCGTGTATATGAAGCATTAACACACGGGCTGGTAAAGCGTCATCAAAACTTAAACAGTATAATCTCATGGAGAATTTCAAATATTCTCTTACCTACATATTCCAGTCACCAGATCAACATGGGCGGGAATACACCTATTACAGATCACAAGCCATGCGTGTAAAAGATCACGCGCATACAGGGACGCTGTTCCGAGGAACAGAATTGAAAACATATATTTCCGTTTTTCACACTCACTACAAATAATCAGCAGCATGAATACTCTACCATTACATAAATATATATTGTTTCCGATCAACCACGTGCTTTCGCAACAAGAAACCACGTGATCTTCACTTCTATTTCCAGTAAATTGGATCAAAAGGTTATAGACAAAAGAACCGCCCAAACTCCCATCTACCACAGCGTGGTGGAGGAGGTGAGAGGGGGTGAGTCAGGGTAATTGCCGCTGACGTCACCCCGCCCTCCCACACCCCATTGGGTTCCAGCTTGAAATTTAAACAGGCGAGTTTATAAGCATCCAATCTGAAAAACCGCGTCACGCTAATTAAAAGGTGAGCTTCCACGGGAATAAGGGAATAAGTAGTTCCATATTTTCACGTTGATCGGAGACTTGTTATTCCTGTGAGTGGAGACGAAAACAGCGATCCTTCCTTGTAGTATGTATATTTGCTTCCATTACATGGGAGGAATATTTCATCGGACTCCAGGCACATTAAAATTAAAACTTTTCCATATTGGGCGTGACAGAATCACCCTAGGACTTTCGGGTGTGGTCATCCGTTCTCCTGTGACGTCACCAAAAAGTATAAAAGGATGAGATCGCACACTGAAACTTCGTCTTCCCGTCAAACTCGACACAAGGGAAGAACAAGCATTGGGCCACTTTCCTGTCGCAAACCAAATTCTGCCGTTTTAATTATTATTTCATTACTATTATACTTGGCCAGGAAAGTTATGAAGAAGTAGGACAACTAGAATAGGCTAGGAGGTTCCGCGCAATCATTATCATGCGGAAATAAGATGTCACTTGCGGAAGAACTCGCCTTGTCCGACAGCTCGGAGGATTCAGCACCAGCTCATTCCGGGAAGAAGTATCCATGTACAGCTTTACAGCATTACGGACAGCCATGTAAGTGTGCCTTCTCCCATAATTCGGACTTGACGCTTCATGTTAATCATGATCATCTTTTTTCAACGCTCATTCTGCTCGGACTGCACGTATTTATATACAGCTACTCGTTACGGAGTGACACGCGCGTTAACAGAAAAGCATCGTGTGTTAGTAGTAACCTTAAAAAGCCAAGCAGCGACAACCTGACTTTCCGCATTGCATCAGACCAACCGCACCAGCATCCGCCACACAGCCCGCATGGAGTCATCATGTTGCACCAGTCACTACCACGACGGCAGCACCAGCACGAACGACACCGGCATCACCCGCAGTATTGATACCTACATCACCTGCAGATTCCACTCTGGCAGCACCCGCAATAATGCCACCATCGCATCACCGCAACATTAGCATCCGTAATCGGCCAGCCAATATCAGTTGTGATTTCTGCACAAGTGACCATATCCGAACAAGTGTTACGGGGCATTTCAGATAGAGCCATACCTCCGTGCAGTTTAATAATAGATGAGGAGATCCGCCTTACAGAAGCAGTTGCCAGCTTCTCTGCACCGCAGAGCAGCACATCCATACATTTGCGCAGCAGTACTCCTACAGATCCCACAGTTTGCAAGGTGACTATGCCATATCATTGCTATGCCAGAAAGAAGAGGATCGCGCATCCAGGCATCCATGCAGTTCAGAGGACGACCGCCAACAAGTTACTGAAAGCAACTAAGATCCGCAAGCTATCTGCCAGTACTGTATCATCATTTACCGCCACGCACCGAGCACTCATCACCTTCATGGCACTCAGCTCACCTCCATGACAAGTGTGATGTCATCAGTTTCCATGCCACCACCAGTTCGCACTTCACCTGTCATCATCTCCTCTACCACCAGTGCTTTGATGGACATTTCCGTACCTTCCTCCAGCATCAGTATACTAAACATGGGCATAATTAGTAGTGACATTTCGGCAGCTGAGGATCATCCGCCGCGTCTGTCCCATACGAGTCAGGTTACCCAGACTCGCTGGGGAAAATTTACAGCGGATGTTTGTGGACACTATTGCCGAGGTTGCAGCAGGATTTATAAATAGGTGTGCGGAAAGCAGAATGTTTTAATTATGTTTATTTTTTAAGTACTTTTCTTATTATCATATATGTTTTTAAAATTGAAACCTCGTCCCTAGGCTGACTATGGTAATAAAAATCGCTGCAGATCCTTGCACCCTGCGTTGTAAGCACGTCATGTGCAGCGTAAGTACACAACGCACCATAGCGAATATGTCCTATTACCGCCATGCAGTCTCAGCTACGCTGGGGCTGCCTGATAAACTAGCCTTTTTAATTTATTATTGTTACTATTTTTCTTATTATTTTTCTTCCCGCGTCAGAACGACGGGACGGGTTGTGGGTTAACAGTAGCTACCCATGTGGATCCGCAATAACGGGCCGCATTACTACTAATCAATATACATATCTGTATGGGGATATCCTTTATTTACCCGGAGTGCACATGTAATTATCTGTGACATACTTATCACAGTATGTCACAGATAATTACATGTGCACTCCGGGTAAATAAAGGGATGCACATACAGATATGTATATTGATTAGTAGTAATGCGGCCCGTTATTGCGGATCCACATGGGTAGCTACTGTTAACCCACAAGACGTCAAGAGAAATATTTTAAGGATAATTTAGTGGGTGCATAGCCGAGAGGAGAGTGACGCGAGAGAGGCGTGTTCATAGAAAGAGCACATAGGGTGCGAAAGAGTTTGGGAGGGAGGGATACTTTTAGTTTTGACTTTTGACCTTGAATTATTTTACCAGGTCTTTTCTTTTTTTGTTTTGTTTTATTGTCGTGGTACGTGTTTACTTTTATTATTTAACCTTACATTGATAGACGAAACAATAGCTCGCATGGGTGTTCTCTCGGATGCGGATAATTACATTTCTGCAGAGAACACTCAAGCTCCAACGTGCCATAATTACACAGGTAAAATATTATATATAGAAAGAGCACATAGGGTGCGAAAGAGTTTGGGAGGGAGGGATACTTTTAGTTTTGACTTTTGACCTTGAATTATTTTACCAGGTCTTTTCTTTTTTTGTTTTGTTTTATTGTCGTGGTACGTGTTTACTTTTATTATTTAACCTTACATTGATAGACGAAACAATAGCTCGCATGGGTGTTCTCTCGGATGCGGATAATTAAATTTCTGCAGAGAACACTCAAGCTCCAACGTGCCATAATTACCATGTGCCATATGCAACCTGCCTGGATGAATCAGCTTCCAGAGACCTGCTTGTGGAGACCTGCCTGCAGATACATGCCTGCGGATGTCTTCCTGCGGAAATCTTTCCAGCCTTAGAGATCGTGCCATCTCGCACTATTCATATGACAGGGCCTCAATTTCACTAACTCGTGAACTTGTTCTGTACCAATGACTATTATGTACTCAAGTAGCTACACTATTGAATATTTAATTATTATTTCCGCATAATGGTACTAATGACTAATAGGTACCTCACCAGTCTTGGAACCGCATCTTTATGATTTCTGTTATTGTGAATATTATCTTCGTTTACTGTGGGTGCTTTCAACTAGCCGCACCGAAGGGTCCAATGACCTGTGATACTTTATAATCATTATATTCGTCGAATTGTGTATTGGCTAGTTGTGTATATGGCAAGTAGCCATCTAGTTAATATGTTTTGTTTATTTCTAAAAACTCTAGACAACAGTATGCTAGGAAATACTATACACCAAGATCTATATCCGCATCACGATTCTCGCCAGCATCAATTTTACACTGAGGTCGCTGATCATGCTCTAAATGTTTGAGCCTGACATGTTAGCGACTAAACCTGGCTATTCAGGTCGATAGGATGGGTTTAAAGTGGTTAGGGACAGTTTACCGTTAGAGACGCATAGTGTATGGCTCTTTTCCGGTTGTTGTGGTAATGTGGCCCCACACACTGGCAAGGTTGTGTAAAATTGGTCATTTACCTATAGGGCCTCGTATATTTATTGAGTGATTGTCTCTTTCCACGATCCACCACGCATATGGCTTATTAATTGTCTGGATTCCCAATCGACACGTTGACCGGATCCGACCCTGTGAAACTATCGGATGTTTCCGAGCGGTGATAGTTAACGTGCCGATTTACATAATACCGGCCTGCAGTGAATCTATGGGCATCATGGAAAATAATCCTAACGACAGATCAAATGTTAGCTCCGTAGTAC
Organism: Chaetoderma sp. LZ-2023a; assembly: GCA_034401795.1. Taxonomy (NCBI): domain Eukaryota; kingdom Metazoa; phylum Mollusca; class Caudofoveata; order Chaetodermatida; family Chaetodermatidae; genus Chaetoderma; species Chaetoderma sp. LZ-2023a. The sequence goes on from CM067364.1 coordinate 66,196,574, forward strand.
ACGGTGACGGACGAGACCCATCCAATTCATGTCTGGGTGAGGCCTTAAAGCCCGACACACCCTTACAGGAAGGACGCTCGCGATGGATATCCGTCTCTCCATCCCCACCATAATGACATGTCAGTATTTAAATTTGTCGGTGTGAACTGTGAAGACGTGTCGAGTGATGTTATGTGGTTGCGGAGCCAGGTAGCTGCATCGTTATTTGATTCGGAGCTTTGTTCCGTGACATCCTTGGAGGTAGATGCTATGTGGGACAACCTTAGGGAAGCCGGTCATCTGAGCCCAGCGGATAAACGTACCTAAAGGTTAGGTAGTAAACTCTGCCACTTGCGGCGAAAGCTGGTTTCTGTTACTAACAACCAATTGGTAGGTTAGGGTGTAGCGGAAGACGAGCATAAATAAAGCAGCAACTACCAACGCAGTAACTTTGGAACTACCTAAGACGGTGACCTGGGGATTCTTCGGAAATAGTTCGTCCCGTCTTCACGTAAACCAGCGTGCAAAACCTTAACAGTAGCTTCACTAGGATTTTCAGCACATGGCATTTTCTTTTGAACAAAAGAGTGGTCCTTTTTGCCAGCTCTTTTCCTCCGCTTCGACGTTGAAGGCATTTTTCCTGTGATGGAGGCCCACTCGAGGCACTTTCCTCTGGCAACAACAATATTGTCTTTGTGTGTGTGTTAGGGGTATACTAGTTTATATTAAACTATTTAGTGACTTCGTTGCGGAAACTCTCACTTGCGGGGATACCTCTGCGGATTCAAGGATCTGTGTGGTACCTCTGGCGAAACCACGTGGAAAGAACACCGGATAGCTCTACGTTGTGTATTACTGTGCTCATTTACATTCAAATGCATAAAACTGTTTGCATAGTATATTAAATTTCTCATTGTTTAATTATTCTTTATTCCATATCTCTAAATTAGTATGGATAGTCATACCGGTGACACAAATAGTTGGGATGACACCAAGTGGTTCAATCTCGGCGGCAATGGTCGCACAATCCCAATGGGACATCAGTGTTCCACCGCCTCTAGAGGCCAGTTTTTGTACCTTCCGGAGAGACGCGATACGGGATCCGCAACCCCGAGATCCGCAGCTAACCAGCCCTCTCGTAAATCGTGCATTTGTGGCGCGATGGATAGGAATGTCATGGCGGACCAGGGCGTACTCCACGAGCTACATTAAGCATTTAAGACGGACTAAATCGAAGCACTCATGACGTCATGATTATAACGTCATCATACACGTCAGGTAGATGATTATGACATCATATGATGTCATATAATGGATGGATAACCTGGAGATGTCCATTGTGTTATGTGACTAAATTGCTTTAATAGCTTGTCCACATTAACGCCGACACGACACAAGAGTTGGTGTACTAACCTGGACCACAGTCTAGTCTGAAGACCACAAAAACGATGATTTAGTTGCGTGGTCTACCGTAACCTATATATGACAAAACGTTTGCTTGGTTAACTCGGTCTACCGTAGCCTATAGACGACATGCGAGCTATGACGTTTATTGTAAAATATTTAGACTGAAAGCCATTGCTATAACAATTTTCATTCATATGTGTATGAAATATGTAACGAGTGCCATTACCTACAGATTACTTCGACAATAATGTGTCTGAATAGTTTTGCTTTTATTGACAACAACATCTTTCAGCCATATTATTGTCAAAATATACTAAGCTTTCTCGTGTGTTTTCCCGTAAATCGATAAACGTTCGATTACCGACATTTAACCCTTTCATGACGAACCCGGCCAAAACAGGCCTTGAGGAAAGTCCATTTGCCAAGAGAAGTCTATTTTTGAAAATGTATCACTGAAATGTCTGGTATGCTAACCGAGCCAGTCATTTCAGTGGTAAATTAAAAAACCCTATTATCTTGGCCTGCAAACGGACATTCAATAACAAAATAATTTGATATTCTTGAACAAATTTAAACATTAAAGGGCTATATATGCGTTGTAGCCGTACTGTCGTGAATACGTCATATGTGCTTACTGATCAAGGACTGGCTAACAAATGACTAGCTGAACACGCAGATAGACGCTTTTTCTTCTAGAAAGCATAGTCAATAGACTCAGTTAATATGGCGTCCAATAGCTAAAACGAATATGGAGTCATAACAGTGCACGTTAGATAAATTACACATAAATCAAGACGTATTTCATATCTCTTGAAAAAATTCCTCAAATTATTGAGACACGAGAACCTTTTACAATTAATAGAAGTTACGTGTAAGTCACAAGACAATAATTTCAACGTGCAAACACGCTTGACTGGTCGCTTAGCCACGCCAACTTTCAACCAAATTGTTTAAAAAATATTTAGCTGGTCCAGAGATATAACCCTTGGAATATGTCGTCTGCAAAACTCAGAAATTAGACGGTTATGAAGCTAGTTCGAACAAACCGGTGAGGTGATGCTGATGACATTGACATTGAACAATAAAGGGGCCCGTTTCTATACATGCCCGCCCATTGCTAGCTAATCTCCGCCCACACTGTACGTGCGTTGGCATAAATTTATACACTTTGAAACATGAATTCCCAGAATCACTATTTCAAGGTAACTATACAGATAAGTTGTTGCCTATTTTGAAACTAATTTGACTGGGTGTTGTTGCTGACTACGGCGGCAACAGCGCCCGGTAAAATTAGTTTCGAATTTGTCAACAAAATCTTTATTAAATTCATCATAAGACCTACAATTCGTACAACTTTATGACGGTCTTTCCGATTTTCGTGACGAATTTTGATTGTCGCGTCAGCTAACACGCCACGTATTTGATTATGACGCCAACTACTTGAGCAACAGATGGGTTCCCTCCGTGGCGTTGTACAGCGGTGCACGCATTGATATCATATATACTGGTTAGATTGCTCTTGTACATACCCTCACTATGGGGCTAGTTGTCACGATCGCAGATGACGCGAGTTTTCACTTACTGGTTGACGCAGACGATCAGCTGCATATATAGACTTCAATTAGGACTAAATTATATATTTTTTGTAGTTTGACAAGAAATTGACCAGACGCAAATCTACATGTTTTTTTTTTATCAGAAATAAGATTGTATTACCTAATCATAATCTGACAGTTTAATCGACTATGTATTATGTTTAGCAACAAAAACATATTATTTTGGAGACTATACATCCGGGTAGAAAATACTGAACTTTGAAATACCGCTAGTGATTGGGGCGTGCTAAATCTAGCCGGGACAAACGATATCTATGGGAGCACTTATGCCATTTGGCAAAATATCAAAAGTGCGCGGCAACGCTCTCGTCGTTCAATGATATCACGCGTGGATGATCTTTCCTGAATAATCGATATAGTAGGGCCTATGTAAGAAAGCGTGTATACGCTAGTATATGTAGATTTCTATGGTATAAGACAGCTCACAGAGACAACAGAAAATGGGGGAACCCAGCTCCAGCTATGTCCCGCCCAATTTCTAGCTAAGTTCCGCCCACACTATGTCTGTGTTGGGATCAATCGATCCCAGCACTCTCTGAATCTCAATTTCCTGAAAAGTATACGGTTGTTGAATATTTTGAATGTAATTGTAACTTGGTGCTCAGTTAAATTAGTTTCAAAATATTAAATATACTGTTTATTAAATATATAAAGATATACAATTGGGACAACGACGCTTAATTAGTCCGAACATAGCTGCGCCATTCATGACGCAATTGATTATGACATCAACCTACACGTGACGTAGTTGATTATGACGTCATATGATTGACTGAGAAACTGGATCATCAATTACACGACAAACAGACAGCCAGATGGACAATGGAGCCATCATACATAAAGTACCGTTGGTGAGCAGCCTAAATAATCTATATGCAATGGAATGATTTTCCAGTAAAAACTATACTTACGTTATAGGTCGCTCACTATTGATATATTCACGAACACCTCAAAAGACTCAATACCAATGTGTATCCTGTATGACGCTAGAGCACGATATATTCATCAAGATGACACTACCGGATCAGATAACAACAAACAAGTTTAGGCGGGTACACTCCTAGCTACTTAGTAGGCATAACCAATGTAAAGTAATGCACATCACCCCCACATCACCGACCTCTTCTTGTGTAGTTAGTTTTAAAATTAGAGGATATCTCATGCGTAATATCGCGTCCTAGTAACCCGGATAGACAATACACGCGATACGATCATGCGAAGGACACAGGTTGTATGGATATATAACTGTTTCTCTGCTGCAAGCCACCAAGCACTAATTTCAATGAACACAAACTCTAGACTTGATGAATATATTGAAAACAATTTGACTGAAAGTTGTTGGTGGCTTAGCCACCAACAACTTTCAGTCAAATTGTTTTCAATTTATTTAGTAGGTCCAGAGATATAACACTTGGAATTATCTCGTCTGCAAAAACTTAGCCTTTAGACAGTTACCAACGCGACATAAGGGTAAATAACACCGATCTATTTACGTTTTATAAACTTAGAGCTCGTGTCCCCATATACCAACCCGCTTTCTACAAGATGTTTACTTATGTTAGAACAATTTGGCAAAGAAGTTGGCGCCTAAATTCCAGGCCAAACCAAAACGACGATGCCCGTCACGACGATGCCTGACAAGTCACAACTCAACGGCATTTTGGCGATAATCGTGTTGGTGCGGCATGGCAGTTGTATCAAGTCGCGTCGCGTCGTGTCGTAGCCTGTCAGCCAGTTTGAGCATGTTCGATCTCAGTTGGCTGTAGTTGATGCTATCTCATATATGGCGCATTGGCTCGGTTGACAAAACCGTCGTGCCGCACATACATGGAATTCTAATCCGAAGAGCCGGATTCAATCCGCGGTCAGGCATGTGACCAAGGTGTAAAAACCTGCGCCATTCCATGCGTCATTCAACTGATACGCCCTTCGGAGGGGGACGTAAAGCCGTCGGTCCCGTGTGGTGTCTGTGCCATGGGGGACGTAAAAGAATACCAGGCCCTGTATCGGGAGCTCAGTTGTGAATACGCTCTGGTAGTGTACATAGCAGATGTCAGACGTCAGTCCTGTGGCCGAGGTGTCGCTGACAGCCATGCCTGAGTCCCGTGAATACGGAATTAGCTGCATTAGCGCGTCGACTAGACACACCGTGCAGCATAGTTGGCAGCCTGCTCTAAATAAAAAAACCCAACCTACGTCGTAACTGTTATCGGCTGTCGGTGACACCTGAGATGCGCATATCTAAAACCTTGTAAATAAGTTGATAATTCTAATCCAAAGATCCGGGTTCAATCCGCGGTATTGGTGTGGCCAGTAATTTAGACAGCAACGACTTGCAGTCGAATTCTTCTTGACATCTTCAGCATGTGTGCCGATTGAATGTACTGCTGATTACCTGTAGAATAATTTGACTGAAAGTTGTTCAAGCAAGAATTTTCATCCAAATTGTTCTAAAATCTGGTGCAAGTGTCACTGAATTAAACCGAAATAATTTGACTGAAATGCGTTCTGCAGTAGACAGCAATAACTTTCAGGCAAATAGCACGTCACCTTTCTCGTATGGCTGTCTTGCAATTGATACGGAGTAGAGTTGTTGGAGCGACTTGGCAAAAAAGTGATTAACTCTTAGGCCCTACTACTCTGATGTCAAGGCTTTACATTTTCAAATTAAAGTAAAAGATGAACTGGTGTTTATTTTTCAACAAATTTGGTGGAAGATGGTGCTGTCGGAGACAGCAACATCTTCACCCAAAATTGTTGGAAAATGTACACTAGTTTCTTTGCTATTGGCACCGTAAAAGATAGAATATGGACATCGGTATCCTCAGGGTTAAATGGAGTGTCGGCATTCTCTGCCCGTTGCGATTATTTTGAGAATGATTTAGAACAGAGCCGAAAGAGGATTGCGTGTGTGCGTGGTCTTTTCCTAGTTATGACACACCCATTTCAAGCTACTCTCCGCCGTCGTTGCTGTACGGGCGTTGGAAACCATTTATATTCTCAGAACACTGTATTCCGAGAATCCCAATTTCAATGTAACTATGCAGGTAAGCTGTTGAATATTTTAAGACTAATTTGACTGGAATCCGTTGCTGGCTATGGTGGAAACAGCGCCTAGTCAAATCAGTTTCAAAATATCGAAAAGAATGCGTAATGAATTGTAAACTCGTTAAAGACATTGTAACCTCATTAAAGACATTTTCGTGACGGACATTGCGTTATGGAGCTACATCCTTTTGATTGTGACGTCACTTAAGTAACTAGTGACGTAATGGAGGATTCAAGTTTTAGCTATGCCACGCCCATCTCTAGCTAAGCTCCAGCCATGCTATGCCCATGTTAGGATAGATCGATCACTACACTCTCTTAGTCTCAATTTCCAGAAAACTATACAGGTAGGCTGTTGAATATTTTGAAACTAATTTACCTGGGTGCTGTTGTTGCCTAATCAAACTAGTTTCAAACTATTCAACAACATGTTTAGATTTAAACCACATAAATTAATATAATTTTTTAGTTGTGAATTTGAATTAGTGACTCCTGTCTCTAATTCCATTACACAAACGTAAAAAATTTGATTAAGTTCGACGTAATGAAATCATCAGATGTTAAGACTTATTTCGTTTCATTAAATCTAGGCACATCATTTAAGCCTCTAAAAGTATACAACTTAAACAATTTTATTTTCAAGCAGTTTGTGTCAATATGTACCTTTAAATAGTAAAAACATAAAATTCGACGTTATCTTCGTCATTCATGATGTAATTGATTATGACGTCATCATACACGTCGCGTAGTCGATTATGACGTCATATGATGGATGTATAAACTGGAAAGGTTCATTGATCATGACGTGCGATACTTGATGACATCCAATACAATGAGATCTTTTCCAAACACCGTAATAAGGTGGTCATTTAATACAAGTCAAATACAATATAAACTGATGACATCTTGTTTTGACAGGTGTAATAAAGAAAATACGAATACGACAGGTGTGCTTGCTGGTGCATGAGTACTAGGACCAACTATAAATAACTGTCGAGCATACTAGGACAATGAACTGCACTAGGATATATAAATATACCTTCACAGAAATAATAGCGTTCGGATACCAAAGATTTTGCCGTTGCTGTATTGAACACATTCGATCAGGGGTAATAATCAGCACGTACATAATCATGAGTGTTTTGTCACAAACCCTATGTTATGACTCATGAAGGTCATGACAACATAATAATAATAATAATAATAATAATAATAATAATAATAATAATAATAATAATAATCCGGCGCACAGGCATCGGTGGCAACATGTTCCGATGGACCAAGTCATACCTCCACAATCGCAGAGCTAGGGTGCTGGTGGATGGACAATCTGGACAGAATGTATTGCTGAGACAGGGGGTACCACAAGGAGGAGTATTATCACCAACTCTGTTCATACTCTTCATTAATGATAATGTAGCAGAGCTGCCCAATGGGATCCAAGCAGCCCTCTATGCAGATGACCTCGTACTCTGGTGCACCGAGGAGTACACAACGACTGCCACGTACAGAATGCAGCTCGCCTTGGACAGAATTACAGCTTGGGCCAATCGCTGGTGTATTACCATCAACAAAGAAAAATCATCTGCCATGCTATTCTCACTGTCCACCAAAACTAAGGTTGGCAATCTGACACTGGACGGTACTCCACTCGAGTATGAGGACCAGCAGACATACCTGGGAGTCACCTATGACAGAAGAATAACATGGAAGGAGCACATACAGAATGCAGAGGCAAAGGCCAGAAGAAAGCTAAACATCATGAGGAAGCTGGCAGAAACAAAGTGGGGTGCCAATGAAAGGATCCTCAAGACCATCTACCTAGGTGCCGTACGACCACACCTTGAGTATGGGTCCAGCTCATGGATGACAGCAGCTAAATCTCATCAACAGAACCTCGACAGAGTACAAAACCAGGCACTGCGCATCATCACTGGTGGAATGAGATCAACACCAATAGAAAAAATGGAGCAGACAGCAGGCACCCCCCCCCCCCCCCCACTTAGTAAAGGAAGGGAATGCAAAGCACTGATCCAAGCTGCACAGTTCAAATCGTTCAACAACCACCCGATGAAGATCAGGCAAGCACAGCTGTCATCAGGAAGACTTAAAAGATCAAGTTTTGTGAAAGAGACAAAAGCACTTCAAAGGAAACACCAAGAAATCTTGCCAGCACAAACAGAAGACCCAAAACCACACCCTTGATCCTCCACCCTGGGAAAACTAACTAGAGAGCATAGCTATTCGCACCACAGTACCTCATCTCACAACCAAAGATGAATACAGTGATGTGAGCAAGAAGGCCCTGACCCTAGCCATGCTGGAAGAAATGTACCCTCAGGAGACATGGATACGGATCTACACAGATGGATCAGCCAAAGATGCAATTAGGAGCGGAGGTGCCGGACTGCACATACAGTATCCAAACGGACAACATGAGTCGGCTTCAATACCGACAGGCAAACACTGCACAAACTACAGAGCTGAAGTCGAAGCACTGGTCCATGCAGCTAATACCATCAGCAGAACAGCAGACTCTATTGCACAGATTGTCTTTTTATCTGATGCCCGCTCTGTCCTTGAGGCTATCACCAAAGGTAAGCTGCCACAACTTGAAGAAGCACTACAAACCATCAAATGCTTTCCGATAGCATTGCAGGTGATCCCCTCACACTGTGGAGTCCAAGGAAATGAGGAAGCAGACAAGATGGCAAAGGTGGGTGCAGAAGAGAATCAGACAGAAAACATGGTTACGCATACAGAGATGAAGACTATCATCAAGTCACTCTATAGAACACCTCAATCAGAAGATGCCTACCGTCATCTCTCGAGGCCAGAGCAAGTGACCATTTTTCGTCTCAGAACTGGACATAACAGACTACACCAACAAATGTACAGGCGGTTCCACCTTACGACATCGCCCGCTTGTCCTTGTGGAGAAGCAGAACAGACCACAGAGCACATACTTCAATGTTGCAGTACGTATCAGCTCCTGAGAGAAGAGATCTGGCCTTTGTCAACCTCCTTTCTTGAAAAGCTGTATGGGCCTGTGGAAGAACTGCAGAAAACCACAGATTTCATCTTGAGAACGGCTCTCCAAGTGTGATACCAGCGATCGAAAAGAAGATGAAGATAATAATAATAATAATAATAATAATAATAATAATACTAATACTAATACTAATACTAATACTAATACTAATAATAATAATAATAATAATAATAGTAATAATAATGAGGAGGAGGAGGAGGAGGAGGAGGAGAAGAAGAAGAAGACGAAGAAGAAGAAGAAGAAAGAAATTATAGAAAATATGGAAAAGGAGAGGCTAGCTGTACTTTGCCCAAATGATTTTGATAATGTATCCGGTAGGGTTGGGGTGGGGTTGTGGGTGGTGGTGGGGTGGCGTAGAAGCCGGAAAAAACAAAATAAAATAAATAAATAAATAAATTTAAAAACAAATACATGAATATATAATTTATAATTATTATTTATTAATATTATAGATTTATTTATTGAATATTTTAAAAGAATTATGAATTAAATTAAAAATACCCACAGTAAAATGAAAAGATAAATTAAAAATAATGGAAAGATGATGATATTGTACGCCCATATGCAGCCGGTGTAAGGTCTGATCCAGGAGATGCCAATGTGAACCCCTGGCCTCTGTAGGACTGTCCCGCGGTTTCCTTGGGATGGTGACGTCCTGGATAGGTAGTCAGACTTATGTTGGATTGAAATGGATTAGCTTTAATTGGAATTTATGGTGTATCATAGGTTATTGTGACCTGAATTTATAGGAGTTAAGTTAATTCTGTGGTTGTGATTCTTCGCGGTGGTGTGTGTGTGCGTGCGTGCGTGCGTGCGTGCGTGCGTGCGTGCGTGCGTGCGTGCGTGCGTGCGTGCGCGAGTGCGTGCGTGCGTGCGTGTGTGCGTGCGTGTGTGTATGCGTAGGATTGAGTAGTTGTGATAGTGTATTCGGCGTGTATGTTTGAATGGGTAGTATACGGATAATGGTGAGAAGTTTTAAATTAGTTTTTCGATAAATTTTATTAAAGTGTATAGGGAGCCTGCGTGTATTGGTGAATCAAATGAATAACTTAAATAATTTTTTTTATTGCATACACAGGTGGTCGTTAGACGTGGCTTTTATGATAGTAGTTTTAACGGTGTATGATGCAATAGGGGAACAGGTCATGTGGTCAGCCATTAGGTGTGTAACTTTCGTACACCCTTTTGCTCGCTAGTCTGTGGCTTTTCCAGGTACCACCTATATGTCTGCGGGTTTTGTCTCTAGTGCTTTTGCACCAGATTCATAAGGTACGTACTGATTTACATTTAAAAAAAAGAAATAAATCAATAAATTAATAAAAGAAATTATGTTGTCCTTGTTTTGTACTACTATACTGTACTTAGGTTGTATATCCAGCCTGTTGTCTGTCTTGTAATGCAGTTATCCATTTTTGGCTATGCTCCGCCCATTTTTAGCTACGCTCCTCCTGCCTTTTTCGCGGGTTGGAACAGAATTGAAACTTTGAAACCTGAATTCTCAGACCCTAAATTTCTAGGTAACAATACAAGGAAACCTATTTAGAAAATAATACCGCTGGGTGGAGTGGCGGTTGTTGCTGTCTATGGCCGAAACGGCTCCATGTCAAATTATGGGAAAACATTCAACATACTGGTTATTAATGTGTAAATTCATCAAAGGAATACAACATTTTTCTGGTTTGTGACAGATTTTTCGTCTTTTGGTCATAGTGCTACGTCGTTACTTCAATCCGGTGATGATTATGATGGTGACGTCACCTAATATGTGGCGTATTCTATTGTTACGTCCGCTACTTGAGTGACACATCGGATACATCCATTGTCATGTTGATGCAAATATGTAAATTTCTCGCCAATTTAGTAGGCACAACTTTCGGCGGACAACCTCGTTTAACCCTTTAACCCTCGAATTTGTTTAAGAAAATTCAAAATTTCCCATAGAAAATGTTGATTTTCAGACCATGAGATGCGTATCTTTGAAAATTTACTCCTGGAATGATTGGCTCGGTTATCACGCCAGTCATTCCAGTTGTAAATTTTCAAAAATAGTCGACTCTTGGTCTGAAAATAGACATTTATCAAGACCACTTCAAACCCCGTTTTTGGCTGATATGAGTGTTAAATGGTTAAACTGTGGATATCATTCCTAGCATCAAATAAATGTTTTACTTTGTCTTTGCGTTTGATGACAGTCGGTCATTTGTCCAAATCAATACAAAAATGAATAATAATGAAGATTATGACGTCATCAGAGGTGGATGCGAATAAAACCACCGAAGAAACGAAGATCGTTTTAATAAATTTTAACAAGTTTTCTACAAGTTTTTATAAGTTTTATTATACATTCTCGTGAAAAGTGACAATTAGCGTGTTTTTAAACAACGTATTACGTATATGTGACAGATTCAGATTCAGATTATTTATTGGCACGAAATCTACATACATATAGATATAGCCATACATATATAGTACATACGATATACAGTTGACAATAAGTAAAATATACATGATATGTACAATACGCACACGCACACACACATGCACACTCTCACGCACCCGCCCGCGCACACTCTCACTCACCCGCCCGCGCACACGCGCACGCACGCACGCACGCACACATAAGATGACATCCAGGAATTAACGTATACTTATACTTATACTTATCATATACTACCATTATAGGCAAAATGCCTGTAGATAGACGGCGACTACATTATGCTTATTGCTTAGCTAATTTGTTTCGAGGTAAAGGAAAGATAATGATTGTGTACTGGCTCTTGTGTATACAAAAAATCTGACCAAAATGAATCCAGTTTATTTTTGAAGATATTTAGGCTTACGGAACTAACTACTTCATTTGGTAAGCTATTCCAACTATTCGTAATTCGGTTTGCAAAAAAGTTCTGCCTAATTAGTTTGTTACTTCGGCTCTTAGTGAGTTTAAAATTATGTCCCCGAGTGCTGCTTTGTTTGTCTATCTCCAAGAATGGGCACTGAACACGATAAAGGCCATGAATGTATTTGTAAGTTTGAATCATATCCCCACGTGATCGACGGTAATAGAGAGATGGTAGATTCAGATATTTTAACGGTCTAAATAAGTATAATTTCTTATTGAGGGTATCATTTTAGTTGCTCTTCGCTGCACATTTTCTAGTTTAGACTGTCTTTTTTTAACATGGGAGTCCATGGACCGTACCCGTATTCAAGTATAGGTCTAACTAGCGAAGTGTACAGCCTTACTAGAGTTGAAGAGTCTAAATGGGTGAGAGACCTTCTTATCAGTCCTAAAATCTTATTAGCTTTTGATACTTGGATTTGACAATGGATGCTAAATTTTAGTTGGTTGTCTACATTCAGACCTAAATCCTTTACGACAGTTGTTTCTACCAGCTTAGTATTTGTATCAAGAAAGTTCATGAAGTATGAATGTTTAATATTAGCTGTACCTAGATGCATAGCACAGCATTTGTCAGCATTGAATTTGATTTGCAAGATAGAAGACCATTTCGTTACGCTATTTAAGTCATCTTGTAGTTCGATTGCATCAATTGATGATTTAATTTCTTTGTAGATTTTTGTATCGTCAGCAAACATGTTAATTGTAGAGCACTTAATTACATCAGGAAGGTCGTTTATGTAACAGATGAAAAGAAGGGGTCCTAGTACACTACCTTGGGGCACACCGCTAATGACAGGAGTTTGAACTGATTTGCATCCATTCACGACAACTCGTTGGGCTCTGTTAGTAAGAAAATCCTCAATCCATTTTAGTAGGTTACCATGGATACCATATTTTTCTAGTTTAAGAAGAAGTCGTTTGTGTGGTACAGAGTCAAATGCCTTAGCAAAGTCTAGATATAGAGCATCGATAGAGCTGCTGTGATCGATTGCATTTGACCATATATCTAAGACTTCAGTTAGCTGTGTGACACAAGAACGCCCTTTAATAAATCCGTGTTGACTTGGTACAATTAGGGCGTTTTGTTCAAGATGGCTAACAATAGAGTTTTTTATAATGGACTCAATGAGTTTACAGATTATGGAAGTAAGGCTTATAGGGCGATAGTTATTAACCAAATGTTTGTTTCCCTTTTTGAAAAGTGGAGATACATGACCTAATTTCCAGATTTGAGGTAGCTTACCCTCTCTCAATGAACTAGAGTAAAGACGTAATAATAATAACGCTGATGGCTCTGTTATCAAATTAAGTGGTTATATTAATATATGAGGTGAAACTACATATCATTCATAGTGTAAATTTGAAGTTAATGTTGAAGGTAATGTTGACATTAATCTACAGAAATAGTCGTGTTTAGGCATAACTTTGTATGTTTGTGATTTAGTTTTGTTTATATGGCTGCGTCATGCGTGATGTCATTCGTGACGTCATAATTATGTTTCCATAGAGACGTTGGCCCGAATGACGCAAAAGAGTCTTTATTACGCAGTGCCTAACAACGTCAACGGGATTAGTAAAATATTGTAGTAACTTAGCTACGTATAAAAGGTTACTCACCCAACAGAGGTCTCGAATCGGCCCGTGGAACCAGCGGCAGATAAGCTCAGTTCAAGTTCCAAGGTACGACTGCCGGGCGTCCGTAGAAACGGCGGGAATCAGCTAGCCGGGAAGCCGCGAAACACGAACTTCGGAATTGCGGGATACCGCCAGCACCACACTCTCCCCCGTTTATAAAAACATGGTTATTTAATTAAAAATTTTATCTAAAAAATCTAATCCTTAAAAATTTACATACCATAAAAACACACAGGCATTGACGCTCAACTGCTTAAGGTAGAATTTGAATTTACCAATTAAAAAAAGATTTTCCCATAGGTGTTGATCCATCCAGAAAGAATGAGCTGTTAATAATAAAACAGATGGATAGATCAACAGCTGCCGGACGAGGGCCATCGTTACAGATTCTAAAATAGCATAGCATCCTAACTAAAATTAACAACAGTGGTTTTCTACCACAGCAAAAAATTGACAGAATTTACGGAATTGCCGAATTGATAAAGAAGTAATAAAAATAATCTCACATGAATTTAGTGGAAGTGTTATCTGAAATTAACATATGTGAGATTCGAGGAAAACCTATGAATATTGCATATTTTTAAATTTAGTGAACATTTTTAACCGTAACATTTATGATATACCTCTTATATAATTGAAACGGATCTGAATCCACAAATTTAGGAAATCCGGAAAACCACTATCCCTATCGCAATAAAGATATCTGAATGAAGCTAAAACGGAACGGATAATACAGCAGAAGAAAGAAACATATGAATTTGCTCTATGACTAACGCGCCAATTACTTCGCGCATTATGAAATGGTAAGCCCAAGAAATGCATCTGTACGATTTATGCAGTCTTTGCTAAATGCATATTATAAATATAAGACTTCTGCATTATAGAGTAATGCACATAATAAATATGCATGAGTTATGCATTATAGAGTAATAATGCATCATTGCATCATTGCATCATTTTAACATGTAATTGCTACACGTTTAATAAATGAAATACCTAGGTATGGCAGTATATAATATGTTGGCCTAATATAAAATATCTGAACTGACCTATGTAGAATTAATATACCTGGGCTATCCTATAAATATCTGTGCTGACCTAATAAAACTATATATAATATATTTGAGCTACCCTATAAAATATCTGAGCTGACAAATGTAGAACTGACATTAAATAGCTAACCTAAACTGAATTTCACTATACATAGATGAGTTTGCATCATAACATATGATGTATATACTTATAAAAGCGTGTACATGGAGTTAATCCATATACACATAAACAGAGAGCATTATTATGACCACACGTCATGACGGACAATAAATACAGTTAATAATACAATGCGTATGATTAATGTGTAACAATTTACACATCATTTGACAACGCATATTTGTAATGTGTGATCAAGAAATGCGTAAATATAACCACGCATTACTACGCGCAATTATTCACGCGTCATTTGAAAAAACGCGTAATTATAATAACGCGTTCTGTGAGTCATACAGCGATGGACCCCTGTTGGTTTTTGGTATCTCAAGGAGTATTATTGCTGGAAAAAAGCCACTATGTGCTAATGTGTCCCACTAATTTAGTTTCCCAAAAACTTACAAAGAATAGAACATCACGATTTTGCTGTTGCTGAAACTAAAGCTAAGATGGAAGCGGAACATAAGCCAATGGTTAAAAATGTTTTCCGGACAAGTTGAATGTCTTCAGTGTCATGCAGAATGTTAAAATTTGAAGTAATAGTTTCATATCATCTGGATTACAGTAATTCTTTTAATGTTGAATTACTGTTACCATTGTACATTGTCACATTACTATTGTAGTACTGTACTACGACCGAAAAGCTAACTGCAGTCCGCAACAATACCATGACCAAATGAATCCGAAATAAAACGAAACCAGAGGAACATTTATTCAGGCGGACAAGTACGGTCAATGAAGACTTACATAGTCTAATTCATGAATGCTTAAAGATCATTCTAATACATTTAATTATCTAGGAACCTGTTGGGAAGACGGCACTGCCTTCCTGTTCGACTCTGAATGGTGTGAGTTTGGAGTTGGTCATCTCTAGGAGATGTGTGATGTATTTCCCCTCGGACCTGACACCTCATGCGCCTAGGGGAAAAGTGTGATGCGGTTCCCCTCGGACCTGACACCTCATGCGCCTAGGGGAAGTGTTATGCGTTTCTCCTCGGACCTGACACCTCATGCGCCTAGGAGAGTGATGCTGTGTTTGTGGGACAGTTAAAACAGAGTCGGTATCCAGGTCATCTGTCAAAACAGCATCTAGATCATTATGCAGAATTGATGAGGATGGATCAATACCATATGGAATGGTTTCATCCAAATCCTCTTCAAAAATGGAAACACGGTTATCATCAGATAACCTACGGCCATTATCGGGGGATAATAAGTCATCATCATCGCCATGACCTTCAGAGCTTATAGCACGTCTCATTCGCAATATCCAGTGAGGTAAATCACGATCTCTGCATAGCTTTAATCTATCATGGTGAACAACTAGTTCCCGGCGTTGGTTTTTGATACCAAACAGTGCTTCTGACAACTTTTCATAAATAATAAATGGACCAGTCCAAGGAAGTTGTACTTTACTGGACTGGCCTATTTTGGCTGCAGAATTAACAAGATAAACTACATCACCAACACGATAGGCACGCTCATGCAAACGTAGATCGTATTCTTTTTTCTGGCGCTTCTGAGCCATTTAAAGGTTATCCCGTGCTATCTCACGAGTTTCATGCAACGTTTTCTGTAACTGTTGAACGAAGTCACTGGCATCTGAAGGGGCATCCTCTGCAGTCACAGACACAGGGCATTTGCACATTATGTCAAAAGGCTGTAGCACTTCTCGACCAAGCATCATCATGTTGGGAGTATACCCCGTCTGTCGGCTTACAGTAGATCGTATAGCTCCAGCGATGAAAGGAATACACTTGTCCCAATCTTTCTGTCTGTCATGCTCTTGCAGGTAACACCGTATACACTGCAAGACAGTACGGTTTATACGTTCAATTTGTCCATTTGAACATGTTTTTTTAAGCTGTGGTGCGTGTTTTTGAAATCTCCAGTAAATGGCACAGTTCCTTAAATAGGCTGCTCTCAAAGTTACGACCCTGGTCGGTGTGTAAGACATATGAACAGCCAAATGTGGTGACAAAACGCTCCACATACGTTTTGGCTACCAGTTCTTCCCCTTGTTCAGGGAGCGCATAGCACGCAACCCATTTAGTGAACTGATCTATGATCATCAACACGTATCTATTTCCCAGTGCAGATGTGATAAAGGGGCCCAAAATGTCCATATGTACCCGTTCCAAGGGCAAACCGGCATGAAACTTGCCCAGAGTCAGCTCTAGGTCGGATGGAAGCTTTTTTGCTACAGCTACAAATCCGAAAGGATTTCACATACGCCACCACATCACGAGAGTATCCGTGCCAGATATACTTAGTCTTCACTCTCTCTAATGTCTTCTGCTCACCAATGTGACTGGCAAGCTTGGAATCATGACAATTTTCCAAAACCAGCTTCTGGAGAGACTTTGGGACTACCATCAGATTCCGTGTGGTATTTGCTTCTACTCAGAGCCTCCTCCAGGGTGCTCGGATCTGTATCCACAGCTATCAGAGCAGCTCGTTTATGCTCAATACCCCATAGGAATGCATCAATGGCAATCGTCTCGCCCAAACTCTCTGAGGCATCAGGGTAGCCATCTAAAGTGAGCTCCTGAATGATATCTGCAAATTCTTCTAAAGATTCCTCTTGTCGAATATCTTGCATTTTCTTTCTGATGATGTGGGGCAGATCTTTCTTCCCGAATCGCAACCGTAATTTGTCGCATAAACTAAAGTAATCCTTCTGGACTTGCACAGAACAGATGCAGTAAAACTTTAAGGCCTTGTCCCTTAAAGCTAAGATGAGCATGTCTAATTTATATGTATCAGACCAACGGTACCTTGAAGAAGTATGCTCAAACCGTATGAAAAATGGTTTCCGCTCACATTTTCCATCAAAAGTTGACATTTTAGGTGGAGGAAGGGCCATCAGAGTAGCTTCTACGATCGGGTGATGACATTCTAGAGTCATTGTACGAAGAGCCATCCAAGTAAGCTTTTCTAACTGGTGATGACGTCCTAGTGTCATGGTGAGAAACTGATCGTGACTCCCTCTTAGGTTCCCTAGGGGTACCGGGACCTGAATTGTGTCAAGTGAGAGATTCTTGTCATTAGGGTAGTAATAATTTACAATGTCAATCACAGAGTTGCTGGTTGCAGAGCCCTGATATGAGCCAGCTCTCAAAATTTCTTCCATGATCGGAGTGCAACTCATAAGGCATACCAAAGCGGCAGAACACATTGCTAGCCAAGACCTCTGCTACAGTGGATGCCTCTTGGTCCGGGAGGGCAAATGCTTCTACCCACTTCGTAAAATAATCTTGTAATACGAGGATGTATTTATTTCCGTCATCCGTCATATTCAAGGGTCCGAGCACATCAATGGCAACTCACTCCCACGGTGCACCAACAATCTTAATTTGTGATGGTGCGATATAGTGTTGGCCAACAGCGCATCTTTGGCATGGGATACAGTTGGCAACCCATGCCTTGACACGCTCGCGAATCCCGATCCAGCGGAATCTCGGTTTGATACGGGCAACAGTCCTTTCCACGGCCATATGTCCGGCATTATCGTGTAGTTGATTCAATATACGTTCTCGATAACTTTCCGGAACTACCAAACGGTCATTAATGTACCGAACATTATTTATTAATTGACATTCTTCGAACCATTGGTAATAATATTTAGCCATGGGGAATAAAGGTGTCACAGATTCCTTAGGAGAATGTACCCCCTCCTGAATCCATGCGTATATATTTCGTGTCTGCACATCTTTTGTTTGGTGGTGTGCAATTTTCAAACACAATTTGGGGAACTCCGGAGATGGCTGTGTTGACTGTGTTATGGCGGCGGCCTCTTCGTGTTCAGCTTCTGTGCAGATTCTACTAAGGGCATTAGGATTACCATGCAGTTTGCCGGGACGGTGAATAACGTTATAGTTATAGGCCTGCAGGGATTCCTGCTATCTCGCTACCTGGTCCTCCGGATTTTTAAAGTTCCTGAGCCACTGTAGTGAGGCATGGTCTGTACAGAGTGTAAAAGGGCGCCCATACAGAAAGTGGTTGTAATACTTGACGAAATGGACCACCGCCAATAGTTCTCGCTTGGTTGTTGTGTATCTTTTCTCTGTTTTATTCAGAGTACGTGAACCATAACCCAACATCTGCACTGTTCCGTCTTTGGTGACCTGTGATAGACCTGCGCCGATAGCGAAACCTGACGCATCAGTGTCTAAGATGAAATCGAGGTTTGGATTAGGGTGAGCAAGAATCGGGGCGGTCGTCAAGAGTTCCTTCAGTGCCCTGAAGGAGCCTTCACACTCACTCGTCCACTCAAATGGTCGATCTTACTCAGTGATCTTGTAGAGGGGTGAAGCAATCTCACTGAAATGTCGGATATAACGGCGATAGTACAGGCATAAGCCAAGGAAACTCTGTGTCTCCGCAAATGAAGAGGGCCGAGGTCACTCTGCTACTGCCTTAATTTTTGATGGCTGTGTAGCCACTCCATCACCGGATATGACGTGTCCCAGGAACTTGACGCTCTGTCTGAAGAGATGACATTTCTTCGGTTGAGTTTCAAATTAGCCGTGCAGAATCTTGAAAGCATGGTGTCTAAATTGATTAAAGTTTGCTTAAACGTGGGTCCAAAGACTATTACGTCATCGATGTAACAGAGACAGATCTCCCATTGCAGGGTGGTTAATACCTGCTCAATGAGTCATTCAAAAGTTCCGGGAGCGTTGCACAACCCGTAGGGAATCTTGCGGAATTGGAAAAGGCCGTCCCTACAAAGGAATGCCATCTTTTCCATATCAGATTCATCCATGACTACCTGCCAGTAACCGCTAGCTAAGTCAAGGGTACAATACCACTTGGCTCTGGACAAGGAATCCAATGCCTGATCTATCCGTGGTAACGGATAGGCGTCCTTAATGCTAAGCTCATTAAGGCGGTGGTAGTCTATACAAAACTGCAAGGTTCCATCCTTTTCGCCCATTAGCACTATTAGCCCATTAGCACTATAGGACTAGCCCATGGAGAAGCTGAGGGTTCAATAATACCCATTCGCAACATGTCATTTACTTGTTGGTGTGCTTCCGCATCTTTGTGAACGGGAAGATGTTATACTGGTTGTCGTATGGGGCGATTATTGCCTGTATCGATGGAGTGTCATACGAGATGAGTCTCTCCGAGATCCATATCTCCGGGGGAAAAACTAACGCGATATTTATGTAGTAATTTCCGAATTTCTCGTATTTGTGATTGCAGTAATCCAACAGTGGCGCGTAGATGTAAATCGTGTAAATGTTCTGGTAAATCATCAGTCAGCTGTGGTGTTGTACCAGAAAGTGCAGGTGTTTCCAGTGAAATTATGTCCACTAAATGGCCGCAGTGTACTCCTGGTTCCAGAGTGATGGGATAAGCGGTACCATTGAACACTGGAAAGGGTGTTTTCCCTTTATCAGTAGTGTCCACTATTATGCGGGGACTTGCGCATTGTGAGGCGATCATATAATCAGGGTCGGGTTCCAGCATGTCGATGTGTGTGTTGCTTCCTAACTGTGGTGCGGTAGCCCATAAGATCTGTTCCTGTCCCGGCTCAACTGTGGCAGTACTTGATAGTATTACCGCACATGTGTCATATAATGACGAGGCTGGTCCGAGATGTTTTCGTCGGCCGTCTTTGTCAAGTTCCTGTTGTCTGCAGTGTATGATGGCTTTGCTGGCACTGAGGAAATCAGAGCCAAGTAGGGCGTCGTTTTGAGTGGAGGCGATGACAACTCTCTGAATGAATTGCATCTCCTCTATTTGAATCACTAAATTAACCACACCGGCTATGGGTACATCTGCTCGCGTAGCCGTCTGTAGGTAAATATTCGTAGGCTTAAGGGGGTGGGGGGCTTTTTATGAGGTAAGATGCTCTCATATAAGCCCTGGTTAAATACTATAATAGAAGCTCCGGTATCGATGGTGGCGCTGGTGGAAACGCCACTAAATAGACAGGCACATTTGTAGATTACCTTTCGATGAACCTGTGGAAGAGTTTCCCATGATGCCATCCGCGATAATGGCGATGGAGCAGCATCACTCTGTATATATTCCGACTGTTTCCGTATTGCTTCTCGTAATGTTGTAGATGGCTGAGTGAGGAATGGGCCAGTTCGTCGTCTCCCCTGGGGTGAAGGCTGCAGTGAAGACAGAGCTGGGGGTAGCAATGGTGGTGGTGTTGTTGCCGTTTCTGTGTGAGCGGTATTGGTATAGATGGTGGTGCATACGGGATAACGGATAAGTTCTACTTGCGCAAGCCATTTCTTGGAATGCTTCATAGGATGTTTTGTTGAAGCACAGAAGAAACAGCGAGGTCGCCAAGGACGTGCGTTTCTCCGTCTATGTTTGCGCTTGCGAATCAATGAGGCGGAATGAATTATCTCTCCCGAATCGCTACTGTATGTGGATGCGGAAGATGATGCTGATGGGGTTGTGTTCTGCATACCACCAGAGGGCACCTGGAATCTAATGTCTTGGTGGCGGGACGTGGTGCTTTCAAAAACGTTGTTTCAGCGGTGGTATTACAACCTACTACTGCCGTTTTACATAGAAAAGAAGGTTTGTCGTGTACGGAAAAAGAAGGGAATGTCCTTGTTGCGGATGGGGGAGGCAACGTAGGCACGGACATTTGGGAAGCCATGCTTTATAGTGTGGGTGTGTCCGTTACTTTCTGTGGATGATGCATGGCCACTGAACATGGTTGTGTGAAAGCCGCTATTGAGCCGAGAGAGGAATACGAGCACTGAAGTGGCTCGGTGTATTTCGGTACCCTTAGGAGTTTGACGGTTTCTCTGGTTGCGGTGTGGTGCGGTCTGGAGTGGGCGTTGTAGAGGGAGGTCGGTTAGGACACCGCTCCCTCCAATGTCATGGCTGACCGCATCCGAAACAGGTGTTCGGTGGCGGTGCGGTGCTGGTAGTGTTTGTTGACCTAAACTGTGTGGTGGGGAGGTAGGTGCTGAGTGTTGTTACTAAATTGGTGAGTGCGGGGATCTGCTTATTAATCTCTTCTATCCGCTCTCTCATGTTGCCGTTGTTGTTGTTGCGCTGGTTCCCACACCCTGGGGCTCCATTGTAACCTTCTCGGTGGGCATGGCCCCTTCCTCCAGGCTCTTGATTCTGACTGGGCCTCTGCATATCCGATGGTGGTGGTGTCTGTGCGGTTGGTGTTGCTGATCTGGGGGGTGGAGCAGTAGTGGGCGGGGCAACAGCTGCACCCTCTATCTCATTGATAGAATGGAGTTGGCGTTGGTTATTCTTCTCCCACTCTAGAAAGTTCTCCATACGAACCGCGGTTGCCATTAATTGGGCCAAACTCCCGTGGTCGCCGAGAAATAGCTTTATTTCAGAGCAGGTTCACCGCTTAATGCATCGATGAAAGTATCGAGATGCAAGTGAATTACGCCCTCCATATTGGTGCTCGGATATGCGCGGGTGAATAGCCTCCGAATTCGGCTCGCTAACTCAGGAAGAGTTTCTCCCACGGGTCGTCGAAGATTTTTAAGTTGAAGATGCCTGGTTTCTCCGAGGGCTGTGTCGCCAAATTGCTCCATCGGTGCACGTTCCAACTCTGTGTAGGTGGGTGTGCAATCCGTCCCCAGATCCGCAAGAACTTGAAGGGCTTTTCCTGAAAGTTTTGCGGCGAGATATTCACCCATTTGTCGATCGTCCCAGTGGTTAGTCCGACTTATTATCTCGAACTGTATTTTATAATTGGTCCAGTCATTCTCCCCACCAAATTCGGGAGGGAGGATGACTCGGCCAAGACCGTGGGAAGAATGCAGTGGTTGCGGGTATCTGGGAAGTCGATGATTGGATTGAAATTGGTCATGGTGCTGGTGGCGGTGGTGTTGGTGTTTCCCGTCGATGCCGATGCCGACGAACCAGGACACGCATACTCCAATTTAATGAGTTTGTTGAGCCATAGACCGGCATGGGTCTATGAACGGGAGGTGGATTGTGGTGGGGAGTGCACGTTCATTCCTGTCATGGTGAGGACTGTTGTTCCTCAAATGGCAGTGGTGCAATCGGCTGATGGTCGTAATAAGTTGCATAACTGATATACCGGCGAAATTGTGGTGTCGATTCCTCCCGATGACTCCGCAGTGATACCCTTGAATATAGCATTTCGCTAAAAGGGTGCGGTGCGGGAGGTTGTCTATGTTGTGGATTATCACCCAGCCATACTGTCTCCGTGGATGACACGGTTGAACGAAAATAATCTGAAGGACTGTGGATATGCTCGTAGTTGGGTCTTTATCCGAGTCGTCCATGATTCGGCCCTGATGGTGTTGGCCTGTCACGGATGTCCGAGATGGATCTGAATTCTGTTTCTGCCTGTGAGGCATCTAGAAAAGTGCCTTCGCTAACAGGAGAAGACAGGTTACAGTGCGGAGTTGTTGATTCCGCTGAATTTCTGGCATAGTCGGTGAGCATGTGTGCTGAAAATCCGTCGTATGAGGCTACCTCTTGATTGAGGGAGTCTTCGCTGAACGGAGATGGTATTGACCTGAGCTCACTATATGGTGTGGGCGTGAGTTCGCTGCGCGTTATTACTGATTGTCTTCGAGCCCCACATCGGGCGCCACTTGCAGCTCGCCGGGTAGTGTCGGGACATTCCAATGTATCATGTCGACTCGCTGCACCGCAAGTGCATGACGAGTAATGACGTTGGTTAGCATCTGGTCTCGGGGTGACAGACCTTGAACGAGACTGCCCTGTGGGAAACAAAAACCAGCTCCTAAGGCTGGTGGAACTCAATCGTTCTGGTGGGGCCGTGCGACCATCGTCGCGAACATTAAACACAACAGTCTCATCCCAAGAATTTGTGTCACCAGTATGCCTGTCCATAGCAATCTCGTGATCGATGGACTTACAAGATTTGATTTGGTGACCTAAAAATATAAGTCTATACAATGTATTTACCTAAACAATTAAAAATATGCTAGATAAAACTACAGTAAGAGCATACGAAAATACGAGACATAGAGGCAGGTAGATGAACTTTTAAACATGGGGCTCCCAGAGGTACTACACAGACTTGTAGGTCTGCAGAGGTATCCCCGCAAGGGAGGCTCCCGTACACGAGACGTAGCTATTTAACTTAATATAAGTTATTATACCTCTAAGCTGAAAGGAAGAAAGCTATCTCAGACGAAAAAGTGATGTGCCTCACGTGGGCCCTACTCCTAGTGCTAGTTTGGGTGAGGAGTATAATCCTGGCATGGACCGTCGTCGCTGAATCCTTGCGCGGGCCTCCATCTTGAGAAGGTGTCGCCACGGCTTAAAACGGGAGAAGAATAGTAGGCAAAAATGGGCCCACTCTAATATTTCAAACAAAAATGCTGTAGAAAGAAAAGACCATACCTAGTGAGATTATGACTATAGGGGTGCGTACTGGTTTACGTGAAGACGGAACGGAAGATTCCCAATGGATTCCTTCGTCACCGTTTTATGTGATTCCTAATATGCTGAGTTAGTAGTTGCCACTTTATTTCTGCGGGCCTTCTGCTTTGCTTAATTCCTTTTAGTTGTTTTCAAAACAAGAATTAGTTTAGGCCGCAACTGGCCGATGTCTACCTAGCTATTAGACATGGCTGTCACAGAGAACAGATGCCCTAGGACATCAATACTGTAGACGGCGCTCATACATGTTACTTAGTAGGATCTCCGAACTGGGTAAGAATCCGGACACTCAGCTTCGTAACCACATACAACATTACAAGACATGGTTTACATTTCACGGAAGCATTATTAGGCCATCTCTCTTATCGTTATGGTGGGGGTAAGAGAGACGAATACACACCGTGAATGTCCTTTCTGCAAGGGTGTGGCAGATCTAAATATCATGCCCAGACATTTTAACAGAATTCGGTGGGAATACGTATCTCGCCCATCACTTGGTCCTATGGAACTAACCGATTAACCTATCGTTAGGTTTATATATACACGTTGCCAGTTTTGCACTGCAGTGCGGGAGGATTGTCAGTAAATAAAAAAAAATGAATACATGTGTTTTCGCAGTGCTTTCCTACATTGGCTTAAAGTACTATCTACTAAGTATCCGAAGATACACGGGAGTGTATGTGATACCACACCCTAGCCATCACCGCTCGGAAACCCAATAGTTTCCCAGAGTCGGATCAGCCCATGGTGCGGATAGGGACATCCAAACAATTAAGAAGCCACAAGTCTGAGTGGAGCATGAAGAGAGACACAATCTTAGAGCTATGAGTCTTACCGGAGTGCGGGGCAATATTATCGTACTACCAGAAGGGAAGAGTATATTACACAGTATGTAATGAAGACAGTGTCTCTAATCATTTTTAACCTATCCAATCAAGCTGTGTAAAGAACAGGTTAGTCGGTAGCATGCCGGGCTAAACAAAGTTATAGCATGGTCAGCGACCTCAGTGAAAAACTGTTGGTGGCAGGAGACTATTTGATAAACATGCAGTTGAATATTTTGAAACTAATTTGACTGGAAGCAGTTAAATTAGTTTCAAAATATTCAACAGCTTACCTTTATAGTTTTCTGGAAATTGATAGGCAGAAAGATCAGGGATCGCTTGATCCCAGCACGGCTGAAGTGTGGGTGGATCTGAGCTAAATATGGGCGTGGCATAGCTAAAACTGGAGTCATGCATTGATAGGCTTGGTAGTCTAAATAAATATTCTACCAGAACCATCAGACGAAAGGGCGAGTCGGCTACCTCTTCGTTTGCCACTAGAGGCAAGTGTAGTGGCAGCTACACGCAACAGTTAACGTCCAGTAGAGACTGACCACCATCTGAGTTAGAATTGATTATTCCCCCCTGCTTCTGATAACGAACGATAGACGACGGACGAAAATCTGCAATACTGTGTACACCTCGCTTAATCAAATAGGCAAAAAAACATGTTCTCCTAATCTGACAAATGTGTCCTGTTAACCGTGTCAGTAAGATACAGTCTCCACGCGCTTGTCATGGCATGTCTCATGTATACACTGAGACAGACGACTCCAGCACACCTACGGAGAAACACGCTGGCTCACGTTAATGCAACGTGCCAATATCACATTTGCGTCGTTTGTCAACGGCACAGGGACACCTATCTAATTTGATATCGACCCGCTCGTAGGTCAACTGCGCAGGGACCATATCAATTAGATATGGCGTGTTGGTTGGTAAAAAAACCCCTTCAATCATCCGACACGATAAATAGCCTACAGAATAGGTTAGATCCTTGCACTAATAAAGTAATATAGAACAGATAATATCAAACTTCAGATAACACATATTATCGAGTAAATAGCAATACGCCAATTAACGTGGATTCAGAAATTTATCTAGCTTGATATTGATTCAAATGGGCGCAAATATTTGATATTGGTCCTCTGTACCATTGACCAACTGGCGCGCCGATATCAAATTCGATATTTGTCCTGCAACGCCGCAAATTCGAAATTGGTGCCTTACGTTAACACGCACATCCGGGCTGGCGGGACGGCATAATCCCCGATACGCATTGATTTTACGATATTGGTTGTCGTAAAGGCCGACCTCTACTCCATGGATTAACTTTTGAAGAAATGAATGGGAGAAAATGGTCTATGCATATTACAATTTCGTCTAAATAAATTCTCTGTCTACCGCATTATGAAGTCGTAGACGCCCTTTCTTAACGTAACTGGGCCTATGCAGGTAAGCAGTTGAATATTGTGAAACGAATTTGACTGGGCACTGTTGCTGCTTATGGCACTAACAGCAGCCAGTCAAATTAGTTTCAATATATTCAATATGTTTATTAAATTGGAAAGTCCAGTATACAATTCGTCAAATGACGGCCGTGTAAATTGTCATAACAGAGCTAGATAAATAATTCCTTGAGCATTGTGTTTGTGTTGTAAGCCTACATATGACGTTATTGATTATGCCATCATATAATTGAGTGGCAGATCTCTCCATTGCATAACTAATATATCATAACTCACCTGTCCAGAGTATCCATTTATCATCTGACGCCATATGACGTCAAAATCAGCTAAGCGGCGTATAGCGTGACGTCATAACCATTACTTCACAAATGACTCTATTTGGCAATGGAAAGGTTCATTGATTGAACCTCGTTGAAGAGTCAGGTCAGGCCAGTGATGAGTGGGAGTATCAGCAATATGCACCAACAGCTTCCAGACAAATTAGTTTTAAAATATTCCATATAATGTTTATTAAATTGTAAATTCACCAAAGATATACAATTCATATAACTTAGTGGCAGACGTTTCACTGGGCCTTTCCAGTTTATTCATCCCTCAACTGACGTCATATGACGTCATAATCAGCTAAGGGACGTGTAGAATGAGGTCATAATTAAGTATGACAGCAACAGAACACAGTCAAATTAGTTCCAAAATATGCAATAGCTTACCTGTATAATTTTCTGGAAATTGATAGGCAGGGAGTTCAGAGAACGATCGATCCCAACAGGACCGAGGTGTGGGTGGAGCTTATCTAGAGATGGGCGGGGCATAGCTAAACCCGGAAAGGTCCATTGCGTGAGCCTCATTGAAGAGTCAGGTCAGCGGACACCACTATGGCTAACAACGATATTCTGATAAATAGATTTGCCCATTTTGACACAGTGGACCTAATATGCAACTGTTGTTCCACTAAATGGTGCCATTAAATAACTTTGCTTTCAGACACCCCATCAAGCACACACCTATCATAAAATGAGGCTACTCTCTCAACGGTTTCTACTTTGAATTGCCAACAGATTCTGGCTAACAATATAGTGTCTTGCCCGAATAATTTATAAATATTGTAGCTCGATAATGAAGCGATGTCATGTTGATGATGGCCAACCGTCTGGGTCTTGCACCAGAGCGTTCATATTGTACTCCTCTATGTTGCTCTGCTTGCGCAGCTCTATCTACCATGGTGTACCATGGTAGTGTCCTGGTGGTGGGTGCATTTGTGGTAAAGCCATTTGAGAGACTGGCTAATAAATGAATCCACTTCCAACCATGCATCACCGAGTTCTAGCTAAGCTCCGCCCACGTGTTTCGTGTACTGCGATCAATTATAGCCTTTGAACCATGAATTCTCAGAATCCTATTTTCAAGGTAATTATACAAGTCAGCTGTTGAGCTTTTCGAAACTAATTTTACTGGGCGCCGATGCTGCCTGCCTACGGCAGCAACAGCACCCAGTCGAATTAGTTTCAAAATATTCAACAGAGTGTTTATTAAAAAGAGAATCGATTAAATCCACACAATTCGTACACCTGACAGACTATTCAACGTTCATGATGGAGATAGATAGGTCATTTATAATTATTTACTTATTTTATATGCCACTAAGACCAATACCCTGATGTTGTGCTCCAAAGCAGTGTCCACGTCGTTAGCTTATTCTCCAATTATTACAAATACATTGGTTTCAAGTAATTCGTACTGTATCCAGGCAGTTCTTTGTATGAGAATACGCCCTTTCTCTGGGCATGGCCATTTATCTCACCATCTAACAACCGAATGTCTGTCCACAGAGAAATCAATAACTTAGTGGATTAAATACACGCCGAGTCTGAAAATGAATTACGAGCAAGCGATATCATAGAACCGCTTTGCAATAAAATCTGATTCATATATCTCTCATGTTAACAATATTATCAGTGTTTTATTGACAAAATGGTCAGTGCTTTATTGGCTCACGTAGTCCTATCGATATTGCATTGATCTTCAAGCCGTATAATGTGGCCTTATGTTTATTAAAATGTAAATTCATCAACGACTTACAATTCATACACCATAGTGACAGCCGTCTCAATGAGCCTTTCCAGTTTATCCATCCACCAGCTGACGTAATATGACGTCATAATCAACTAAGTGACGTGTATGATGACGTCATAATTAATTATGGCATGAATGACTCGATTTATTCCGTCTATGGCGCCAGGAGCACCCAGTCAAATTAGTTTCAAAATATTTAACTGCTAACCTGTATAGTTTTCTAGAAATTGATGGTGAGGGAATACAGGGATCGATCAATCCCACCACGAGTGAGGTGTGGGTGGAGATTAGCTCGAGATGGACGGGCATAGCTAAAACTGGAAAGATGGATTGTTTCGGATATGGCTATGCCATTTTGACTGTGATGTCAGCTAACATGTGACATATTTGATTTTGACGTCAGATAATTGAGTGGCAAATGGGATTCCTCTAGTGAGAGATGTATAGAGAGTGCAAAGCTTATTATCTGAACCTAACTCCTCTTGTGTCAACAGCGCCTGTGGGGTGGTGGTGGGCTGGGGGTGTGGGGTGGGGTAGGGTGGGGTGGGGTGGGGTGGGGTGGGGTGGGGTGGGGTGGATGAGAGATATTACATTGTCTGCCAAAATCGTACGCTGTTATAAAAGGTTCCATGTTTTGCGTTACTACGTACTATAACTTATCACTTGCCATTTTAATTGTGGCTGATAGCAGAAAAGACAATTCTATACGCATACAATACCATGCTAGTTTTCTTCCAGAAGGAAATGTATTCTAATGTCAAGTGTTTGAAATTTAACTTCCTTTCTTTCAGACAGATAAGGTACTATCATATCAAACAAATAATGCTTTAACGTTTACATGGTACTTTCCACAGTTACTTCGCACCTCATGCTGCTTTCAGCAGTGAATTCATGTCGTTGCTGACTATCCTCAGCTTTAAGCTCTGAGTGATTGTCTTGATCTAGAGATACTAAATTTCTCAATCTGAATTTTCCATATTCACACGACGTTTTTGCCTGATACCTGGGACTATGCTTATCTACATACACCTTTCCCACGTTGACGTCATTACGCTGGGATTCCTGTAAATCAACTCTCAGAGTACAACTGCTGGCTGGTAATGCCGTCAACAGGCAGCCGACTCGCATTGAGTTACTATTGCACTAAAATTCACCGCAATTTACACTGTTCCTATGATAAACTGAAATCATTATATTATTTGTCTTGCATCATTGGAAACCGCATTCAATTGCCTAAACAGTAATGCCATATTTTTTTAAAATTTTCAATGTGTTATTTGTGTATATAAAAACACGATTATACCTAGAGTCAATAAATCATATGGACAATAAGAGGTAAATTTAAATTACAATCAAATTAAATTTTACAAAACTATAAAAACTAATACAGAAATGTACAGGAAATTTCCCTAGCTTTCCAATGATGTATAACTTCAATAATATTATGAAATTATTTCTTCATATAACCTGCATTGTATTTGAATCCAATAGTAAAGTACTGCTGTTTTCGCGTCAGCTATCACAATTACCAGCCTGAAGTGGTATGAGCAATGCAACGCTAATGCGGGAAAGGTCTATTAGCCAATTTCTGACAGAAGTTGTTTTTCCGTATGATGGTCCATATGCTCGATGGTGTTAGGCGTGACTGGACCACCACGTTGTTTGCACGTTTCTAATAGTCTCAGACTCTTATGTAACCCTTTACGAGACAGTTGCTCACCACAGTACAGCTAAACACTCGACTGCATACACCGTTGCCAACAAAATATGTCTCTAGTTTTTTTAGCGGGGGGGGGGGGGGGCTATACTTCCACTCAAGAACGTACGCATTTTCCATGTTGATCGCTTTCTGACTCGGCACGAAATATTCCCACTGTAAGCAATTCACCTTTCCAGAGTATCCATCTATCAATCTGACGCCATATGACGTCAAAATCAGCTAAGTTGCTATTTAATAAACATGCTGTTGAATATTTTGAAGCTAATTTGACTGGACGCTGTTGCTGCCATAGGCAGTAACAGCACCCAGTCGAATTAGTTTCAAAATCTTCAACAGCTTACCTGCATAGTTTTCTGAAAATTGATGGTCAGTGAGTTCAGAGATCGATCGATCTAAACACGAGCTTGTTATCGGTGGAGCTTAGATAGAGATGGGTAAAACTGGGAAGATCCATTTTCCAGTTTAGCAAATTCAGATTCACATTTTCTGAGTGGCTTAGCCTTGCTCCATCGGGCATCGTTTCATTGTGATGATCAGTCTCTGTCATAAAGATTCATTTCCGAATGTTGTTATTTGAACGCATCTATTATTTTATCTAACACTGCGCTTATGACTTTGCCGTTTCTCCGCTACAGTTTCATACAACTAGACCTTTATCTTTTCCAGTTCAGGTAATTTATTGTCGAAAGGTTGCTTCATACCTGCCTAGTTTCTCTTAGGGTACTTTTCACATTTCTTCTCATTTATTTCTAATAAGTCCACGATATGGAAAATTGACTTTTCCAGCTTTAACTATGTCCCGCCCATCACTAGCTAAGTTCCCCCCACACCTCGCTCGTGTTGGGATCGATCGAGACCGATCACTGAACTCACTGACTCTCAATTTCCAAAAAACTACGCAGGTAAGCTGTTGGATATTGTGAAACTAATTTGAGTGAGTGCTGTTACTGCCTATGGCAGCAACAGCGTCCAGTTAAATTAGTTTCAAAATATTCAACAGCATATTTATTAAATAGTAAAGACATACTATTTGTACGACAACGCTTGGTCTGTCTTCAATTATGCGTTCGTGACGTACTTATCTACGTCATGCATGCCGTCATTGATTATGACGTCATCCTACAAGTCACGTAGTGGATTATGATGTCATGTGATGGATAGCTAAACTGGAAAGGTCCGTTATGAGTTCACTGATCAAAGAGTATATGTCTTGCACAACAATTAAGGCACTCATTTGCAACGAATGTAGAAACAGTACCAGTTTATTTTTATTAACGGCAACTACTGTTTCAAAGAATGCCGTAATAGATTCTCGTTGTTTAGTTATTGTTTAGCAAGTTCAGGGGTTCTTCCAAAGTGATTCGAAAGAAAATGTTCTATGTTGCTCGCGTCCATCCATGACGTATATTTATTGCATAAAGATATTGAGTGAGAGGCGTGACCAGGTGGCAGGAGTTTAATAGCTATTGCTACGAATGTCGCGTTGTGGTATGCTAGATGCTGAAGAAGTGAGCATCTTTAACCGTTTATATGTTTCTGAATGCCGATTCTCTGTTTAGCATCGTGGAATACTTTATCTGTAGCATGATCAATGACCAAAATAACATAGGCTCGCTTGTGTTCGGATCGATCAATCTCTGAATACCCTGACTATCAATTTAAAAAAAACTACACAGGTAAGCTGTTGAATATTTTGAAACTAATTTGACTTGAATTAGTTTCAAAATATTCAACAGGGTGTTTATTAAATTGCAAAGAATTACAAAGACACAATTCATACAACGTGTAGGACAATTTGATTTGATGACGGTCTATATGCAACCCTTTGTGACACAATGAGTGTGACGTCATCATACCCGCGTTGGGCTTATTATGACGTCCGACGAGGTCAGATGATGGATGTGCACTCTGGAAAGGTGAATTGTCCAAGAAGTACTGACCAATCCAGAAATCAACCTAGCTCTTTGTCTTCATGTGTGCTATTTGCGAATAGGGTGAAGCAGTCCAGCTTGAATTCATAGTTAGGTGTTCCATCTTGCCCTGAGTGCCGGGGGTTTCTCTATGTAGCAAGTTCTTAGAGATTTGCGTTCACACGATGGACCAACAATTGTTATTTGACAACTTTTCACATCAGGCGTTTTTGTGAAACGTTGGTTCTTTCTACCTTAGGAGTATCATCTAGACCAACAGTGACAATCTGATCGCCTTTTTCTAACAAATGCATCGCGACCATTTCCACATTTAGAAATACCGCATTTGCAAACCGACTTGACATGCATTGGCGACAGGGCATCAAGTAGGTATGGTCATTGGATTTCCATTTGCCCTCGATGGTGAATCTTTTCTTCATCATATTCTTCATCTCTCTGTTCATCATCGGATGCGCCTCTGATTAGCAATGGCTACTAATATTCCTAATAGGGACATAGGTTGTTACTTTATATCGGGAAGGACAATGGACGAGATGGAATTTCTCTGAAATTGACTTTGTTTTGGCTCTGATGATGTACCTGGTGTACTGCTGGCAGATCTAGTTGCAATGACTTGATCAGCCAGGACACCTTTACATGCTGACACCAATTCGTGCACAAATATCATATGCTTTTTATTGCAAGGTTTCATTGAAAAGCTTTGCATTTTTGTACTAATTTTCACTATTAGATTTGGATTTATCACTCTTCTCAATTGGTTAAAAGATGTACAGGTCTCTCATCTATCGGATAAACATTTTGTATATCCAGTCCTATCTAAATTCACTTGCTGCCATTTTGCTTGCATCGTTGTGACGTATTGTCTGTTGTCCTTTTTCTGGTTGATGACACAGTAGCTCGCGATTTCCATTTCTACATTGGGTAGCTGCTCACCATGGGTTAAGATTTAGAATTGTGTCTAATTCACCTTTCCAGAGTACCCATCCATCATATGACGTCATAATGAACTGCGTGGCGTGTACAATGACATCATAATGAATGACGCCATGAATGACGTCGATAAGTACGTCACGAATGCATATTTGATGACGGTCTATGGGCTGTTGTACAAATTGTTTGCTTTTACTATTTAATAAATATTCTGTTGAATATTTTGAAACTAATTTGACTGGGCGCTGTTGTTGCCTATGGCAGCAACAGCACCCAGTCTAATTAGTTACAAAATATTCAACAGCTTCCCTGTATAGTTTTCAGGAAATTGATAGCTAGGACATTCGGGGATCGATCAATCCAAACACGGCGAGGTGTGGGGGGAGCTTAGCTAGTGATGGGCGGGGCATAGCTAAATATGGAAAGGTCCATTGGCTGCCCAATATGAGAACAGAAGGTTTTATGCTATTTTGGACATCGGGATTGTGCTCAGTGGCCCAGAAAATATGCAAAGACATATTACAACCCATATTTATAATAATATATATTTATCACACATTCCTGTATGAAATGGGGATTTTGGCATCCTTTTTGAGGAATCAACCTGGTCCAACCGAAATATTCACCGGATCTAACAATGATATGCTATCTGGCCTCGGGAAATACCATGAGCTTGAAATCGACAAAGATGATTGTTTAAAACCTACTTGTTGACGATTTCAATATCACCATGGTGATTTACATAAACCGTGATGGCTTCTCATGTTGAGTTTAGTATTTATCACATGTATCAAAGTATACACAAAATATTCCCCAAATTCCTCAATTCTTCTGTGATTATTATGACTATCCTGGCAATGACTTTGTAGCATATCATCATTTTAAAGTGGATACAGTCAAATCTGATATTAATCTCATCAGACATAACTGTTTCATAATATCTTTAGATCTGTCAAATGCCTATTATTTAGTTCCTATTTCACAGGAGTATCAGGGTAATGAAGCTTTTCAGTAAACTGTTTTACCAAACGGTCTATGTTCTGCTCCTGGTATATTTACAAAATTCATGAAACCTGTATATGTACATTTGAGGAAGAACAATCACATTTCTTGTGAATACGTAGATGAAACCTTTGTTATGGCTCAGTCATATGAGTCCTGTCTGACCAATTTCAAGGAAACAGAACAGTTATTGAAATCTTTAGGGGTTTTCATAAATTCTGAGAGATCCGTAACAATACCATCTATAAAGGTGGAACACTTAGGTTTTGTATGAGATTCTGAAGATATGTCTGGCAGCTTAACATCTCAAAAACGTGATAATTTGGCTAGCAAATGTAAGAAAAGGTTTGCAATCGGGGAAAATAAAAATAAGGAGTGTCATTGGAATTACGGTTTCGTTATTTACTGGCGTGCAATATGTTCCATTGTCTTATAGGAATTTCGATTCAGACAAGATTCGTGCATTGGAACATGGCACAGGCGATTTTGATCAAATCATGAATGTTTCTCATTCAGGCCAGATAGAGATTGCATGGTGGATAGATAATATTCACTCACAAAAACGTTTTATATATCACGGTAAAGTAAATTACATTCTTACAACGGATACTTCATGAGAAGGTTGGTGTGCAGTATCTACTAAGACTAGCATCGCAAGTGACACTCAGTCAGTAGGTGGCAGATGGTCCTTAGAAGAAAAACAATGTTATATCAATATCATTGTACCTAAAACAAATTTATTAAGCCTTAAATCATTTTGTGTCAAAATCTGTGGTGCACATTTTAAAATTCAAATCCTACCACGTATTGATTTATTTGCATTGTGACTATATTTTCAAGTAAAACCGTTTGTGTCTTGGTTACCAGATCCAGAGTGTTGTTGTGTAGATACATTTAAAATAGATTGGCATAATTTTGTATTTTATGCCTTTCCTTCGATTAGTATTTTAAGTCGAGTATTAAGGAAACTCGACTTGGAAGGCGCGATATGTATTGTGATAGTAGCAAACTGGCCAACTCTGTGACACAAACTCAAATTGATGGCATGTTATGTTTACCGAACATGCTAGTAATTAATAGTTTTCAGACAAAACTGTATCAATTATTTTTTATTGTCATGGAGAGGTTCCACCAAAAACAATATATAACTTATATTCGTAGATGGATTAAATTTTGTGAGAAACAAAATATAGACATATTTACTCAAGATCTGACACATATTCCTGGATATTTTACGTCTTTATTTGAAACGGTTTGGCTTACAGTGCACCGAGTGCAGTTAACACTTCAAGGATTGTCTTGCCACCGCTCCTTGACATTTTGTTTTCAGAACACATAGCTTCACATCCATTAGTAACTAGATATATGAAAGGTATAGCAATTCAGAGGTCATCACGACCAAGATATAGCTACATATGGAATGTTACAGATGTATTCGAAATGTTAAAAAATCATGAGCCAGCAGAATCATTATCACTTTATGATTTAACATTGCAAAATACAGTAATACTACTATTCTTAGTGTCCGCGCAAAGAGCTCACTCAATCCATCTATTAGATACATAATTTATGACAGTGATACGGGATAAATATGTATTTTTCTTATATGGTGACATTAAATAGTCCAGAATAGGAAAGGATGTATTAAACATTGAATTGCCAGCTTATAAAGAGGATAAGAAACTTTGTATTTATAACGATTTATCAGTGTATCTAGATAGAACTAGTACAGTGCGACACTTTAGTAAATTGTCTGTCAGTACAGTGAAACCAATAAGGCAGTCAGCAGAGACTCCATTTCTAGATGAATTAAGGCTACACTGAAACATGCAGGAATTGATGGTAAGATATTTAAAGCACATAGTATTCGATCTGCAGTAGTTACTACAGCTCATAGGAAAGGTGATGAAATTTCTTGTATATTAAAGAAAGCGGGATGGACAAATGAGAAGACATTTGCCAAATATTATAATAAGTCGCTAGACTCGCCAAACTAAGAGCAATTCGTGAAATCTTTGTTGGGAAATTAATGACAAATTTCTGAAATAGTAGACTACAATAGTTTGTGGATTTTGAAAATTTTTCTAGAGAGTGAGTTCGGGTAACGATAGGTGGACTATCAGTGAAGATTGTTAAGAGGATCTACAACTTTGAAATCTCATGGAATTTCTTGCTGACAGGGTTGCAGTTGAGTAGAATTCAACGGTTAAACGAAGGTTCTACCTGAAGGTTGACCGGAATTCTACCCAGCTGCCCCTGGAAGCAGGAATTTCCTCCCAACCCGTGAGTGTAAATTAATCCCTCCTACAAGTGTTGTTTGTGGATGCACACAACTGGCTTCCAACACTGATTCATTTGGAGACCGCACACCATCTCATGGAATTCCTGCTTCCGGTGACAGCTGAGTAGAATTCCGTTCAACCTTCAGGTAGACCCTTCGGTTAACCCATGAATTATTCAACAGATTGCGTGTATAGCTAGATGTATAGTACATTGCAATTTACATTGCGTGAATTCAGAGTTTCTAATCGTTAACAACACGCATACAAAGTGGACGGAACCTAGCTAAGAATAGGCGGGACATAGCTAGAACTCTACTTAGGTAATTTGATGGGTGTGGGTGAGGGTGGGGTGAGGTGGTGCTGGGGAGAGTGTATCTGGGGGCAAATTGACCATGCGTAGAAATATTACTATATATATATAGTAATATTCTATCTGTATATAAAATACGCGGCCGTTAGGCACATTGCCTATTAAAACACCACACACAACTACCCCATG
Source organism: Chaetoderma sp. LZ-2023a (assembly GCA_034401795.1). Classification (NCBI taxonomy): domain Eukaryota; kingdom Metazoa; phylum Mollusca; class Caudofoveata; order Chaetodermatida; family Chaetodermatidae; genus Chaetoderma; species Chaetoderma sp. LZ-2023a. Next base: position 66,233,542 of record CM067364.1, read on the forward strand.
GCTAGCTGAATCGAATATATATATGTATATAGATATATGATCGATTCCCCTAGCCATGGGGTAGGTGTGTGTGGTGTTTCAATAGGCAATGCGCCTAACGGCCGCGAATTTTATATACTGATAAAATCTATTAGTAATATTAATTGACCTTAGGTCTACTTTGCTACTGAGCTAGGAGGCTCAATTAATCAACGCTGAGCAATGTACGAAAAACATTGCACATTGACTCTTTGGAGACCAAGTATGGTCCTGAATATCAAAATACGTTTTTACTGAATGCTCATTTGCAGGCCTGGAGAAAACTCTCTTTGGAAACTTACCACTGAAATGACTGCATCCGTTATCTAGCCAGTCATTCCAGTGATCAAGTTTCAAAGAAGTCTTCTTTTTTCCTGCAAATAGACATTCCCAAGGCAACTCTAGAGGCCGGTTCTTGGCCGGGTTCGTCTTGAAATGGTTAAATCAACATGTCTGACGGGCATACAGAGACCTGATAGGACAACGCCCTGACCCATATTACGAAGGGTGAGTCATTTAAAAATCAGAACTGATAACTTCTAAGTTGTTAAGTTGAATAACATGCCCTCTAAATAAGGGTAAATAGCCGATCGCTGATAAGGTTGATCAGTACGTTAAACCCCTGGAATTCGATATGACAAATTATGTATTTATTTAAATATTCTACTGGATATTTAGATATGAATTTGCCTTGATTCTCTTGCTCCCATGGGCAACAACACAATCTGATCAAATTAATTTCAAAATATTCAGCAGGCTTCATATAAGGTGATTTTGAAATGGGGAATATATAGGAATTTTAGGATTGAAATGTTTAATCGCTATACTGATACGAATGCCATTTATAAGAAGAATCACCTAGTCGGAGTGGGGGTGTAGATCTAGGGGGAATAACAATCCTGCAGTATCATTAGCAATATCATGACGTGTAGGAGTTCTAACATTGAGGTCAGCTTTGCCAAATATAACATTTACAAGATCTCCGTCAATATCATAAAAGTGTTCATCCGTAAGCCTTGCATTGCATAGACACTGAACCGCCCTGTAATCAACTATAAATAACAAATTAGTCAGCATACCAACGCATAACTATACAACTGTCAATGTCGGCAACATTTTAAAGCAATGTTATTTACTTTTGCAAATTTTCCATAAATTGAAAAAAACCCCTGGTAGGCTAAAACTTAGGCCGTGTTCTCACTAGAGACTTAATCAGGAATAACGCCATACTGAAGTATGGCGTTATTCCTGATTAACTCTCTATTTAAAACACGGCTTTAGCAACAGAAATAAACTACAGTTACCAGTTTTTGTGAGGGTGTAAGTGTGGGCGTGGTAGAAACCCAATATTCCTAAATTGAATATTTCTAAGGTTCCATTTTATTCAGCATTCTCTAAAACATGGTTTATACACAAACATAATTGTTCTAATGCGTCGGGTTGAGAATTTATGAAAATTTTGTTACACCCTTTTATGAATTCTGAAAATGCCCCAGGGTTGAACGTGCGGAACTTTGCCTGATTAACCTGAACATGATCTTCTAGAACTCCTTTATATTTTTAGCGTTCTTTTAATTTTTCCAATGTTCAAGCTATCATTCTTGTACTACAATGAATTATATAAGTTCTGTCACCACCCCTCCTCACCACCCATCTAAACATATCTCCTCACTCCACACCATCCCTGCCCTATTCCCACCCCCTTCTCTATCTCTCTCAGTTAATGAAAGCCTGAAAATTTACAAAATATAATTCTGTATGTCAAATCCTTGCCCCGCGGGTAGAAACATATATCAATGGCTGGACCACAGAATGTGCTGGACGGACAGGCGAAGATGGTTGTTTTCAATCAGCCATGTAAATACTAGTTTATTTTGAATATCCGTAACCCATATAACTCAAGTCGGGCTACAATAGACCGGCCCATTTCCTGCTATGCCCCGTCAATTTTAGCCAAGCGCCGCACACGTTTTTGCGCGTGCTGGTGTCGATTTATATACGTTGAACCTTGAATTTCCAGAATCCCAGTTTCAATATAACTATATATTAAGCTCATTTGAGTGGTTGTTGTGGTTGCCTCTGGCAGCAACATCGTCCAGTCAAATTAGTTTCAAAATATTTAACAGAAAGTGTATTAAATAGCAAATATATATGTTTCATACACTCGACGGATTTTCCCAATGTTCATGACTGACGTCTGCCTACATATGACGTAATTGAGTACTACGTCATATCCTTGAGCGCCAGATCGGATACCTCCATTATGACGGGCATATGATACAATAAAGTACCGTACTTGTGATGGATGTCAGATGGTGTCAGGGAGTATGTAGCGTTTGAAAAAACTATTGTGAGTGTATTTATTTTCTAGGTTGGGCAAATATTAAGCTCAGTGAAGTTGGATGTTGGATATTGGATAGTGAATATTCAATATCCCGCTACAGGAAATTGATAATGTCACATGACCATATGCTGTTATTTGATTGGCTAAGATCAGTGATGTATCATCTGGTATTTCCCTCATGGGAGGGCAATACTTCACGGTATCCTCCGCGCGTGTGTTTTCCTCTTAATGTGCAGATTGATTATGGCGTAACAATAGCCAATGACGAAGGTCATGACGTCATAAGTGGTGATGCATTCTGAAAATGACGTCATAAAGTGTTGAAAACTAGCAATATTTAAGATAAGATAAAATTCCCCCCCCCCCCCCTTTCTCTCGCTCTCCCTCCACCCCACCCCTCTCTCTCTCTTTCTTAATCTCTCGCCGACATGGTCGGTGTAATAAATTCGTTGCACCAGTGTTTTGGCGGGGGTACAGGCTGTTACCACACGTGCAAACAAATAGATTTCCCTAGCTACGCTCGGGAAATATAAAATGTATATCCCTCGCCGCGCTCGGGAAATACAACGTAGGCCTATGCACGTGTGGTAACAGCATGCCACCCATCCTCCGCCAGAAAACATTGGTGTAACTAATAATATCCAGCTAAGTTCACTGAGCTCAAATATTAAATATATAACTAAAACTAAGCCGCCGGTAGTGTGTAATGACATATAGGCATATGCTGCTACTTCATAGTGCGTAAATTCTATCTGTTTTAAAATGATAGATTTCTGCGCAGTACGGTGCCTTTGAATGCCGTTAAGGCCACTTTAAGCCCTAAATAGCGTAACATCTTGTAAGGTGGCTATGTTTTATAGTGGTATCACTGAAATATGTTGCTGACTCACAACAATACATAACAACGTGGGCCCATTAACCTGTGACATTCAAGTGTCTTCTGCGTTCTTGAAAATACGTGAAATATTTTGAAGCTAAGTTAGCTGGAACATGTTGGTGATATATAGGCAGCAGCAGCAGCAGCAGCAGCAGCAGCAGCAGCAGCAGCAGCAGCAGCAGCAGCAGCAGCAGCAGCCGCAGCCGCAGCAGCACCACCACCACCACCACCACCAACACCACCACCAGGTAATATTAGTTCTACGAAATATTCAACATTTTATTCCTTACCTAATACACGAATAGACCGTTCCACGTTTAGCTATGCCCCGCCCATTTCTATCTAAGCTTCACACACACTACGTCCGTGTTGGGATCGATCGATCTCTGAACTCCCTGACTATCAATTTCCTGAAAACTATAAGCTATTGAATATTTTGGAGCGAATTTGACTGGTCGCTGTTGCTGCCTATGGCAGCAACAGCGTCCAGTCAAATTAGTTTCTAAATATTCAACATCATGTTTATTAAATACTAGAGACATACAATTCGTTCAACGTGTCGGACTATAAAGAGTTAAAGACGGGTCAAAGAGAATCATTTATGACGTAATTATTTTGACGTCATCCTGCACGCCGCTTAGCTGACTATGACGTCATATGACGGCAGATGATAGATGGATAATCCGGAAATGTGAATTTGTTTTTACTGGCCTCTAGGTGATAATAAAAACTGCAGGTGCAACACATGATAGAACTAACGACTGTTCACTAAGACGATTCAGGTACGCAGTGTGGGTGTGAGATCTTGTGGATATGCGCCATACACATACTCACTGATGGGGTGTGACTACGCGTGGGTTGAGAGTGGGTTAGAAGTAGGTTAGAAGTAGTACGGTGTATCTTGGTCTGTAGATAAACAAGTCACATTTTTCTCAGAAAAGATCACTTGCGAGTGTTTAGTATATGTACAATTTAAACTGTCAAAATCTACACAATGCGAGTATTAATAATCTGGGCAACTTTTACGTGGACCGGAATTTGACGTTATCAGACTGATTAATCACTCGAGAACTCATACGACCCAAGCCACGTTCTTACACTATTATCTCATACTGTCACACCTGTCTACAAGGGTTATATCCATTTAGCCGCCAAATAGTGAGTCCCACAATGGATTGTCATAAGACTGCTTGTCTTAAAGAACTGCCATCACCAGAAGCTATTTACCATGCGATGTATTTACCGGCCACCTATGTTTGGTGACCATGTTTCGATGGCCCATATAGTGCATGTTATAGACAGGTTTAGCTTTATTTACTGTCGCCATGGAAATAATCACTTACCTGATATAAAATAACATGTTTGCTATCAGGGTTCCCATAACTGTCGTCGCCATTCACTTGACGGAAACGTGCCGATCTAAAACAAGACAGCCAAGGTAAGATACCACTGCCTTAGGGAAAGAGTCAAATCTAAGTCAGTTTGACTTGTGACTCAATTCCATTGTTATTAATTGACAAGAAAATATGTTTAAAACAAAATAACTGCCTGTATTCATACGCATATAATAGGCATAGCCATGCTTTAACCCCTCTAGTGTCAACAGCACCTCAAATTACAATTCTATTTATATCAATTAACCTTTTAATGGTAAAAATTGTTCAAGAAAATAATAATTGTTACAATAAATTCTTTTTTAAATTGCTTTCTGTTGTCGTGCAAATAAACAGTGCTCAAGACCATTACAGGCGCTGTTTTTGGCCGGCTTGACCAGGATAATAGTCAACAAAATCAAGATTTTTCTTAATTATATCTATTTGAGATTCTGAGAGAAGACTATTTTTGTAAATGTACCACTGGAGTGACTGGCTCGGTTACCGAGCCAGTCAATCCAGTTGTAAATTTTCAGAAATCATATTTTCTTGGATGAAAGATTGGACATTCCTCAAGACCACTACATAGTCCGTTTTTAGCGGTCTTGACGAGTAAAGTGTTAAGTTAACATGAGAGGGGTTAATTTTATATTTTCATATGCGTAGGAACATGGGGATGGGGTGGGGTGCGGGGTGGTGGGGCGGAGAAACAGGGCGTCCCGTGTTTTTTCTCTCCCATAGTGTATTCCCATAGCGCCCCGTAAGTTTTGTCCCCATCATAGTTTAGCAGCACCTCAAGGTCAAATTCCGTTCCTACACACCTGCATTTTGGTATTAATAATTCACCATATATGTATCTATTAAGATATAAACTTGGTCCTTAGGAATCCGAAAGAAACCTCAGAAAGGCAGAAATACAGCACAATATAAAAACTAATCGGTAGAATGATTTGTAGCTAATTTCACTCGAAACCCTTATCTTCCTTGGTTGCGAATCCACGCATCCGTTTTCGGATACTAAAAAAACCCAGACTGATTGATATAGTAATATGTTTGTCTAGTCAATGGACATTTCTAGTTTATCCAAACATCATACGAAGTAATATGACGTCATAATCAACGCGGTAACATTTGGGATGACGTCAAAATTAATTATGGCACGAATGACTCGATTTAGTCCGTCTTTAAGGCCTAATAGTCAGACACGTTGTACGAATTGTCACGATGCCTTTACAATGTAATAAAGATTATGTCGAATATTTTGAAACTAATTTGACTGGGCGCTATTGCTGGCATAGACAGCAACAGCACCCAGTCAAATTAGCTTCAGAATAGTTAAGAGCTTACCGGCAATATGTCTTTTTGGAAATTAATAGTCAGAGAGTTCAGGGATCGATCGATTCCAACACTAGCGAGGTGTAGGTGGAGCTTAGCTAGAGATGGGCGGGGCATAGCAAACACTGGATAGGTCCTGTATGTAAGTGGAAAAGGATATTGCGCTCGCGTCGATCTACGCGTGCGCGTGCGTGCGTGCTTATGCGTGCGTGTGTGCGCGCGTGCGTGCGTGCATGCGTGCGTGTGTGATTCCCGTTCTCTTTCTTGCTACTTCCTGTAGCTCCTGTAGCACTCACTCTCGGTAGCTCTTTAACCGGATTCTTCAAATCACTAATTTTCAACAAATTTCTTTAAATTCGAAGATCTATTTCCGACTCTCCCCAACTCATAGCTTCGATACTTCGACTACCGATGCTTCATTTCCTACACTCTATATGAGTCAAATTATCCACACATTTGTTCTGTTCCTCTACTCGATCCACCGGTACATTCAAAGTACTGACGGACTGTTTATTCCGTCTTTTCCCGTTCTCGCAGTTTTACGCTTTTTGTTCTGTGCCTTTTATGCCAAAGCTTGTCTGACAATAACGTCATTCCAGGACTGTTGCCGATCACGGGTTCGTAAATTGGTTCTTTCATACATAGCGTTTGCAGTCCATTCATCCCTCACAACCACCACCCCACCCACCCTGTAATATGGCGTCTCTCTAATCTATCTCGGCTATTGGAAATCGTTTCGAAGTTCCGTCGAGAAACATGCTTGAAGGCCTTCTCCAGTGGATTGCCTTTTACTGACAAGATTCCGTTTCATTACTGCATTGCTACAGCCTGTATCCTAAAGTATAGATGCTTCGGATTTCCACAAAAAAGCCGCCATATACTGGCATGATTATTTTACACATTGTATCATGCACAGCATATAAACCAGTGTTAAAAGATAGTGACATCCTTATTCGCCCATTAGCTGCGCTACTATCACCCCAGACGTGACATCGCCGCGCTGAAATAAACCGACTGCCTGGTTCCCACGTGATTCGTGATTGGCTCTGGTGCAATCCCACCTGTTCACCTGCTATAACCAACCTTCAACAACCAAAGAACCATTCCAGTTTATCCATCAATCATATGACGTCATAAGTAACTACACGACGTATAGGATGACGCCATAATCAATGACGTAATGAATGACGTCGATAGGTTCGTGACGACCGCTTAATTGATGACGGCCTAAACGTTGTTGTGAGAATTGTAGTGCTGTTGTATATTTTGAAACTAATTTAACTGGGTGCTGTTGCTGCCATAGTTGTAAAGGTCAGTTATGGTATCAAAGTTGACAAAGATTAAGCTAAACAAGATAACATGGCAGTGGTTAAAAATGTCAAGTTATTGTTATTTGTTTTGAAAATGATCCCAGATAAGCCGCCGAACGACCTTTCCAGTTTTAGCTATGCCCCGCCCATCCATGTCTAAGCTCCACCACACCTCGTCCGTGTTGGGATCGATCGATCTCTGAACTCTCTGACTATAAACTTTACAGAAAATTAAACAAGTAAGCTGTTAAATATTTTGAAAGTAATTTGACTGGGCGCTGCTGCTGTGTAAGGCAGCAAACAGTGCCCTGTCAAATTAGTTTCAAAATATTCAACAGAATATTTATTGAACAGTAAAGACTTACAATTCGTACAACAACGCTTAGTCCGTCTTCAAATCTGCGTTCGTGACGTACTTATCGACGTCATGCATGATGTCATAATGGCGTTATTCATTATGAAGTCATTCTACACGTCACGTAGTTGATTATGACGCCATATGCTGGGTGGATACACTTGGAAAGAGTTGACCCGCTACCATGCAATGACAAGCAACACTTCTGCCAGAAAATGCATGCTTTTCAAATAAGATGACTGCCTTTAAACTGGAAATATATCAAACTGACTAAGCTGTGTACAATATCAGATAACAATTTATTTAAGTAAAATATTGGCATACTATGTGTGTGGCAACACAGTTATCAGCATCGTACTAACATACGCCTCCTCACATCGCTCCACTAATATAATGATTTCATTACGTGTAAGTTGACACAATATTTTAGGCTGTGAACTTGAATTAGAGACATAAGTCCCTAACTCAACTTCTCAATTAAAAGATTGTAATAATTTGTACGGAATGAAATCAGCATATGCTAAGATTTATTCCGATTCATTACATTGGGGTATACAGATTAAGCCTCTAATATACACAATTTAAATTTATGGTGGTATATATATACCTTGCATCTGCTATCCTAAAGTTAAAGTATCTGCGAGAAGTGATCGTGGCGAGCAATGCCCCATGTAATAGTAAAACCAGAACATTAAAGGTGCACATTCACACAAGAATGCGGGAAAATTAAATTTAAATTGTGTATATTAGAGGCTTAATCTATATATATATATAGACCCTATGATTAAGCCTGTAAATTCTTATTGACCTTCATTAGTAAAAGTGTATACATTAGTTTCTAAGGCCGTGTTCTCACTAGAGACTTAACCTGAGTAACGCCATACCGAGGTATGGTGTTATTCTCGATTAACTTCCCGATGAGAACACGGCCTTAAATTCTGAGAGGGCCGAGTAAGTCTTAGGCCGTGTTCTTGCTAGAGACTGAAGTATGGAGTTATTCCTGATTAACTGTCTAACGAGAACATGCCCTAAGGCCATGTTCTCACTGGAGAGTTAATCAGGAATAACACCATACCTCAGTATTGCGCTACACCGGTTAAGTCTTCAGTGAGAACACGACCTAAGGCCTCTTTCTCATTGCTTACACCTGGTTAACTATTCCGTGTACTGTGTAGATTAATATTTAGCCTATATATGTTTTTGCGTTCACACTGCTGGAAGATAGCCCTGGACTGGACGGTGGCGCTACCTGGTTGAGAGCGAGATAAAATGATGACCGTAGCGCTACCTGGTAGACTGAGTGAATATGTTGCCTTCACACAGGGAAGCAATATCAATATATATCGGAAAATAAACCGCTTGTGTGGGATTAAATTTAGAAATAAATGACTCATTTATTGCTGTACAACAGCCAGTCCAATGAGAACGCATGCCGATATCCCTGGTATTTACCGAACTGGTGGCTGTGTGTTAGGCCATGTTCTCATTAGGCACTTACTACTGAATAAAGCCATACTGACGTATGGCGTTATTCAGGATTAACTCTCTAGTGAGAACGCGGCCTTAGTGTTAGCTAGAATATCCGAGAAAGCAGCTACACATTCTCCGAATGTGGTTAACTAAGTTCTAACTAATGTCTTGACACCGAGCCCAAGGCAGACATATGTTTTCAACATGTTTCTTTGTGTCTTTGTTTCAGATGTCGCTTACAGTACTGTCATTTGTTATTCTGTGTGTTGTAGCATGTCACGTTGAAGGTGGGTTGAAATGCAATTACTATGGCTTACATACGCTGTTGGTATCTCAGGCAAATTGGTCAGTCAGTCGGATAGAATGTCAGTCAGTCGATCTATCCGTCTGTCGGTCGGTCAGCCTATCGGTCAGTCAGTCAGTCTATTGCTCAGTCGGTCAGTCGGTCTGTCAGTCAGTCGGTGGGTCTGTCTATCTGTCGGCCGCTCGGATAGTCGATCGGCCAGTTGGTCAGTTGGTAAGTCAGTCAGTCGGTCAGTCAGTCAGTCAAGCAATTGCTAAGTCGAACATTTGGTCGGTCGGTCGGAAGGTCGGTCGGTCGAATGGTAGCTCGGTTGTTCATTCGGCTGGTCGGTCGATCGGTCAGTCGGTCAGTCTGTCGGTCGGTTGATCAGTTATTCAGTCAGTCTTTCTGTTGCGTATATGGTCAGTCTGTCTGTTGGTCTGTCGGTCGGTCGATTAGTCGGTCGGTTGGTAAGTTGATCAGTCAGTCTGTATGTTGCATAATTGATCAGTATGTTGGTCGGCCGGTCTGTTGGTCGATCAGTCGATCGGTCGGTCGGTCGGTCTGTCGGTCGGTCGATCGGTCGGTCGGTCGGTCGGTCGGTCGGTCGGTCGGTCGGTCGCTAGCTCACTCACTCGATCGACTGGGCAAATGGATAGCTTGATGGTTCACCATTAATTCGTTTAGGAGAAATTACACACTTACATACACTGTAACATTGGAAAGGACACGGAATCTGTATCCTTAGCATTATGGTAAGTTTGGATAGTGGTAGACGCCAGTTGCCGGTTTTTATATGAATAATGATGCCTAGATATGTCATGCGCTTTGGCACGAGAAAATGACGGACACTCAGATGAACATTACAATTATTTTTGTCATATTACCGTGCGTGCCGACACACATGAAGATATGCCTATATGGTCAATAGTTCGCATCGTTAGCCCAGGAAATATTCATCTGTAAAATCTCGTAATCTTATATTGCAAGCATTATACATTGGTACTTGCTTCTAATGTACTATGCTACAGAAACTAGACTTACCGTACCAGAAATGGACGGTGCAATTTTACGAATAACGGATAGATCCAATGTGTTACTCAAGTATATGACGTCATAATCAATTATGTCACATGTAGGCTGACGTCAAAATCAAAATACGTAATGAATGACGTATCGCGGCCCGTCACGACCATTTAATAGTCTGTGTGTGAATAATTGTATGCCTTTCCTATTTAATAAACACTTTGTTGAGTAATTTGAAAGTAATTTAACTCGATGCTGTTGCTGCCATAGGTAGCAACAGCTCCCAGTCAAATTAGTTTCAATATATTCAACAGCATACCTGTTTACTCGCTTTGAAATTGGGATTATATTATTTCAGGATTCCAAAGTATATAAATCGACCTCACCACTCGCAAAAGATGGGCGGAACTTAAATAGAAATTTGCGGGACATAACTAGAAATGGAAGGGACAGATTTCTAGCTATGGCTTTACAGATAATTACAAATGCTGGCTGGGCACAGTCGTCGAAAATGAAGCGTAAACTCACAGAGCAATTAATCAAAGCTGAAATTATATCTGTATTACAATTGACCGTTCAAATTTTAGCTATGCTCCGCCCATTTCTAGCAACACTCCATCCACACCTCGCTCGTGTTGGGAGCGATCGATCACCGAACTCTCTGACTATCAAACTATTGGATATTTTGGAACTAATTTGACTGGGCGCTGCTGCTGCCTAAGGCACCAACAGCGTCCAGTCAAATTAGTTTCAAAATATTCAGCAGCATGTTTAATAAATAGTAAAGCCATACAATTCGTACAACGTGTCGGACTATTCAGAGTTAAAGACGGGCCATATAGAATCATTTATGACGTAGTGATTATGACGTTATCCTATACGCCACGTAGCTGATTATGACGTCATATGACGTCAGATGCCAGATGGATACTCTGGACAGGTGAATTAACGCACGTCAAGTAACCACACGATTATGTGTAATTCTTTAGAATTCCAACAGTCTTATCACAGTTACATTCGGTCTCCAGCCAATTTCCCATAATTCCTCGCGCTTACTACTGCTTATACCGTTCTACAAGTTCCGGTTGCCGTTAACTGATCAGTAGTTTGCGTATGAGAAGTTGGCTGCAAGCCGAATTCAGGCAAATAGTATTCAATGTTTGTGACCTCGTACAACGCTCGGTTTTATATTTGCAGGGAAAAAGGGGTACGGTGAAACTTGTATGTTTAGCGTTGATTGTGGGGGTGATCTGAGATGTGACTGGACCTATACGACCTGCTCACGCGGATTCTGCAACTGTGCTGAGGACAAGAGTCGTAAAGGCGGCCAGTGCAGTGAGTAGGCTAATACTAGCATCTGCGTATAACGGACACCTGATTTCTGGGCCACAAGTACGCGGTCCATTAACACTCTGAACCCGAAAGGCGAAAGCTCATTTATAATTCTTTATATATTATGTTGACTATTTTTAATGGTGTAGGGAGTTACTGTTGACAATGGCACTAGTGCTGCATATAGCAGCGACATGATCCTCAGCGTTCCTGCCAAATCATAGTAGGTTCAAAATATTAGACAGCTTACCAGCATAGTTTCTTTGCGATAGAACTTCCAGGTGAAAATATTCTTCATCAATCAGATTGCTTCATTTCAGAATGTCACGATAACCCAATTAAATCATAATTAAATCATGTTGAAGGTCAAATTCACGACCTTAAAATCGCGCAAGCAACGTCTATTAATGACGCCAGAGTCTCTTAACCCTTCTTGTGTCAAATTAACCCTTTAATGGTCAAGTTGTTAAAAAACGACATCTGCAGTGATCTTTTGAAATTTCAATTTTCAGGATAACATAAGAATATTTTTGAAAATTTACTTTAGGAATGACTGGCCCGGTAACCGAGCCAGTCATTCTAGTGGTACATTTTCAAAAATACTCTTCTTGTTCTGCAATTGGGCACTGGCTAAGCAAAAATTGGAATTTTCTTGACCATTACACTTTTGATGAATGCCCATTTGAAGGATAACAAAAATCAAATTTTTTTTTGTAAATTTTCGTTACAAATCTACAAAAAAATGGGCCTACTCTTTTTGGGTGCAAAAATCAAAATATCCTTGAAAGGTCTTGGCAATTAAATTGTTCATTGACATAAATAGTATTTTGAGCGTTTTAATGCGCTGTTGACACAACAGGGGTTAATAGGAGTAGGTCTATATTAAAAATAAGTATTTAGCACAGACAGAGGCCTATAGACTTCTAATCCCCATACATTCACGACCGGTAATCAGTAAAAGACAAGTGCGCGTGACCGGATCTCTAGACTACACTGAACCGACAACCACACGGGGACAAAAAGCGGAAACACTGTAACCTCCCCATCTATCGCTGTGTAGCGATCTGGGTGTAAAATAAATACATTACAAAAAAACAGAATTGTATGGCTTTAAGATTTAATAAATTTTCTGTTGAATATTTTGAAAATTATTTGACTAAATTGATTATGACGTCATCCTGCACGCCACGTAGTTGATTATGACGTCATAATGATGGATGGATAAACAGAAATCCTCCATTATTGAACTACAAAAACACATGAGTGTGAAGGCTGCTGCTGCTGCTACTGCTGGCACTACTGCTGCTGCTACTGCTGTTTATGATACTACTACTACTACTACTACTACTACTACTACTACTACTACTACTACTACTACTACTACTACTACTACTGCTGCTGCTGCTGCTGCTGCTGCTGCTGCTGCTGTTGCTACTACTACTACTACTACTACTACTACTACTACTACTACTACTACTACTATTTTGAGTTTTATGAAGATATCTACCAAAAGATTAGTGGTTGCGCCATGGGCAAACGTTTTATCCCTAGTTTCGCAAATATCTACATGGCAGAATGGAAGACACAAAAAAGTGCAATAAAAGCCATCTTAACTTAAGTAGGTATCTGGATGACATCGTCTCAATTTGGCCACACTCTAAAGAGTCATGACCCCAATATCAAACTGAAGGCAGATATCAGTGATAGCTCAGTTGACCTCTTATACCTAACAGTCTACAAAGGCACTCAATTCAATGCATCCAGTTATTTTGATCATAAGGTTTATTTCAAGCCCACAGATACACACCAGCTGCTCCAGAAAAAGTCCTTTCACCCTCCACACACCTTCGAAGGACTAGTAAAATCTCAAATCATTCGATTTCATAGGAACTCTAGCGATAAAGAAAGTCCCTAATTCAGCATGTTCAACCTTGCGTCATGCCCTGAACACAAGAGGCTACTCCACCTGCCAACTTCGAAAAATCAAGTCGGGCACGTTACAGAAGATAACATATAAACAATATAACCCTCCAAATCAGGCCGCCACTAAGATTAGCCACAACCAATCAGTCCCTAGGAGGGGATATTCCAGGAAATATGGAAAATCTGGGTATAAATTAGACTAATTTCTCCCGAACCAAGAAAGCTTCATTAGCTTTCAAACAAAAGACAACTACCAAATTCAATCATGCCTGTATTTTGACACAGAAGATGTAATTTACTTGCTATCATGCATGCTGTATCAAAACAATATGTAGGACACACCTAAGGTCCGTTCAGAGTGCCTGCCACTAGGCATATATCCGACAATAACCTAAATGAGGACCCTAGTGTAGCCGAGCATTTCAATCTGCCAGCCCATCTTATCACACACACCCCACCCCACTCCCGTGGTTTGGAAATCTTACCAATTGAAAAAACCCGACAATTTTAGATACAGAAGATAACACGGAAAATTGCCGACTTCTTAGATAATCATTCTGGATTAAATGCCTGCAGACAAAATGGCCTTGTGGCCTAAATATAAACTCGGGCCTATCAGGTACAAGGGTGATACTCCCTTTTGTTGCGAACATTTTCAAAGAAGAATACAACACATTACAAACTAAATTACGTGAACCCTTTGGGTCCAGACCCGTTATTGCCTCTAAGAAAAATCCTAATCTCCGCAGTCTCTTAGTGATAGCAAAAATCTGTAAAGATCAATAATTAAAATACAGTGGAACCTGTCTATAGTTCTTAAATCTGTTCATTTATTATTGTCAATTAATACAGCTGGTGGCTTTTGAAACTGCAGAGTGGTGACCCTTTAAGGCACGTGGTGGTACAACCACCCATCTTCGAAATCCACCACCCTCTGGTCCCTCAGGCAGGTGATGGCTATAGACAAGTTGGATTATAGACAGAAGAAAACTATAGTGGTCCGCTAAATATAAACAATATACCATACACTATATTAGAACAAAGCTAATTTAAGCAACGCTTGAGACAAAATCAACAAACTCTCGTTCAAAAAGAAGTACTTAGAACAATAAGCGGTCTAACATGTAGTGCACGCACGGACGATCTATACATGGACACTGAAATAGAAACACTCGCTCATAGACGGGAAACACACAGATTAGTTATGCTTTACAAAGTTGTTAACGGAATGACGTGTGAAACGCTTACTAACCGTATTCCTTTAACATCCCAAGCCCAGAACCCATATAATATCCGCCACTCAGATCGTATTACTCCCTATCGATGCCGTACTGAGATCTACAATGGATCTTTTTTCCCAGCAACAATCCGTGCCTGGAACTCCCTCCCTGCGCCTGTCTCAACGTCTACTACCGTACACGAATTTAAAAGAACACTTCAAATAATGCATAGTGTAAGACAACCCCCACCCTGGTACTATGTTGGGTCTAGAGCAGCTAATATTAATTTAAGCAGGCTTCGTAATGGCTGCAGTAGTCTAAATTGGCATCTGTTTGGCAATCATCTGACGGACTCGACAAGTTGTTCTTGTGGATATCCTGATGAAACCATTGAACATTATGTCTTCTACTGTCCCCTTTATAGGGAGCAAAGACGTGCTTTTCATAACGCACTTGTAACTAATGATATTCCCCATACACTCACGTTAAGACACATCTTGTATGGCGACACTAATGTAAATATAGAAAGGAATCTCAAAACATCAGAAATTATTTGCCAATATGTTGTCGATACTGGCCGTTTTTAACAAGATCCTGCTTACTTATCCAACTCCTAAACAAAGTGTATTAGAACACGTATTTATAGAACTGACTATTTAAATAAAACAAATATAAACGACTCAGCCAACAATGTACATATGTGGATATATTCAGTACAGAGCAGCTCGTGAAAGACTTGACGTGTCTCCAGGGCAAGATAAAAAGTACTTTCTAATGTCTTGGAGGCAATTGGATTGGAGGATTTTGTTGCCTACGACAATGATGTCGTCCCACCCAATTGCGATCAAATATTCAACACAACTTTCTTAGCGTTTCTGGTCTGGAGCTATACAAATTTATTTATGCTCTGTATTGTACTGAAACTGTGCAAGCATGTGAGTACACAGTACACTGAGTTCCTTCCACACACCTCCTACCTTCTCTCTCTCTCTCTCTCTCTCCCCCTCTCTCTCTCTCTCTCGCTCACTCAATCTCTTCAAGTTTATTATTCTTATATTATTTTTTAACAATGTTAATGCTATATTGCGCATCCGCCACGTGCTATTATTCTCCCTGTACAACAATTGTATTATGTGTCAGATACGGTCATAAGACGTGTGTCTTATTGCGCTCCCACTTGGGCTAAATAAATTTTGTTTAAACCAAACTCTCGAGTAATAAAATTAGCAAGAAATTTTCTCAGTTTTGAAAAACCGAGCCAGTGGGTTAACAATATTATATTACTACTACTACTACTACTACCACTACTACTACTACTACTACTACTACTACTACTACTACTACTACTACTACTACTACTACTACTACTACTACTACTACTACTACTACTACTACTACTACTACTACTACTACTACTACCACTACTACTACTACTACTACTACTACTACTGCTGCTGCTGCTGCTGCTGCTGCTGCTGCTGCTGCTGCTGCTGCTACGACTACTCCTACAATTACCGCTGCCACTGCCCCCCCCCTCCCCCACTCACTGCGCTGCTTCTACCGCTGTCGCTATTGCTGATATTACAAAAATGGCGTGCGTGTATGTGGTTTGCCGTATGCCAGACGCATTCAGCGCGTTTTAATTTTACGCTGAGGGATTCTTGCTACTAGCTTGTTGCTTGACGCCCGCTTGATGCACACGTGAGGGCCATACTCAGGCACTCCTCGTTTATTTTTACAGACAGAGTGCGGGCAGGGTGGGGATGGGGTGGGGCAGGGGGTGGGGGTGGCGGGTGCGGGTGAGGGCGGTCACACGTGGTTTATGCGGGCTCAACCATCAACATGGGCGGCAAGCATCTCTTAACGGAAAATTAAAGCACACTGGATGAGTCTGGAATGCGGCAAAACACGTAAACACATGCCATTTTCAGCTGCATTCAGCAGCAGAATGAGTGGTGTGATGCGTGGATTCAGCAGCAGAATGAGTGTTGGGATGCGTGGATTCAGGACCAGAATGAGTGTTGTGATGCGTGGATTCAGCAGCAGAATGAGTTGTGATGTGTGGATTCAGCAGCAGAATGAGTGTTGTGACGCGTGGATTCAGCAGCAGAATGAGTGTTGTGATGCGTGGATTCAGCAGCAAAATGAGTGGTGTAATGTGTGGATTCGGCAGCAGAATGAGTGTTGTGATGCGTGGATTCAGCGGCAGAATGTGTGTTGTGATGCGTGGATTCAGCAACATAATGAGTGTTGTGATGCGTGGATTCAGCAGCAGAATGATTGTTGTGATGTGTGGATTCAGCAGCAGAATGAGTGTTGTGATGCGTGGATTCAGCAGCAAAATGAGTGGTGTGATGTGTGGATTCAGCAGCAGAATGAGTGTTGTGATGCGTGGATTCAGCAGCAGAATGAGTGTTGTGATGCGTGGGTTCAGCAGCAGAATGAGTGTTGTGATGTGTGGATTCAGCAGCAGAATGAGTGTTGTGATGTGTGGATTCAGCAGCAGAATGAGTGTTGTGACGCGTGGATTCAGCAGCAGAATGAGTGTTGTGATGTGTAGATTACTCACACGCCACGAACTATTCCATGACTGATTTCACCCCCTTGGCGCTCATCCGTTTATTTGTAGGCTACGTTCAGATTCAGATTCTTTATTGCAATAACCCAAACATGAGGATATGGCAAGTACGAACACAGACAATACATGACAAATAATAAATGCGAAATATCATAAAAATAAAACTATAATATGTCGTAGGAATAGCAAATTATACAATTTATATACAAATATAGGTAATTGGTGGACAGTGTAATTATGAGGTCGATGATGTGTTTGTTTTTGAGCGACAGTATTTACAAAACTGGTAACAATTTTTATGATATCCCAGTCACCTTTGCAAGAGAACATTAAAAGTTCAAATAGTTCACTGTCAGATAGTATGTCAAATGTTGTACATTGTGATAGACTATCGAGCAGGTGAACTCTCTCAACAAGAAAAGCAGCACAATCTAACATAAAATACTTTTCCTCTACATTGCCAGAATCGCATAATTTATACAGTCGAGCATCGGCTGGAACTTTGGGTTGGGAATATCTGTCACTTTCAATTCGCAGGGAACGCACACTTTAGCTTAGTTTAGAGAACTCGCGACGTTTATTTACCATGGGCTCCCCCAAGACATAACTCTCTATTTGAAATGACTTCTTATAAAGTTTATAGGAACGTAGTTTTTGGGGTTATTAGCAGAGTCATTTATATGACCCAGCCATTGAGAGGCATAGACCGGTTTCAAACTGGCTTGGAAGACGGACATACAGTTTCCTGAATGAATGAAGAGTATGTTGTCCCACGCATTCACCATGCCAACATGTGAAAGAAGTAATTTTATGCAGGTACACAAATTAACAATTCTTTCTAAAGTTTCATATGATTCTAAATACACCTTCCTTATTCAAGAAGGCTGGTCTACGGATGACATTCGTAGCCAGATTTTAATGCCATGCGGGACAATGGCTGTCACAATAGGGTATTGCCCTAGATCGCCCCTAACCGCAGCATTGGTTGTTCTTTTGCTAACGCCAAGCAGATACGTAACACATTTAAGGAGAACTTCTTCAGCAGGCACTTTGTCGAACTTGTAGTAAAACTTATCGTTGTTGAGTCTGCTCACATACAGACTGGGGTGGTTGAGGCTCGCGGTGTGTGGCTAATCCACGCATCATACGACTTATTCTGCATATCTGTTAAAATGCTAGTTATATTCTCGCTGCCATTAACGGGCACCTAATTTCGAGAGACGATTTATATTGTTTCTTACGGAGGGGCCCATTTCTAGATATTTCCTGCCCGTTTCTCGCTAGGCGCTGCGCACTCTTTAAGTGTTGTGGACTCGATGTATGTACATTGAATCCTGAATTCCCAGAATCCTACTTCCAGGGTAACTATGCAGAGCTACAATTTCTTAAATATTTTGGAACAAATTTTACTGGGTACTGTTGCTGCGCACAGTTAAATTAGTTTCAAAATCTTGCGCAAGAGTCTTTTTGCAATTGTAAATTTATCAAAGACAAACCATTCGACCACTTAGCGGACTTTTCGAGCTTCATGGCGGAGTTATTATACGTCCTGTGATTGTGACGTCAGCCTACATGTGACATAAGTGAGTATAACGTCATACACGTGCGCGAGAGATCGGATCCCTCTTCCCGCGAATTCTCTGTCCAAAAATGTTATGTTTTATATAACCTACCTATATGCCTACTGGATCACACTCTGTCTTTAATGAGCACGTTTTAGTCGTTCATACGGTACTACCCAGTATAGACAGACATTACTGAATGGACCTGTCCAGTTTTAGTTATGCCCCGCCCATCTCTATCTAAGCTCCACCCACACCCCGCTCGTGTTGCGATCGATCGATTTCTGAACCCCGTAACTATCAATTTCCAGTTTATACAGGTAAGCTGTTGACTAATTTGAAACTAATTTGACTGGGTGGTGTTGCTGCCTATAGCAGCAACAGTGCCCAGTCAAATTAGTTTCAAAATATCCAACAGCATGTTTCCTAAATACCAAAAACATACAATTCGTACAACGTGTCGGACTATTAAGCTTGAAAGATGGACGTATTCGAACCATTCATGACGTCATGACTAATACGTCAGCCTACGTGTTGCGTAGTTGATTATGACGTCATATGATTGAGCTAGGAAATGAATTACTGAATTCATGTTCTAGGTTCTCTGCTAGGCGGAACTTGTGATGTAGACGCCGATTGTGCTGTCACGGGAGGACATTGCAACACCGGAAATCGGAAGTGCGAATGTTACAGCAGTACACCTACTAAAGTAACAAAGAGGTTTTGTGTCGGGAGAAATGAAACTGAGATGAGGGATCAATGTTCGGGCGAGCAACGGTACTATTACATTAAGAGAGGCGGTGAGTATCTCTCCGTGTTTTCGTAGGGGTGCACGCGTGCGTGCGGGTAGTATATATATATTACATAGCCCATGGTCTGATTTGATCGTGCGTTATCTATCGCATTTACATATTACGCTACCCAACGTGTTAGCCACATATGGCATTGGTTTGGATCTAACCAAATGGAGGAATGTAGTTTTAGCCATGACCCACCCCTCTCCAGCCAAACTCCACCCACCCCTTGAATGTGTTGGGATCGATCGATTCCTGCACTCCCCGAATCTCAATTACCATAAGCCTATACAGATAAGCTGTTGAATATATTGAAGCTAATTTGGCTGGATGCGATAGCTGCCTACAGCGCTCAGCCAAATTAGTTTCAAAATATTTAACAGCAACTTTATTAAATAGTAAAGACATACAATTCGCATGACAATGCTTAGCCCGTCATCAATTATGCTTTCGTGAAGATCTTATCTACGTCGTTCATGACGTCATTGATTATGACGTCATCCGTCGCGTGACGTAGTAGATTATGGCGCCATATGATAGATGAATAAACTAAAATGGTCCATTGATCAGCGGCCACCACTCATGCCGATTAACATGTGTGTTGTGGGCGTGGCTTGGTAAAATTCTTTAATCAGAGATTATTTAAAAGTGCATATTTACACCAAAATGCTTGAAATTAAAATTGTTAAAATTGTCTTCTTTTATAGGCTTAAATTATGTGTCTATATGTAATGAAACGAAATAAATCTTAACATATGATGGCTTTCATTCCATATAAATTAATATAATTTTTTCAAGTTGTGAAATTGAAATAGAGGCTCGTGCCTCTATTTAAATTTCGCAACTTAAAAAATTATATTAATTTATATGGAATGAAATCATCATATGTTAAGATTTATTTCGTTTCATTACATATAAGCTCATTGTTTAAGCCTCTAAAAGTATATAATTTAAACAATTTTATTTTCAGTAATTTTGCTGTGAATATGCACTTTTAAGACTTATTTCTCACGTCACCACATGATATGTGTTAGGTTAAGCCTGGCCATATGAAAGCGACTGATGTATCCACCTGCTTAAGATAGGTAACGCGCCTATCAAATCCATAGTATGGTAGTTATCTCCGACTGGTGTCCGATACATAACGCGCCTCTAAGATCCATGCTATGGTGGTTATCCCCGACTGGTGTCCGATAGGTTAAGCGCCTATCAAATCCATACTATGGTGGTTATCGCCGACTTCTGTCCGATAGCAGTAGTGTAGCCAGGGATGGGGAGGGCGTGGGGTGGGGAGCAGGGGCAACAGTCGCACCCCCTAGACCAATCTTCCCAAATGTGGCGCCTAAAGCATGTCAGTAACACATACACGTTTCTGGACGTCCCAACTCCCAAGCCACTTTAACAAGTTAATCTACATTGGAAATCATAACTATTTGAATTTACAAAGTTGTTAATGCCTTCCTGCCATGCTTGTTCATCGCTATGTTGAGACTCTTTGTTTTAATTACGCTACATCAAGACAATACATAGTAAAATACACGCTGCTTTCTCGGTAGAATAAAATAATTGGCGACGCTGGGATGCTATTTTCTCTTTATTAAAAAAAATTAAGCAGATACTGACGTCTAATTGGTATGCGGGGTGGCGCCTTTTAAGTCCTCGCTCAAGTAGGGTGACGCCTTTCTAGACCTCGTTCTCCCTCATGTGAAAACCTGGCTACGTCACTGTCCGATAGGTAACCCGCCTATCACATCCATATTATGGTGGTTATCTCCGACTTCTGTCCGATAGGTTATCCGCCTATCAGATTCATGCTATGGTGTTTATTACCGACTGTTGGCCGATAGGTAACCTGCATATCAGATTCATGCTGCGGTTGTTATCACCGACTGGTGTCCGATATGTAACCCACCTATCAGATCCATGCTATTATGTTTATCAACGACTGCTGCCCGATAGGTAACCTGCATATTAGATCCATGCTACGGTTGTTATCACCGACTGGTGTCCGATAGGTAAACTGCCTATCAGATCCATGCTATTGTGTTTATCACTGACTGGCGTCCGATAAGGAACCTACATATTAGATCCATGCTACGCTTGTTATCACCGACTGGTGTCCAATAGGTAACCCACCTATCAGATCCATGCTATTGTGTTTATCACCGGCTGGTGACCGATAGGTAATCTGCCTATCAGATCCACGCTACGATTGTTATCACCGGCTGGTGTCCGATAGGTAAACCGCCTTTCAGATCCATGCTATGGTGTTTATTTCGGACTGGTGTCCGTTAGGCAAAGCACCCATGAGATCAACGCTATGGTGTTTATCACCGGCTGGTGTCCGATAGGTAATCTGCCTATCAGATCCACGCTACGGTTGCTATCACCGACTGGTGTCAGATAGATAAAGCGCCTATCAGATCCATGCTATGGTGTTTATCATCGACTGATTTCCGATAGATAACCTGCCTATCAAATCCATGCTACGGTTGCTATTACCGACTGGTGTCCGATAGACCACTTTTCTTACAGGAAGAACCACAATCATTTGGTACCAAATATCATACCATATAGCAGCTGACTGGAGGAACCAAGTTTTCCTTATTCCCCAACCATCTTTAGTTAAACTCCACCCACTCTTCGCCCCTGTTGTGGTGGATCGATCCATGAAATCCTTGACTACTAATTTCCAGAAAACTACACATGTAAGCTGTTGAATATTTTGAATCTAACTCCACTCAAATTTGTTTCAAAATATTCATGTTTATTAAATAGTAAAACCATATAATTCGTACAAGAACGCTTAGTCTGTCATCAATTAAGCGTTCGTGACAAGCTTATCTACATCATTCATGGCGTCATTGATTATGACGTCAGGCTACACGTCATGTAGTTGATTATGACGGAATATGATGGATGGATAAACTGGAACGATCGATTGCTGACGAACTAAGCGTTGTTGTACGAATTGTATGTCTTTACTATTTAATAAACATACTGGTGAATATTTTGAAACTAATTTGACTGAGCCCTGTTGCGTCAATAGGCAGCAACAATGCCCAGTCAAATTAGTCCCAAAATATTTATCAGCTTACCTGTATAGCTTTCTGGAATTTGATAGTCAGGGAGTTCACGGATAAATCGACTCCAACACAAGCGAGGTGTGGGTGGGGCTTAGCTAGGGATGGGCGGGGCATAGCTAAAGCTGAAAAGATTCATTATCTTCTTTTCAATAACGCGCTAATGTTGAACCGTTGAACTATTTGTTTTCTCGAGCGGTTGTGTGTGAGGTCATGTCAGTGGGCATATGACACACTCTTTATTATGTAAGACATATGACGTTGAATATTTTGATACTAATTTTACTGATAGTCGTTACTGCACAAGGCAGAATAGTTTCAAAATAGTTAACAGCTTACAGGTATATCGATATTA
Source organism: Chaetoderma sp. LZ-2023a (assembly GCA_034401795.1). Classification (NCBI taxonomy): domain Eukaryota; kingdom Metazoa; phylum Mollusca; class Caudofoveata; order Chaetodermatida; family Chaetodermatidae; genus Chaetoderma; species Chaetoderma sp. LZ-2023a. Next base: position 66,256,780 of record CM067364.1, read on the forward strand.
TTCAGCCATGCCAAACTATAGATTATGCCTCTGTGTTTGAGCGTATAAACAGTGGTAAATAGCGTAATTCTTTCTGATTGGTTGAAAAGTAAATTATGGCAGTAGTTATAGACTGCTGAAGTGTATCGACATTTAGCCATAAAAGCCTGATTGTCGATCTTGATCGTGAGTTTTATTAGCTATAGCGAAACACCCAAAGGACATTATTTTCGACGCACGTTTGTCAAGTAGATAAGTTGGATATGTTGTTCCCTCTAATTAATTCCGTAAATTTACTAATAGAATGTTTTAGTTTTCTTAGCTGCTTAGAAGATCCTGCAGTAGTTTGTTCCAATCCTTTGTCGTGTTGGGAATAAAGTTGAATTTAAAGGCTTCGGCTCTCACATAAATGTGGTTGAAGTGGCTGTTGTGCCTGTATTTTATGTTCATAATTGGCATCTGTAGACTGTATAAAATGTGCATAGCACGGCTGGCATAACATTGCATAAATAGATCACACATGCGTCAATATTTCATAGAATTATGATTAAAATACACACCGATTCGCATGAAATGTTCTCAGTTAATAACAAAAACAACCTTTGTTCAATATCTGACAGCCACCAGATTCCCAACGCAAAATGTAGCATGTGTATGGGACGTAATCACACTAATTTCTTTGCTTAGATTGTATTAATAAGACGACATTTAGCTCCCTTGTACCATACCTACAAAGAAAATGAGCAAAGTTGTTCAACATCTGATTGATAACCAATTTAGAGGAAATTAGCAGGCTCAATAGAAAAGTAACATGTACGTGCATATTCAGTAGGAAAAACTGTACTAGAAGCAGTTAATTTCGGCGACACTGCCTTCGATATCTCCCTTGTTTACTAGTGATTCCTATGCATGGTTGTAGCCTTAACTAGAATGACGTCGATACAGTTGGCTTATCGATTTCAGGAATTGAACAAGTAGAAATCAGAATTCCCGTTTTGCGCGTTTTCAAATTAGCATTTCCTGCTTATATCTTACTGTATGTTCGCCCAATTTATATGTGGGAGGCGGATTTTGATTGTATTTCAACTATATGGTATAAATGGCTATTAAACTTGTGTTTGCCTCCGGACTTTAATCGTACCTCTGCGTATTAATGGAGTTCATTCTGCCTGTCAATGGTCGGAGTTTCTATTATATTTGTGATACTGCATGGTACGTAATAGCTTGAGGTGATAAATCTCTGCAATAGTGGTAATGTTCTGAACACGTTGATATGAAGTGTTTGCTCCAGCTTAAGGTCATTTGTGATGTTGACACCTAAATACGTTACTGATGAAACACAGCTTAGACTTGTTCCTTTTAGTATGTAGTCAAATTTGACGGTTTGTTTTCTCATGGTTAGGCACATCATGTTGCATTTCGCTCGTTGGAAGCGCATTCCCACAGCGGTGGACTAGTTAAGTAACATGTTTATGTCTTGTCAGGTAGCATACTCAATCGGAAGCGAATATCCTGGTCATGGCTCGAAAATTAGAAAAATATTGTGTTGCCCCCAGGGTCAAGTATGTCATTTTAATTATAAACTATACTTCCAGGTTGCCTCATTTCTGTAAATTACGTTGAAAATATGTATTGTCCTAAGCTATATAGACTACAGGAGCCTTGTAAATAACAACTCAACCATTATATCATCACTTATATTAGTCAAAATTTGCTTCTCAGTAGTCTTGAGAAATGTCCATTTGCAGACCAAGAGAAGACTATTTTTGAAAATTTACCGAGTCAGTCATTGCAGTGTTAAAATTTCAAAAACACCCTTCTCTTAGTCTGCAAATGGGCATTTGAAATATTTTGAAAATATTTGACTGTTGGAGGATTAAGACTACATAAAATAATTAGTTTCCATGAGAACATATACAGGCCCTGAAAATAACAAATTATCTAGGTTGTACTCCCCCCCCCCCCCAGTGCAACCAGAGTGTTAAAATTTGGTTGTCCTGCAGTAAAAAGTCGTTCCCCCCGGACCGAGGGAACGTGCAATCTTCATGGACTGCTGCTCCCTGAGGAAATGACGTGAAGCGGCCTAAAACCTTTCCTCGAGGTACACGCGGACATAACCTTAACAACGTTTGATTTAGCGGCATTGACTACTATACACAGCTTACGATCCGGTAAAGGTGTATATTCACACCAGAATGCTTGAAAATAAAATTGTTAAAATTGTATTCTTTCATAGGCTTAAATTATGTGTCTATATGTAATGAAACGAAATAAATCTTAACATATGATGATTTCATTCCATATAAATTAGTATAATTTTTTAAGTTGCGAAATTGGAATAGAGGCTCGTGCCTCTATTCCAATTTCGCAAGTTAAAAAATTATATTAACTTATATGGAATGAAATCATCATATGTTAAGATTTATTTCGTTTCATTATATATAGGCTCATAGTTTAAGTCTCTAAAAGTATATAATTTAAACAATTTTATTTTCAGTAATTTTGCTGTGAATATGTACCTTTAAGAAAGCGTCAATCCAATCTAGGTATGTTTATGGCACAACATATTTGTGCAATTAAGATTTCACAACCTTCATGTGGAACGGTATCGAAAACCGTTTCAAAGTCGAGAATAAAAATGGCAACTTGTTTCCGTTTATCAAAGTATGAAGCCCACCCATTGGCGATATTAATTAGCTGAGTTTGACAACTCTGAAATTTACGGAAGGCGTGTTGTCTGTGATTAAATATGTTCTAACATCGCGCAGCAAATTCGTGTGATGGAAATTGGACTCTAGTTGCTTGGTAAGGATCGCTGACCTTCTTATATAGGGAACACATGTTTGCTGATTTCCATTCAGTGACGGAACGATAAGAAGCTAAAATGTCATGCATAGTTTTTGTGTGGCCCAGTAAAGCGCGTTATCGGGGCTGTTGTATCATCATAATTGATATCATACTATCAGGTGAGTTGTCCTGTAATGTCATGCTTTTTGTCCATAGATGGATAATTTAATGACGTTTTACTTTTCAGACACGAAGGGTGTTGCTACCTACAAGAAGACGACAAGCGGTCCATGTGGGTGTCCTGATGATCTTTTTGAGAAAGAAACTTATTGCCGTAAGCAATGATGCATATTTAGATACATACGATTACTTGATGGAGATGGTGGATTGATTTGATTGATTGACTGGTCAATTACCCAATTGAATGATTGTCTGATAGATTATCCGATTGATTCATCGATTGTCTGACCGATTGTCTAATTGATTCATCGATTGTATGGTCGATTGCCCGATTGACAGATTGATTGTCTGATCGATTGTTGGATTTGTTGATTAATTGATTGATTGACCGGTCGATTAGCAGATTGATTCATTGCCTGTTCGATTAACCATTTAATTGCTTGGCTGAGCTTTTTGATTTATGCAAGACTGATTAATTGATTGAGTTATTGATTGAGTGATTGAGCGATTGACTGGGTGAATGACTGTCTGGTTGGCTGACCGACCGACCGACCGACCGACCGACCAACCGACTGACCGACCGACCGACCGACCGACCGATCGATCGATCATTCATTCCTTCGCGTGATTGATTGGTCAGTCTGTCGGTCGGTCAGTCAATCGTTTGACTGGTCGGTCGGTCGTTCGTTCGGTCACCGATGTGAGTCAAATGTTAATTCCTATTTTACATAATTAGTGCCACGACCCGGCAATAAAATAGACGGTGCAGAGTGCTCCTTGACAGGGTCAAGGCAGTGTAAAGAAGGCCTGTATTGCACGATATGTCCTGGTAAAACGGACGCAACCTGCCGGAAACCATTCGGTGGACAAGGTAAGCGTTAGCCCAATACATGCGGATGCTTTGTACACACACACGCACGCACGCACGCACGCACGCACGCACGCACGCGCGTGCGGTGCATTCATTCACATTCATGATAATAAATCATTGCGCGTTCAAATCCCAAAAGCTGATTGGCCAATGAAATTTGTCAGAAGTCAGATTTTTTACAGTCTAAAAATAGACTAATATATCGGTACAGTTGTCGGGGAATGGGAGACGATTGGCTGGTGGTATTAGCGCGATCGACTGGTAATCAGTCGGGCGAGGTGTACACCCGGTGACAGTCAAGTAATCGGTGGAAACATAGGCAATCTCATTCACTCCTCGTTGACTCTCTCCACACAGGAGTATAAATGGAAAACTGGAGAAGTTACCAATAATAGACAGAAACAAAATATGTATGGCGTGATGGGACCTGGAATCAGGGAGTTGATAGACGCCAATCAAACCAAGAACGTAGTTGTAGGAATCGTTTAAAACATAGGCAATCTCCTTCACTGCTCGTTGCCTCTCTCCACCCATGATCATAGATTGGTACCAGTGTAAAACCTGGGGAAGTTACCAATAATAGACTGAAATATAAACCAGCCTATATATGGCGTGATTGGGACCCGGAATCCGGGACTCGATGGACGCCAATCAAACCAATATAACTTCATAGTTGTAGGCTAAATCACATATGCATGGCTTTCCAAATATGTCTCCGGATAGTGACAATAGTTTGAAAGGCGTTGGACTATTTTGCTTGCGTTTGACGGCAGTCTCTAATATGTAAGGAGACGTGTTCCCGGTTGTTAGGTGCATCAGTGGGCATACCGATCAGTCTAGTACAAATCTTAAGCCTTTAACCCTCAAACCTGTTCAAGAACAAGAACAATAGAAAATGTCCATTTGCAGATCAAGAGAAATCTATTTTTGAAAATTTACCAATGGTATGACTGGCACGGCCATCGGCTTGAGCGATGCCAAAACGATCTTGATTCAGTCCAATGGCGGCCATTTCGAGTTGCAGATACACATACCAGTTCGTGTAATTAAAGACGAAAGAGTTTAAGGAATCTCTTTCGAGTCGTGGCACCGCTGAGGTCTAATGCGACAACAGACTGAAAACGGCATGGTGAACTAGAAAAAGATTCTGGGTGATGCAGAGATTATCTGGTTCGGTCGCCTTGAACAGGTGGTAACCACATGATTGCTTAACTAAAGGTTTTATTCTGACCGATGTCCAAGTGGTCTAAAAAGAAAAGGGTCACTAATCGACAGAGAAGATCGAGCTGCGGTGGTTGCCCTTAATGCGCTCTAGTGACTGTAGTGCAGTATTTATTGTGGCAAGACCTTCTCTAATAAACTGTGACAGGGGTCATCAGACCCGAAGAATTAAGTCGAAAGGATAGCGGGGGAAATCGAAGCCTGTTAGAAGAATGCATCTGTGGAAATAGGGATTAAGTAGTGCGAGCCAAGTTCGCGACATCAAAATCATCCGTAATGGCTCGGGGAATCGGCAACACTGCTTTTGGCATAAGAAGGCGAGCTGAGAGACGCAGCGAACCAGAGACACAGCTTTCCTTATCCTATGATAATTCACTACTCTAGCAGGCGCGAGGCCATTCGAAGCAGCACAGAGCATGGTGCCTAAGACACGCAATGATTGCAGGAGTCTCGCATGGGAGCTAAATAGCTGGTGGCAAAAATAAAGTCCGCGGGCGACTTTTCGTATTAGGGAATGTTACACGTGAGATGTGTTGGCCCTACTGAGCAAGTGGGGAGAAAGCCTTTTTGGTGGAGGACTAGGCGTCTATTCCACAAATCTGAATGGACGACACCCGAAAATTGTGTGGCTAAGGCGGACGTTCCTATTGGCATATATATATATATATATATATATATATATATATATATATATATATATATATATATATATATATATATATATATATATATATAAGAAAAGGTCTCTTTAAGAACGGAAGAAAAATAATTACGTAAGGGGGTATATCTAAGAATCTGTACAGAATAGAAAGCTAGATTAGTAGGAAGATTTAAAATTTATTGTGCAGTTCTCAAGTCTCAGTAGAAGGGCAAAAATCAGTCGTCATGCAATCCCGCACACATGCAGGGTTTAGGTTTTACTGCTGCAGACATTGTTGACTTTGAAGCAGCCTTGATAGATATATTCCCAAGGCGCAACATAATGCAGTGACTTACTCCTCGGCGGCCGGAGATCACACAGGCAGAACTTCTTAGAATGAAAAACGTGCGAGTGGATCCTCGCGAGCACATGAGCGGTAGCAGTGGAAGTCTGTTTTTCGCTTGATATTTGTCATGGGGCGTCTTCTGATATGGAGTGGCACAAAGTGGATCTCTGTCAGAGGCAGGTACCGAATGTTGAGTTTGAAAGTTCTCCCGCAGAAGGCAGTCACGAATGTAGGTGGAAGGCGCCCCAAGCTGATTCAGCCGCAGCAGTAGCTGGTTCAGTCCTTCTTCAAAATCAGGGGAAAGCCCGAAGGTTCCATCCACAGGTCTCTTTGAGTAACACAAGAAACCGTGCAAGTCTTCATGGGGTGGAAGAATTTTGGCTGTTAGTTTGGCCGCTTTCCTTGGCTGCGTTTCAACAAGGAGTCGAGCGCTGGCGACCGGTACACATCGTGCACACCGAGCCGTCAAAGCATGTTAGAGCTCACAAGCTTAGCAAGTGAAGCGGGAACAGTGAAAAAGACCGCTGACCAGAGTCGTTGGTGAATCTATTAGCACTATACCAGCTGATGACAGGGTCTCGTTTAAATAAGAAGTTATTGGTTTGATTGGCGTCTATCGAGCCCCTGATTCCAGGTCCCATTCATGCCATATCTAGGCTAGTTTATATTTCAGTCTATTATTGGTAACTTAACCATTTTTACACTGGTACCCATTTATATAATCCTGGGTGGAGAGAGACGATGAGGGGTGAAGGCGATTGCCTATGTTTCCACCGTTTGCTCGTCTCTCACCGGATCGCCTGACAAATGAGTAGAATTTGAAGCCCGCCCGGCTGACCAGTGTGCGAGTTTTGACCATTACTCTAGTATATAGTTACTCGAGTTATTATAGTTGTGGCACAACGACAGGATCCCTCCTCCAGCTGCTACACTAATCACCCCTTGCCAACAAGACGAATCCGACATGCCACACTCAAATATGTGTCATAATTACGTACATCGCTTATTGGCTGACGTCACAATCAAAATGGCGTAGGTCCGTCACGAAAGTGGAAATACTGGTGGGGGAGGGGTAAAGATTTCACGGAATTTATTGTAATGCAACTCCTCTGAAAATAATTTGACTAAGCCTATGGCAGCAACAACGCCTTAGAGGCACCTCGTCAAATTAGTTTCAAGATATTCAACAGTATGTTTTTTAAATAGTAAAGACATACAATTCACACAACCTGACAAATTAGTAAGGGTTTAAGACGGACTAAATCGAGTCATTCATGGCGTAATGATTATGACGTCACCCTACATGTCACGTAGTTGATTATGACGTCATATGATGAATGGATAACCTAGAAACGTAAATTATCACTTATTAACATCCAGTTCTTTATGCTTTGTAGATATGTCACGTGCAACAGTGGCCGTTATAGCAGCTGGACTTCTGCTGTCATTGACGAACATGATGTGATTCTCTGCCACAGAATCTCCATCAATCCATGCTATGCAACTATACACTCACATCTCTATTTAAAACGGACACCTGCTACATGGGCCAAAAGATGGTTGTCATAAGTGCATCCGTCCTATTGAACTAGCATTGTCTGGCTCTAATGGGATGTTTGACATTGCAAATGAGTTGTATTCATAATTTTTTAACTCCGGCCAAGAACGGCCTAGGCAGTGGTGTTGAGAAATGTTCATCTGCAGAAAAAGAGTTGTTACTTACCATCTAAATGATTGGCTGGTTTATCGAGCGATTCTGCCCATTCATTCCTGTGGTAAATTAATTAAAAAAATGCATTTTTGGCCGGTAAATGGGCAATTTCTATGAGAAATATTGAAATGTTCTTGAACATTTTAGGGTTAACGAGTTAGCAGACCATATAGCTTCAGTTTTCACTGTTTTCTTGTCTATGCAGTGTCCATTATAGACAGGGTTGACGAGCTTTTCACGATGGTCTAAACAACTCCCAAACTGCCGTTATATTGCACCTTCCCATGGCAGTTCCTGAACCTCCCCTCCCTCACCGTATACCCCAGGCTTTTAGAACACAACATGCCCCGTGTTTATACCGCCTCATTCACCGCCATATAGCGGACACTGCATTGGGAATTGAATTATGGTCACAAAAGACAGATGAACGCATTGAAAAAACTAATTTGCAAATACCTTTATCTGAGTGTACATATAACATGGAAGCGCAAAATAGTCCGTCGTGAAAGATATCTAGAATTATTGCCGTTCCTCCGTCTCAATTGTCAGTCCGGCTGTCTGTGTGTCCGTCTGTCTGTATATATGCCTGCCTGTACATATATAGCTACATATCTGTGAGTCATAAACCGTATACCTGCTAGCCTTTTCTTTATCGTGTATATCACAATCATCTTCTTACCATTGGTTATTGGTTTTTTTCAACTGTAACGCTTTATATCTAAAATGTATGTGCAAATTTAAAACACGAATTTATGGATGTAAATGCCCTTATGTTGTTTAAGTTAACGGTTATTGATATAATACCAAACCCACTCCCTGGCCGCAAGACAGAACCAACAATCGTGTGATCCCTATAAGATAGATCACGTGGTAAGACAAGAGATTTGTCTTACAAGCTCACCTGTGTTTAGTGGCCACGTATTTGGTATGTCCTCTGTAATTCTCGTAATGGGCCCATTCGTAGACACTATAGACAGGTGAATTATGTATTACAAGCCGGTGGGACAGGTTATGATGTGACACTACCCAAGCAACGCGAGTGGAGGAATCCAGTTTTAGTTATGCCTCCCCACTACCCCACCCCCATCTCTAACTAACTTCACCCACACCTCGCCCGTGTTGGGATCAATCGATCCCTGAACTCGCTTACTATCAATTTCCAGAAACCTATACAGGTAAGCTGTTGAATTTTGAAACTAATTTGACTGGGTGCTGTTGCTGCCAATTAGTTTCAAAATATTCAACAGCAGATTTAGTTAATAGTAAAGACATACAATTCGTACAACACCGCTTTAGTCCGTCACCGATTATGCGTTCTTGACGAACTTACCTACGCCATTCATAACGTCAATAAATATGAAGTCATCCTACACATCAAGTGGTTGACTATACCATCATATGATGGATAGATAAACTGGAAAGGACCATTATCTTGTTTGCCCAGGTCGAAGAAGCCTGTACATCCCGAAAAACACTTGGATAGCGAACACACACCCATCATAGCAAAGAATGGTTGAATCATCATATTAATGTAAAATTTCTGACAACAAAACAATGTGGATCTGTAAACTATATATTGTCTTTCAGAGTTCAACTTACATTCAGTGAAACAATCAAAACAGCGATTTCAGTGTGTGATCACTGTATTCTGCGGCTGAAGTAGTAGAAACATCATACAGCTGCAATCAGTCAATCTTCGTTTGTGCACACTGTGTCTTGTCGTCTGCTGAGATCCTTAGCTTCCTCAGGCGCATTCTGGACTTGGGTGTACATAGTCCTGGTTTCTTGACGTCCCCTCGTAGCATGCTTAGCAGATTTATGCAATGACGTCCTCTACTGGCTTTGTATTTCTTGGCTCGCAGTTGGGCGAATTCCAAAACTGTGCTTGTGTGTCTTTTTGCGTCCTCAGAACAAGGCTAAACATGGACCATCTTTACTGGGCAAGTTTCACAAACAGCGGCGACGTATTACACATCTTGTGCATCATTGGAAATTATGCTGTCTGGCCATCGATGTCCAGTGATAGCGCGTCTGTCTTTACGGTGGCAGGCATCGAGTTTGTCTAGAGCTGCCTTTGGAGCTGCCCAGCTGTTACAGTTATACAAAATCAAGGATACATAGCTTGCATTGCATAAACGTAGTCTTTTTTATCAAGGGCATCTTTGATCTACGAATCCCTAGCTTCCAGAAGGACAAGCTATGTTCCCCATGATGCAGCGTGCGGGAATAGCAGTAGTTCTGAACAGCATTTAGCCCGGGATTGTACTTTTCCTCCATGGTTCGCCACCACGGAGTGGATCGTCATTTTCTTTAGTGCATGCATTGTAGATAGGCATATGCGCGTGAAGTCTGTTTTGATAGGCATCTGTTGGTGGACTTTGTTTTGGATTCATTCATAAAGAGATTCTCAATTTTTAGTTTGCTTGCAGCTATTGGGAGATGTTCGTCAAGGGATTTCTTTTCCTCGTCTATGAAGTCCACATCGTCAGCATGTTCCATCTCTAACGACATGCCCAGTATTGACAGGGGGGTTGGTCTTTTGGAATTTTCCCGCATGGATTTCAATGCTGCAGCAAGGTAACATGTGAAAAGCACAGGGGATAGACCATCTCTCTCTGAGGAGCCGATTGATGTCTCAAACTCTACAGACTTCACTCACTTGACGCGTACTCTCAGCTTGGTGTCTGCAAGCAGTAGTATCACTAGTCGTATCCCATCCCCATTGCAAATGGCCTGGCGTAGTACATCTAGGATCCTTGAACGTTTAATTGTGTCGAAGGCGAGTAACATGTCAATGCCTATTTTGAAGAACTCCCAGTGTTTGTACATGATTACGGCCACAAGCTTGCGTTGAGCCCATACAATGTCTGCGCAGCTGCGTGCATGTTTGAAGCCACTTTGACAAGTCATCGATCTTGTCTCGGACGCGGCATTCAGTAACATTGGATAGGATTTTCCGTATGCTCTCGAGGAGCACAATGGGCCGCAGATTGGCTGGGGGTCAGGTGGCTTCTTGGGCTTGGGTAGCGCAACCAGTGTGCCTTGGCCTACAGCGTCGATGGGAAGGTGGTGCATGAAAGCTGAATTGATTAGGTGCGCGGTCAGTTTTGAGATAAGGCCACTTGCATATCTGAATAGGTTTTTGCTCATGCCATCAGGTCCAGATGCATGCCCATTTTCATGGATTTAAGTTCCTCCTCCACGTCTGCTCTTTTATTTGGTGTTAGTAATCGCCTGGGGCCTCCTAAGAACGGGTGCAAGGGCTCATCATTTGGGTCAGTGAACTGTTCTTTGAACCATTCTCGAATCACTCAGCTTTTCCCTGGTCAGTCCCGATAAAGTGTCCTTCAGAGTTGTGTGCAGTGAGTGGTGATGTATAGTCAGCAATTCTCAGGACTGGGGAAACATTTTGTGACAATCATCCATGGCAGTGATTTCATCTGCTAGAGAGTCTGCTTGTTGAATAGCAAAATCATTTAAGCGTTCGCTAATGTAGCGCAGAACGTTATTCGTAACGCTTTCTGCTCTGCTGAAAATTTACTACTAGAAGGTCGTCAGTATACCTAGTTCGGTTTGTTTCTTTAAGAAAACCTATGCTGTTGGTAGCTGATGATTACATAGATTTAAGTATTTTGGTTAGGGCTTCATTTGGATCAGAGCTGACGTCGATGTTAGATATCTGTTCCCCGGGGGTAGTTTTGTATGACCTTTGAGTGCCTTTGTCACTGATGAGCTTGGGTAGGTTGTAGGTGACTCTACCCTCTTGCCTGGTATGGCGTCTATATATTAGGTAGAGCTGGCTCATCTGGAGGCGTGTAATGCCAGAATTATGGTCAGAATTGAGGGATGCGCCTCCATAGGAACGAGCATCCCAAATTAGGGGTTTTGCTTCTGTCTTGCACAGTATGAAATCTATTTGGTTGAAGGCAGCTGTTGTAGCCTTAGAATCTTTTGGAACCTTGCCATCAGCAATGTGTCTGGTCCATGTTGTTCGGCGATGGCATGGGTGTTTGAAAACCGTTTCTGTGGCAAATAGGCCATTGGAACTACGGAACGCCACCAGTCACCTCCATTGCTGTTGCGTGTGCCCTCTCCATACATTCCCATGCATAAGCCAAGTCCTGAACTTTTGTCCACAATACCGAGTTTACCCAGCTTGGAGTTGAAATCTCCACAAAAAACAAAGAAAAGGGCAGCAAAATTGTCATCAACATAATGATATAATTATCTATACTTATTCGATTATTAAATGTAGGCCTATCGCTGATGAACATTTTATATCTCGTTTTAAAGTTAAAATATAAAGTGTTATTTAATTACTGACAAGTAATTGCGATACATCAGTATTCTATCTACATCATGTCAATTTGCATCATCATCATCATTGTGAAGTATATAAGTTAGTCTGCAAACAATCATGTATTCACGATGGAGCCAAATCCAATAATCTTCAAAGATACAAAATCTCACATAAATTCTAATTAATATTTACATCTACTTTCATAATTGCTCTAATACGACTACCGACATCGGAATACCTCAGTTAGACGAAGATTTTGAAATGCGCCACAAAATAATACCTTTCTTACTAAATTAACCTACTAATTTAATCTGATTACTTCATAAACACATATATGTGATAAAAAAAACCCCACCCAAATAGACTATAATCATTGCATTCCGACTCATTTTCTACCTGAATTTGCATTCTCTCTTTAGGTCTTCGCGCAGTACACGTATACATTTGCCTTTGACACATATTTCCAGTATACCTACGACGATACCCGCAACCTTCCTGGGCGCTTTGTCTATCCAGCTCCTTTCTCCAATCTGAAAAGGAAAAATATAAAACAAACGCCAGTATCTGTTCTAGGAAGGCTTATCATAGGTATACTATGGCGCTGCATTTTAATAGAAAGTTAGTTTAATTATTTTTGACGATGTCTCTGATTGTTAAGCTTCTGCCGAGAATGATGCTGGTCTGATTGTTTGAAATTCATCTGGTGGTCATGTGCTTTTCTCAGCTCTTCATTTTCCTTTTTCAAAATAGCCATTGTTTCGGCTTATCGAGTGTTGACATCAGTCAGATTTTTAACGTCATTTTCATGAGTTCTTGCTACTGAGCGTACACTGTAGTAATCTTCTCGTAGTTTATTTATCTGACGTCGAAATGCAATATCACTTTTGACAAAGGCAGCAATGATATCATTTACTGTTGACTTTAGGTCAACTACTTGATTTGCTGAGCATTTATAATTACCTTCAAGAATTTTGTATTCATGTCGTTCGTCTTTCAGTTGTTTCTTTATTGACATGAGTTCATCTTTGATAACATTTTCATTGCCTAGACACGTTACTAAAACTGATGAATCGAGAGAGGCAAACGGCAACTCTAAACTGTCTTCATATTGACGGCTTTCAACTATAGCAGGATTATGCTCAGGTACAGATGATTCATTACATGCTGATGACTAGTTCAATTCAACTTGTGAAGTCTGACATTTCGAAAATGGAAGCGCTGTCATTGTAGATCTATCGGTTACTGTCTTTAACCGTCTCTGTCATTCATGTGCTAGTTGTTTCTTAATGGTTTTCAGCTCATCTCTCAGAGCATGGTCGCTGGTTAAACAGTTTAGTAAAATGTGTGATTCAACCTGGTAAAATGGCAAATCTAATGTTGCTACTTCTGTGACTGGTTGCTTATCCTTACTAATTTCTAGTTGACTAATACTTTCTAAATTTGACCTTTAAAATACTTTCTTTGTGGAGTTGCCGTTACATTTAAAAGACATTTCTACGGAAACGACACATTATTGACAAATGGCCAACCATTGAGCAGTTCCAGCATTCAACCTGTCTAGCCTTACAACGTCTATGATGTCCTGATAACCAATTGCATCCATATCGATAACAGGGAGGCTGACTCTGCCTATTAATTTGTACGGGGTTGGTTCTAACATGGTGCGGTTGCATTGTGCTCTGAAAAAAACGTCAAAATTAGTTTCAAAATAAAGTTTGAGTTCCTGGACTGGTTTTAGCAAATTCTGGCGATAGTAATAATGATTGTGCATATTAGACATTTTCACTCAAATTTGATTAAAATATGAAAAAAATGTGATTTGATTTTAGATAATTACGCACTTAGTTATAGGAATTACGTGGTTAAAGGAGTCAAACAATTTTTGGCCTTCCTTTCCAACCGCTTAAATATTAACAAAATAAAATAAAATTAAAGTGAAAACACATTCAAAGTATTGGACGGCGCTATTGACCAAACAGAGCGCTAAATAATTTTACATAGTCCCAATTCAGCACGCGAATAAAATAAAATGCCATTATTTAATCAATCACATATATATGAACGTGTTTTGCCAATAAGTAAATGCTCAAAATTTAATTGCCTTGACCAATTTAGTCCAAGTTTCCAATTTAGAAATTCCGTGAAAATATTTGACAAAATTAGATTTAAGCATTCTGGATAATGTACGCTTAAAATTCAATTATGAGGAATTTTGACTTTCGTACAGGCGTATTCAAAATGCTACTAAAGTTAACGATCTATTCAGCTGTTAATTGCTGGCCTAGGAGTTTCTCTGAATGGGATTAATTTGCGCGGCCGCGAGTCACGTTTTGGCGCGTTTTTCAATTTTCAATTATAACGATTTTTTTAGAAATCAATTAATCTACCAAAATATAATTCAAAACAAAATATTAATAATAGTAAAGAATAGAAATTTGCATTGGCCTATATATGTATACCATAAAGTACGCTGGCTTTGACGAAATATAAATTTACTCTCAATTCAGTGTTAACCCATATTTAGGAAAAACACTAACTAAATTGCAGGAACGTGTCTAAGCATATGCAACGATTGGTAATATTAATTATTGCGCCACTACAAGGATGACAATACTAACACACACACACACATACACACACACACACACACACACACACACACACACACACACACACACACACACACACGCACACACACACACCTACCCACACACACACACACACACACACACACACACACACAAACACACACACACACACACACACACACACACACACACACACACACACACACACACACACACACACACATATATATATATACACCTGTGCAAAAGTTAAGCACCACCCTATTTTTACGCACATGCGAGGGTATATTCATGTGCTATGAAGAAAGCAATAGCATAAACATTTATGTACCCATCCATCTTAGTGCAAGAGGTAATAATGCAACTAGAGGAATGCTGATTATGATGGTGGGGAAACACTGTATGTTTTTGTTTGAACTTGAAAACGAGGCCTGAATATGGTTACGTTGACACAACTGACAACAATTGCCCTACAGTTGACACACATGGCTAGATTGTCATTAATGGTGTCTGAAAACGAAGTTTAACATCTGTGCACGAGTTTGAGACTATCATTATTAATACCGGGTATATCCACCTTGTGCCTGGATGACGGCCTGGACACGACGTCTCATGCTGGTCACCAACCGACTGATACGCCATTGTGGTATTCGTTGCCATTCAAGATGGAGTGCGTCTGTTAATTCCTGTAGGTTCTGCACAGGAGGATCCCTCCTTCTCACCATGTTTCCCAGAATGTCCCAGATATGCTCAATAGGGTTCATGTCAGGGCTCCTTGCTGGGCATGGTAGGGTTTCGATGGCATTCTGGCGGAGGTATTCATGCACAGCTCTAGCACGATGTGGTCGGGCGTTGTCATCCATGAATATAGGGTGGGTTCCAGGTGCATGATTTACAAAATGAGGGACCACAACTCTATCCAGTATGGAATCTTGATATCTTTGTCCATTTAGTGTTCCAGGTACAGTCAACAGATCCAGCTTACAATCAAATGAGATGCACCCCCATATCATAACGGAACCTCCACCAAATGGAACTTCTTCCATGATGTTACGTTGGTCGTACGCCGTGCGTCTGGACCTCCATACACGAGTTCGACCATCTGTGGCATGAAGCAGGAACCGACTTTCATCGGACCAGTGTACCCGTCTCCAGGATCTCATGTTCCAGTGTCTTCTTTCGTTGCACCACCTCAGACGCTCCTCTTTGTGGTGTGCAGTGAGGAGAGGACGTCTGACAGGTCTCCTAGCTTTCATGCCAGCAGCATACAGTCTCCTTTTGACGGTGGACATTGACACTCTATCGCGCGTTTCCCATTGCTGGCTGAGCACTCTGCTGTTGGTGAATGGAGATCTCCTAACAAGGCGTACTAGGGCTCGATCATCACGGGCAGTAGTCTTCTTCGGTCTTCCAGATCTAGGCCTGTCCTTCACCTCGTTAGTTTGCCCATGTTTTGCAATCAAACGACTGATTACAGTGTGGTTAATGTTCAGCTGTCTGCCAATCTCTCTGCATGACATACCAGTGGTATGCATGCCTATGATTTGCCATTTCACACGATCACTTAACCTTCGTCTTGCCATAGCGGTTCACAATCAAGAGCTAATTCTCGCTGTACAAATAAACCACGGTCATGAACACAAAATTCCTAATCTTGTCGCCTAAATCTGTATGTAATGTTCTACACCTCAAACTGGACTTTTACATAACTGAACACGTGTGCTGTTTCCCGCCACGCACGGACATCAAGCGGCATGAAGTCATGCATGCATGTACATTTCGTACTTGGAATTATGTCAGCTAACGCGGGGACAGAAAGTATGGCAGCCTAGTTGTACCATCATGTTTCTACGTTCTATTGTTTTTGCTGGTGCTTAACTTTTGCACAGGTGTATATATATATATACAATCATCACACACGCGCGGAACTGATTATGACGTCATACTAGGTCAGATGATGAATGGATACTTTGGAAGGGTGAATTCGTACGTGTCAGACTATTAATCGTTTAAGACTGACTATATCGAGACATTCATGGCGTCATGATTGTGACGTCATCTTACAGATCACGTAGTTGATTATGATGTCATATGATCAAGGGATATACTTGGAAGGGACCATTTTACCATATATATATATATGGTAAAATGGTCCCTTCCAAGTATATCCCTTGATCATATGACATCATAATCAACTACGTGATCTGTAAGATGACGTCACAATCATGACGCCATGAATGTCTCGATATAGTCAGTCTTAAACGATTAATAGTCTGACACGTACGAATTCACCCTTCCAAAGTATCCATTCATCATCTGACCTAGTATGACGTCATAATCAGTTCCGCGCGTGTGTGATGACGTCACAATCATTACGTCACAAAGGGTTCCATATAGACAGTCATCAAATCTCAAAGAGTCTGACACGTTGTATAAATTGTATGTCTTTGTAATTCTTTGCTATTTAATAGACATGCTGTTGGATGATTTGAGGCTGGCTTGACTGGGCGCTGTTGCTGCCTTAGACAACACCGGCGCCCAGTCAACTTAGCCTCAAGATACCTAACAGCTCATCTGTATAGCTTTCTGGAAATCGATAATCAGGCATAATCTATTGTATAGTGTACATATTTTGCCTTTAGGGATAATCAATGCATTTATTAATGTATTGTTTATGAACGTATATAATAGCTGGCCGTCATTGTAGGTTTATACTCTGTACACTCTAGGGCCTATGGCATAATGTGGAATCAATAAATCAAATAAAATCAACTAATAAAATAAACTATGGAGTGCATTTGTAAATTAGCCTAAAAACTGAGTTATACTCACACTTTTATGTTACGCGTCTTTCATTTACAGTAGATTGACGCGGCTTGGCAAGCGAGAGGATTCTTAGATTGACATCATCTTAATAAGAGCGCACGCGCGTTCACACACTCACGCATCCACGCTCTCGCACGCGCTCCAGTTTCAAGAGATCTTCCTGGAATATTTGTCCTTTAAGTGGTTTGGAAAACAACTCTGATTGTATATTTCACATTGCAATCAGCAAATTAAAGCAAACTCGTAAAAATATCAATTAGTTCAAGTAATAATTGTTACGTTAATAATTTATGCTTTAATCACGCGATTGTTTAGCGCGCTATGAACTTGAAGATAAATGAAATGTGCACACCTTTAATTAGCAAATCTGAGCAAATCTGCAGAGTATTCGTTCACAAAGCATATGCATATGATATATTATTCTATCGCTGTATGGCTGTCGTCTCTATTGAGTCAACATGGTTTATAGATTCCATATCATTCATATCCTGTCACATTCCCTTAGCTGTATCACACTTATTAGGCTGGTACCCGACTCCTCATACCCTCGCTGACGATTCTCGGCACTATTGCGATTATGAGCAATTGGAGTCGGGTACCAGCTTACACACTTATCTGCTTTGTAATATCGCGTAAATATTGAACAGTTTGTGCCACCATTTTGTCTCCTCAAGCGACAGTGTGTGATTACCATATAAGTGGCAATGCATTGCCTTATTTATTATATAACACTTCTCTTATAGAATATTTTGAAACTAACTTAACTGGAAGTTGTTGCTGCCTATGGCATCAACAACGTCCAGTCAAATTAGTTCCAAAATATGCGACAATTTACCAGTATGATTGCTTTTACACAGCATGCCAAACTATCGATGACACCTTAATGACTGAGAGAATATACCGAGACAGACGCGCTCGTTTTTATCTCACCTGGCCTGAAAGACCAATCGAAATGAGCTTATGCCATGGCCGCCGTCCGTCGTCAGTCCGTCGTACATTGTCCGTTGTCCGTTGTCCGTCGACCGTCCACCCGTCGTCTTGTCCGTCCGTCAAACCGCGTCTTCTCCTTAGCAGTTTGACCGATTTCAACTAAATGTGGCTGCAATGATCCTATGCTGGTATGCTCCAGAGATTTTTTTACAATTGTGATTGATCAATTTTTTGGGTGAAAATCTTACATTTTATAAAAAAAATTACCGGAAATTGTCAAAATGCTACTCCTCCGTAGCTACGTGACATATTTCAGCCACATTTGGCTAGACTGATTCTATGGTGGTAGGCTCTGGAACTTCTATTCAGAATTTTGCTTGATCAATTTATTGGGTGAAAATCTTAGATTTTATTAAAGATATTACCGGAAATTGTCAAAACGATACTCCTCATTAACCGCTTGACGGATTTCAACATAGTTTGGCTGGAAGGACCCTATGGGTATCCCTTTCAGAACCTGTTTACATAAAATTTAATTGGTAAATTTGTGTGTGAAAATCTTGAATTCTATGAAAATTTACCGGATATTTTTTAAAACGCTACTCCTCATTACCTGCTTTGGCGATTTCAACCAGACTTGGATGGAAGGACCCTATGGTAGCAGGCTTCAGACCTTGTATACAGACTTTTGATGGATCAATTTCTGGGTGACCATCTTTTAAAAGTTAAAAGCCTACATCTCATTAACCACTTGGCAGATTTCAATCAAACTCAGCTAGGTGGGTAGACTTCAGAATGTGTATACAGAATTTTGATTGGTCAATTCTTTCGGTGATCATTTGGGATTTTCCGAAAATTATCTATCAACTCTATTTAAATGTAAATGGTTCAAATGCTAATGGTCCAGGTGAGCGCCACTGGCGTGTGGGCCTCTTGTTTTCAGATTGGCTGAAAAGTAAATCATGACAGCCATTATAGGCTGTAGAAATGTGTTAACATTTAGTTACTAAAATCTCAATATCTTTCGTTGTCGGCATGATAAAACGCTAAAATGCCAGAGATGGATTATGTATGGCAAATTCTTTCACCAGAATGCTTAGAATAATATAAAGTAAGGTTTCATTTAACCTTTTATCACTCATATCAGCCATAAACGGCTTCAGCAATGGTCTTGAGAATCCTATGTTTCCTATACAGGTAAGCTATTGAATATTGTGAAATAAATTTGATTGGGATGTTGATGCCATAGGAACCAAGCGCTCTCCTTTAACCCCATCGGGTGTCAACCGCGGCGTAAAGCGATCAAAAGGCGACTTTTAACAATTGAACCTTTAATTTGTCAAGAGTTTTCAAGCAAATTGAAATTTTTGCTCAGTGAATGACAATTTAATGGCCAAGAGAAGACTGTTTTTTTGTAAGTTTATAACTGGAATTTAGGGAACTCGTTTTAAAGAGGTTTTTCATGTTTGACGATTAAAGGGTTATGGTCAAGAACACCGATCCACTCATTCCAGTGGTGAATCTGAGCAAATAGACAGTCCTCAAGACAACTGCGATCCACTCATTCCAGTGGTGAATCTGAGCAAATAGACAGTCCTCAAGACAACTGCGATCCACTCATTCCAGTGGTAAATCTGAGCAAATAGACAGTCCTCAAGACAACTGCAGAGGAAGTATAGACTGGTTTTACGATTATAAAACACAAGTTGAGATAAGAGGGGTTAAATTCGTTTCTAAATATCCAACAGAATGTTTATAAATTTTTTAATTCTTCTGTTGAACTGTATGACATGAATATTTCTATAACCCCGGATTATACCTCTTTTCTGGCGACATGTTGGCTTCATGACGGACGTACAACATTTTGATTGTGAAGCCAGCTAATAAGTGAGACATATTATTATAACGTCATATACCCGAGTGGCGAATTGGATCCTGTCATTGTAGCTACCCTAAATCTGGCATGTGCTAATCTTACTCTTTGAAACCTATACAAAGAATAAAGTAATCCAGTTTTAATTATGCCCCGCCCATCTCTAGCTAAGCCCCACCCACGCTTTTCTTGGGGTGGGATCCCTGCACTCTCTGAATCTCAATTTCCAGAAAACTATACAGGTAAGCTATTGAATTTTTCGAAACTAATTTAATTGGGTGATGTTGCTGCCGATCACAACGTACTAATTATTACAATGTATTATAATTCGTATAACTTGACGAACTATTAAGTGTTTATCGCGGACTAAACCGCGTCATTCATGGCGTAATTGACTATAACGTCAGCCTACTTGTGACGTTGTTAATTATGACGTTATATGATTGATTTATATACTGGATTCCTGTACAGATTCGTTAACGGGAGAGCTATTACCGGCTCAGTGATTGTGGGATTTACAAGCGAAAATGAACTTCTCAGAAATGCGTTTGATGGTATCGATTTAGTGTTTTTTAAATCGTTTTAAATTTTGTATGCTGATGACATCATATTATTGTCTGAAAGCAGAGATGTCTTACACAATGGCTTAGATATGTTGCCTAATTACTGCAATCATTGGAGCTTAACGATAATTATTGAAAAAAACAAAGTTTTGTTTCTATGGTATTTAGACGAGGGGGTCGATTGAGACAAGATGGGAAGAGCATCACAACAGAGCCGAGCTAGCAATAGTGACCCGCTTCAACTAGTTAGGATAAATCTTTACCACCACTGGCTTATTTACGGTAGCACAAACGTGCTTAGCCGACCAAGGGCAAAACGCCATTTTCATAACGCATACAATATAGAAAAATGTCACCTCTCGTTTTTGCAAGATCCAGTTCCAGAAAACTATAACGGTAAGCTGCTGAATATCTTGAAACCAATTTGATTGCGTGCTGTTGCTGTCTATGGTAAAAACAGCGCCACTAAAATTAATTTCAACATATTGAACATTTAATCTTTATTAGATAGCAGCCATAGAATCCGAACAACTGACGGACTTTGAAAACTTCCTGACGCACTTGGCTACGTTATCAATTCCTTAATTCCACAACCGCAATACCACATGTAATAATTACTATATAACTGTTATCATGACTGAATAAAATTGTGCTCTCTTTCTCATATTCAGTCGTTTCACAATTGGTTGGGGCCCTCTCCGCGGCAGGCGTGCGGGTGGCGACACAATCAAGGGAACACTGATACCCAGGTTATACGCCACTTGACTCGTAGTTGGGTCAATATATGAAAAATAACCACATTATCCCCACCCCCCCCCCCCACACACACACACAGAATTGCTCTAAAAGGGTTTTCAACGTTTTATGGTACTGTTTGGTGAACGTACTAAAAGTCTCCTACAATCTGAACATCGGGAGGTAATTACTTACAAGATGGCGTCTAAGATGGCCGCTAAAACCATAAAATGTCCACAAGTCGTTAACTATTCATACTAGAATGGCGATTTTGGTGTCTACTCCCAAGTTCATGGCATCTAGCAACGCATCTAAGGCCAGGTAGGATGCGATGTGGTTATTAAATATAAGAAATCCAACATGGCATCTAAGATCACCGCCAAAACACTAAAATGGCCATAAGCCCTTAAATAGTCATACTATGTCTAATCCATGTTCTGTAGCCTAGCAACATAACCAGGTATTACGACCAGATAAAATTCCACGGTGTTATATGATATTTAGGAAATATAATATGGCATCCAAGATGGCCACCAACACCATACAAATTGCCAGTATATGTTAATTGTTCATGGTAGACTACTCGATTGGTGATTTTTATGTCTCCAACTAAATTGTTATCGTCTAGCAACCAAGTAAGACTACATAGAATGCTATGGGGTTAATACGTAATATGGAAATTCAAGATGGCGTCAATTCTAGGCAGGCTACATTGTTGTTGTTTACCTGGATGTTTGGGTGGGGTGGGGTGGAAGGGTTGGGGTAGGGCAGGGGCGTTGGGGCGGATAATGAAATCAATATTCGTCACTCCAGTTCAAACTTCACTTCAATCCTAACTGTCAAACTCTTCTTCAATAGCCTGACTGCTGTTCAGGTTGACAGAAGATTCAGTTTGACATGTTCCACAGACAGCAGTACATGGTAGTCCATATGCAAACTGTTTAGTAGTTGCAGTAGACCATCTGGAGAAGGTTGACAGGGGCCGCATTGATTCTTTTCATAACTGGCACAAACTGATTTTCCTCCTGCGTCCAACCCCATTTCAAGACATCCGTGCCACTTTCTTTACCATTCCATACCACACCTAGTAGTATACTCTTAGGCAGTGGAATCTTGTAGCAGAAACAGCAGGAGGAAGGCGTTCAGATTTTACAAAAGATTTAGCTGAAACTACTTTCTTACTGAAGATACTATAGCGCAAGGAGTCAAGGAAGGAAGTGAGTCATTGCACTTGCCACCAAACATGACCGGCATCACTTGGCAGCCCACGTCCGTAATCACGGACAAACTAAATACCGGAAAGGCCAGAATGACCGAAAAGGAGATGGATATTACCGAAAAGGCTAATAGGAGCGGGTGAAATAGCTTTATAGGAGTGGCAAAGACATGTCTTATCATCACCATCATGATCATTATTATATCATCATCATCATCCTCTTTGTCGTCGTCATCGTCGCTGTTGTACCTGAGTATGGTCGTGGGTGGTGCTCGCGTTTTTCTTTCAAAAATATCTTAATTGTAACCCAAGCGAGACTAGTTTACATAAAATAAGTATACCTTCCGCTCTAAATTCCGAACGAAAGGCGAAACGGAAATTGTTTTAGAAATATTCATTCTCTATCTATCAACATATTAAAGCAATACACGCTACTATAATATACAGCAGCGAATATTCGTGGCCTATCCTTGCTTGTCTTGTTGTAATACTCATTAAGTAATTGCATTGAAGTATCACCAACTTGTTGTCTAAACACGACGCTACATTTACTCTAGGACTTAGAGGTTATCAAAACATAGCCGGCTGGGCTGTTGAGGCCGATGCTGATATGCATCACTTAATTAGGCAAACAGCATCTCAGTACTATGCCATACACCCGAGAGATCTGACAAAGATTACTCTGCAGACAACTACTGACAAAAGACGAACAGAGACGCAAATCACTTATCAGATTTTTCTCACAAAGGGCACCGATGGCATCTCTAAGTATACAGTCAGTCCCTACCACACTAAATGTAGCATGCTCGTAAATGGAGCACGTTCGGCAGTCAGATATTTCTTCAACAATGATCTGGAAAAAATCCTCAGCCTTATTGCATCGGCGACAACGGATGGGTCTACAGACAATCTGTCAGAATGGAACCTAAAGCTCAAAGCCTTGCTCCAGTCTGCTTTAGATCAGATGATCATCGGAGAAGACAGCAAAGCAAAGTTAACTCTTCTAAAGTTGACAGTCGGTACAGCAGGTGCAAAGAAAATCTGCCTCACACGATCAGTATATTGTGATGCCAGTACACACTGAGCGCATTACAATTGCCTCAAAATGACCAACGATAAAATCACGATGGCAGAAAACAGCGGGTCATGGTACCAGTGCCCGGAGCATGCACCAAATAAGGACGATCCGGTCACAGCGCTCCACCCACCATCTGTAACCACGGCAAAAGGAAACAGCAGAATGCAGTACCAATGCCCCAATGTTGCGCCAAGCAATGCCCATCCTGCACCAGGGCTTATGCAGCTACCACTACTGAACACAATGTCTCACCATATACATGCAGGACCTGCGCGAAGCTATGGTTCAGCTCTGATAAAACCAACTACGAATAGTGAAACAAGATCATGTCGTGGACTAACAGGCCAGATACCACTTGAGTCTGAGGCCTTATCACTAGGACCTGGCATCGAAACCTCAACACACCAGAGAAAGGTGTGGACACTCATCGTAGCAGCCACTAATCTCAGATCTGTCCCAGCCATAACAGACAATTTGTCCATAGCACAGTCACTCCAGTGAGAAGAAATTACAGAAACCATGTACGAAGCCATCTATTAGCAGTGTAGGAAAGCAATTGGATCTGCACCAAACACATTTTGCGAAAACTGCGAGTCTACATTTCACAAGTTCTGCACTAATGAATTAAACGCAGATTATAGTACCCATATATGCTCATCATGCAGACTCCATGCACATAGCCTTCCTACTAGCAGTACAGAAGGCTCTGAGATAACCTGCAACACTAGAAACGAGGCCAGAGCATTCACACGTAGCCTGAATGATCAGCATAGAGATATTAACCTCACCATCCCAAAAACAACTGTGTCACATACAATGAGTGATCGTGATAATACAGATAGCGAAGTCCATAAAAACACAAGGAATCGTGAGGCAAAGTTTAAAAAAGGGGAAGATGCACTTAAGAAAAGAGGGGCAAGCCTGAAGAGCAATCTGGCAACTGCTCAAGCATTTATCATGAAGCAAGAAGCCCGTATCGATGAACTTCAGAAAACAAATCAGATTCTACGGATGCATCTACTGACACAAGATACTGCCACACAAGAGCCGCACACCTGCAGCTCGAATAACACCGACAACAGTCACGCCTCCGCAACCCAAGCAGATCATGCATGCCTTGTGCAGCGAAAACATGCATTAACGATCAATGTTCTCAGACAGCGACTGCAACGTCTTGAAGAGGCACAGCTTCTGTCAACTCATGTAAGCCATGAAACAAATTATCAGCGCCTGAATCCAACACATACATATGATCAACTTGTGTCAGGGCCGCCACAGATTGTGCCACCACTATCAATGCCACAAAGCCAGCAAAACAATGCACCTGCCCAGCCTCAAATGGGGCCATTGCTGCCTTCACCACTATACCGGCCAAAGCCTATGCCACCTATGTCACAAAACTCTCCGCATATGCCGTCATTGCTACTACAGTATCTGCCAGCACACGGAGCTCCATATCATCCACCAGTTCCTATGATTGTGCCACAACATCCTGCGTTAGAGCAGCCCATTCAGCATCTGCCTCATCTCGCACATTTACAACATCTAGCACGCCTGCACCATGGACAACTGCCCATGGCAACTGGGAACGAAACCTATCGGCTACACCATAGACCACCACACACCTCTGGTCCAGCTGCTCGACAAAACCGCACAGGGAAAACAGTTAGCCCTGAAACAGATACCAAGTCAGACAGCCGGATGCAAAATGCTCACGCTCACTCATCACAGATGACACAACTGCAAGCAGGGCCAGTTACCCCAACACAGAGTGTCATGGCGCAGTTGCTACACGAGAAACAACCACACACGAGCCCAAATACACGAACACAGAGTAGCATAGAGCAGCTTCCCAGGCGCGTCTCTCACGAGTAGGCCCAAACGCCACATCGGAGCGTGTACAGCTGCCATATGCAATGCAGCCGCATCGGCCAGATGAAAAAACCCCAGTGCATAGTCGTATTCATGCTGAATCAGGACTGTAACTGGAGATGAAGCCTGAAAGTCGATATAGCAGTCTAGTAGAAGCTGCGGGAGCTGACATAGTAAAGATGTCATACATAGACATGGGAGATGACAGCACATACATTTAGGCAGATGTGTCTTTGTTAGCGAGAGGCCAACAACAAATGCAACCAAGCTAGCATCGTCTGTAGCACAACTTCCATCTCACGGAATCCGGATAGTGAAATTCAACTGCAAAAAACGCTGAGATAAACTTAACAGGTATTCAACAGATGCTGGATAAGGTAGACGTAATGTGCATACACGAGCATTGACTCTTCCGCTTTCAGTTGACGAAGCTAGATAACATGGTTCCACTATTTAATGTAGAAGGCAGGGCCGACGACGACCCTATCAGTGCTGCCCAAAAGCCAAGAGGATATGGAGGTGTTGCGGTATTATGGAGAAAATACTTAATCGTGCAGTGCAGCCGACCACAGATGGTAACTCTAGAATACAGGTATTACAGTAGCTGACAAACCACACCCACTCCTAATATGCTCGGTTTATATGCCCACTAGAAAAGGGACAGCATCAGACAACGTTTTCGCAGATAGGTCAGACCAACTCTACGAAATTGTTATCAAATACCAACCATCGTACAAGACCATCATGACTTGTGACTTCAACTGCGATCTCACGAATGACAACACCAGTAGAAGGAAAAGACTGCTTGAAGAGTTTATCGCTGAGATGCACCTGCAGTATTGAACATCAGGCCCAACATTTGAACAGTCGGGCGGCCTGGGTACATCTACTATCGATTACTTCATCTACCCGCAATCTATGTCAGACACTATTCACCAAGCAGTGAACCTGAGAGAAGTGTACATAAATAGCTCCGACCATCACCCACTACAGATATTACTTCTGTCCTACATTTCGCATACTAAAGTCTGCAATGACTGCCCTTGCAGTAGCATTGTCGACTGGCTAAAATAGATCAAGTTAGGTATATCCAACAGCTGATAGCTGCATTGGAGGACTATGAGCTGACATGTACCAGCCGATAAGATACCCACAGATTATAGACAATACTGTGTGGTGCCATATTATCTGCAGCCAATGCATTTTCCTCAAGGAAAACCGGCGTAAAGGCCAACCTCCTAGATTATGGAACCAGGAGATAGCGGAAGCTCTCAGTGAGAAGAAAGCAGCACACCATGATTGGAAAGCAAGTGGATATCCACAAGATCCTGGTTATGTGACCACTGCCAAGCGCACTAAGTCCAGCCTTAAACTGTGTCAAGTACAGAGGAAGGCGGCAGCCCATGCAAAACCCACATAAACTCATGGGAGCCCACTCATATGATAGATAACTTTTCTACAAGTTGGTGAAAAAGGAAAGAAACACGCAAACCACTCTAACTGATTTAAACAAAGTCAATTTATGTGTCATACAGTAGTAAAGACATCTTGACAAGATGGCACTCTCACTTCAGTAACCTTAGCTCAGTAAGAGACGAACCAAAGAATCAAGGGCTAGCTGGAGAAGTAGAGTTTGACGAATTAGTAATATCAAGTTACTGTAAGTCACCAATCTTTACCTATCACAGAAAGAGAAATCCTAACAGCCATGAGCACGCTCAACACCAATAATTCCCCAGACACCAACGACATAACAGCAGAGGATCTCAAGTATGGAGGACTGATACTCACCAGAATCTTAACCAAGCTCATGAATACCATACTATTGCAGGAAATGCTACCAGAGCAGATGAGATCAGGAATACTCACAGCAGTCTATAAGAAGAAATGTGATCGCTGTCAATCTAGCAACTATAGAGGAATCACCGTAACTACAGTAATTACAAAGCTACTAGAAAAGGTCCGCCGTGGCAATATTAAGAACATGATAGATCAGTCACAACACCAACTGCAGTTCGGATTCACAGAGATGGTCTCACCAATTTATAGCACTATAGCGCTACAAGAAGCTGTACTGGAATCCAAATCCAAGGACTGCGCTCCCATGTCGCTCTGCTCGATGCGAAAGCCGCATTTGCCACAGTATGCCACAAGAACCTCCTAAGGAAATTGTTCCTAATTGGGATGGACAGTTCCTTCTGGCTCATCACTACTGCCATGCAGTGCAATGCACAAACTCAGGTAAAGTGGAATAACCAGCTATCCCAGTCATTCCAGATTCAGCAAGGTGTACAACAAGGATGAGTGCTATCAACGGATCCCTACAAGATCTTCATCAATGTTCTCCTAACCCACAGTACAGAGTACAAACTAGGTGCCAATATCGGAACGCAATCATATGCCTGTCCAACTTGTGCAGATGACGTTGCCATAATAGCGAACACTGAAGAAAATCTCCAAGGGCTGTTAGACATTGCTGCAGAATATAGCTCAAACCATCGCTACCAACTCTAACTGACAACGAGTGCAGTCATATCTAATGACAAAAGTGTATCACATGAATTCAAGATACATGATCGCGTAATTCCCATAGCTGATACAGCGACTCACCTTGGCATACATAGAGACAACTCACGTATAAGCGGTATATTAACCATTCAATCAAACATCAAGAAAGCCAGAAGAGCCATGTACTCATTACTAGGAGCAGGGCTCCATGGGGTTAATGGACTAAACCCGGTAACCTCCTCACACCTGATCGAAATATACGCAATTCCAATCCTAATCTACGGAATTGAGTCATTACTCTTGACACAAAGCGACATCGAGCTGATGGAAGTCTTCTACAGGAAAGCCTTGAAGCAAATTCTCTCACTTCCGGACAGAGTTGCGCAACCAGCACCATACCTACTTCTAGGCGTCTTACCTATAGGAGCGAGAATACTCCTTCAAACACTGACGCTTCTAAGGAATATATGGGCGAATGAACACAACATCCTTCATGATTCGTGCATCCGGAAAGTAACGATGAAGGGTTTTGAGAAAAAGAGCTGGGCCAGTGAAGCTAGA
The DNA here is from genome assembly GCA_034401795.1 of Chaetoderma sp. LZ-2023a. Taxonomy (NCBI): domain Eukaryota; kingdom Metazoa; phylum Mollusca; class Caudofoveata; order Chaetodermatida; family Chaetodermatidae; genus Chaetoderma; species Chaetoderma sp. LZ-2023a. The sequence continues at coordinate 66,285,565 of CM067364.1, forward strand.
AAGACCCTAGCACTCTATAGCTCTATAGTCTATCCATGTGTTACTTGATTCCCCACCTAGTAAACACTTCTGGAAGAAGACCACCAAGCATGCTGTGTCTCACTACTCTCATGAGAAGCTGCTACGCAGGGCGAAACTCTACCCATCCCTCAGGTACATGAATGTTGAGAACACCAACCCTGGCTCTATCCATCCAGCAATCATATCAGTCTCCACAAGCCACACAGCCATAAGGGCCTTACCAGTGAAGATGCGCCTGCTTACTGGTACATACATGCTCCGGGCTAATAGAGCAGCTTTCAACCAGTAGGAGGTGGATCAAGAATGCCAACTCTATCACGAAGATGCCAAGACATACTCGCACTTTTTATTAGACTGCGTAACCTTACATGATGCCAGGATGAAATATTTCTCATTGCTGCAATCAACAATCTGCAGTAGTTGCCAAGAACAGACAAAACACCTAGTCGCAACAAGTGAAAAGATGGCAATGCTGCTTATTGAACCCTCGCATGGCCTGAGCAAATGCTGCCTCGCAATATCTGAAAATACCATCCGCCGTTACCTGTACATAGTACACCACACACGATGAGAAATAATTGACTCAGAACACCAACCAACGTCTAAAAACGAGAGCAGAAGCGTCCATGGGCACGCGGTCTGACTTACACACCTCAATTACCATTAACTTACATGCAGTTTCGACAAGTTCTCTCTACATATGTGTATATACGTTCATATTCAGACTACAGAACTCACCTTGCTCCAATCCGGAGGCGCTCCTTTATACAGGAGGAATTTACGATAATAATAATAATAATAATAATAATAATAATAATAATAATAATAATAATTGACAACATTTCTCAATGTATGATCAGGTGAGTAATGTGTGCAAGCAACAAGTCTTAACCATATTTTGATGGTCCGTGTTATCTCTCCCTATCCATGACATCTGTGCATTCTTTGTGTTGTTTATTTGGTGTGTGAGTGAGATCTGTCAATTGTTGTATAGCATTGCTGTACTCAGATGCCACTGGTGCTGACATTGTCCACAAAATCCGTTGTTCCTCGGTCATCTCGCTAACGTGAGTCAATCTTCCAATACGTTCTTTGCAAGACGAACCTGTAATGGAGCAAGGACTGCGCGTGGCCAAGCTGCTCGAATGATAGCTTGACCTATGCCTACAACCTTTCGTTTAGTATCTGTATCCACAAGCAGGATAGTCAACGTTGTACGCTGTCTGTCAGAAACGAATGTCAAGTAGGAATCAAGCTCAAGTGTCTGAGCACTTGAGTACTGTTTTGTAAGAGCCGGAGCATTAGACTTAGTATCATTTTCAATCAGCTTCGCAGCAGTTTCAATGATTGGCCATTTTGTGATTCGCTATCACTCTTCTTGCGTGTTGGTTTGAAGTAAGACCTCAGTATGTGCGATGCTTTTTCCCTCATTGTCATAATATCATCAACGCCTTCTTCTGCAAAATGGATATAATTTCTATATCGTTCTTGCAACTAGCTCTTGTGATTTTGATTGCCATATGGAAGAGAATCCGCGCCAAACAGAAATTCCTCCACTTTTTCCCACCAAAACTTAAACAGTCAGTTGTTCTTCATCGTGCATCTCAAGATAAGAGCACATTTTCAGAAACGCTTGCTCATAGTCTTCGTCTTTGGGTCGCCCAGATGCTTTACGCTTATACTCAGGAATGTTCCAAAAGTGAAGGGGCACGCCAAGTCCAGACCACACATTTGCGCTACATGAATGATGATACAAGCAATCTGCAGCATGTAGATCACAACTATCGTAGTCAACCCGACCTTTCACAGCCAAAGCTCAGTCATCTGAATGACCATCACAATACTCCAGAGCTGTCTTTACGAATGAATCTGTCTTAGCAAAACTATAGTCTGCGTCTTCTATCGTGACCCTACACCCACATAAAATAGACGCCCTAGCGCTTCTCTTGGCTGCTTATACCGGGTCCAATATCTTTTGGATTTATATATTGTTTACGACAGATCTGATGCACTTTATCACCAGCTGTTACGTCAACAACATCACTTCTTTGATTTTGATTTTCCTCCTACGTCCAAACACAATTCATTTTTTTTTTCAGATTTCAAAGTAATGTAGAGCGATTAAATCATTACTGCTAATTCACTATTGATCCTTTTAAAACGTTATATTTGAAAGTCACTTTTTCTGGTTGAAGCAACACGTTTCGGTCAAAATGATTTCAAAATATACTGCTGGTTTCCGAGATCGCAAAATGATGCCTGCTGAATCAGTCAAATTGTTTTTAAACTAGACAGAATTTTACCTGTAGTACGCAGTGGCTGATCAGCTTAGAGCAAATATAACTAAGCTTAAATGACCGGGTGTAGCGGGTATTATTTATTCGCTCAGCATACACCAGAGGGCATGGGTCCAGCTGCGTCACTAATTGGTTCCCGCCAGAATGGCATACATGGTATTTATATGCTTTTTTCTAATTATTTTGATTTATTTCTATTTTTCACTGGTGGCTATAATTTGATTATTATATAAAGCTGCCATTTAAGAGCATATGTTGGTTCCCTGATCCTTTCCTTTAATTATATCCTGCAAAACATTTAATATATGATATTTAATAACAATAATCAACAACAAAACACACAATAAAGATTGAACACTTGAACCAACTACGCTGCTGAGCCGGCAGTCTTCTTGTATACGTATATAATCTTGCAACTCATAATGAGTACTGCTAAATCACTGCGTTTCGTCCTTCCTCAGTAGTTGACAAACTCTAAGTAATCTAGAGAAGTTATTGGATTGATTGGCGTCTATCGAGTCCCTGATTACAGGTCCCATTCGCGCCATATGCAGGCTGGTGTTCTATTTCGGTATATTATTGGTAACGGCCCCAGTTTTTACAATGGTATCAATTTTTACTTTTGGTAACGAGGAGTGAAGGAAATTGACTATGTTCCCACGATTGCTCGCCCGCCGCATAATCGCCTGACAAACGAGCGGGATTTGAACCCCACGAGGTTGATTACCAGTCAGCCACGCTAACACCACAACCTCCTATTCCATCTCTAACCAATTTCCTCCAATGTCTTACTATATGTAGCTGTGTTCCAGTTGACCCTCCTCCCCCTTGCAGTCCTTGAGTAACTAATTCTCGCCAATATAGAGCGGATTCTGTTGAGTATTTTGAAAAATACATTTTCCCTGCGAGTTGTTGCCATCTGAGGCAGCTGACGCTTTCAGTCAAAATACTTTCAAAATATCCAACAACTCATTTGTGATCTAGTTTGGAAACAGAGTCATTGCTATTTCAGGAGTTAAATAGGTTAATTATTTTCCCAACGCTTGGGGAGAGTGTGAGAGTGGTGGGGAGGGTGGATTAAGATGTGGCCAGCAAGGGTGGAACATGTGATTTTAAGGTTGTCATGCCATTGACTGGTGATATTTTGAATTACATGTATCCCATATTGCCCATGATAGCAACAATTTCAGTCAAATAATTCAAAGAGCAATCCGATGTATTTTGATCATTTTAAAGTTGTTTCTTTTAATTTCTGACAGGGCCTGCATAAGTGTTAGCTAAGCAAACTTAGCCACAGCATTACTCATACATTAGTAGTTTCTATGTTGGTGGGGTGGGGGAGGGACGAGTCGGGTGGTGGTGGTGGTGGTGGTGGTGGTGGTGGTGGTGGTGGTGGTGGTGGTGGTGGTGGTGGTGGTTAGTGGTTAGTGACAACGCACGAATGTGATAAAAAGCCTCTTTTGTTTAGATGTCCTGTATCTGATTTGGCACGGATCAAACGCTTTGCGACCACTCTTGGGTAAATATCTGTCAGTAACTGACCTAAACAACTAAGTGTATACATAGTATGAAGGACGGCTGTTATTACAAATACATAATGATGGTTCTTTAATAGGTCTGGAGAATACACATCCTAACAGATCAACATCTGTTTGCTCCAAATGCCATACACATTGGAAATTGAGGTGCATTAAGCGACCACCGATTTTAGTGACCGGTTGGTCATAAGCCATAGCACACGCATATACACAAACATGGCCACGCGCCCACTCACGCGCATAGAAACACACACGCACGCGCGTGCGCACGCATGCTCGCATGTACGCTCGCATGTAAGTCTGCGCTCGTGTGCGCGTACTGCACACCCACCCACCCACCCGCGCCCGCCCGCCAACCACACGCCCGCACGCACACACGCACGCACCCATATATATATATATATATATATATATATATATATATATATATATATATATATATATATATATATATATATATATATATATATGTGTGCGTGTGTGTGTGTGCGTGTGCGTGTGCGTGTGCGTGTGCGTATGCGCGTGTGCGTGTGTGAGTGCGCGTGTGTACGCACACTTACACGCTCATACATCTATGCACACGCGCGCTCCAGTTGCGGGAGCGCTCCATGGAATAATTGTCCTTCTATGGTGTCTGGAAAACAACACTGATTGGATATTTCACATTCCAATAAGCAAATTAAACACGTTATGAAATAGCAATTAGTTCCAGCAATAATTGTGACGTTTATAAATGATGTTTTAATCCCATGATTGTTTAACGCTTTATGAACACATTGTGCTGCCTCAGTGTAGTTATCATAAATTCATGTTGTATTTGATTTAGCGCGTGTAATGAGATACTTTTCGATGAGGTTGATACTAGTTTCTGAAATGGGACCGTGTTTGAGATTCTATTTATCATATAAACTGATATTGCGACACATTTCTGAATAAAGTCGAGTCCTGGAATCCGTATGAAGTCACCATTTTGCGCTATGACGCACCACATGCTAAAGGCTCTGACCAATGCGCTTCAGAAATAAATGACAAACAAAACATCGCAATTTCGGAATTGAAATGACTTAATCCAACTTTAAAAAAAATTTGTCTTTGTCATGCAAATGTACAACCATATTTCATAACTAGATAGTATAGGGTTATATATTACAAAATTTAAATCAACAACCGTATGTATCCAGTCTTATTTACATTGTCGCCTTCGTCGTCACTATGAACCATTTGCGGTGTCACGGGGCGTGTGGGATTATTACACTTTATCTAACCAGTGGAAATCGTTCAACGAATATTACACGTGCGATCATATCGAGAAATAGGGAACGGGCTGAAAGTCCTGCTTATATGATACAAGTGCCATAATCGGGAACTGGTCATGAAAGGCAGTTGATCATTTATTACAAGTCGTCAGCTGCATGCCACTTCTTATCGGTCAATACGTTGGTATTATGAACAATTAATCTTAACAATTTTAACTTGCAATTCCAACGTACCACAACCCTTTATGATGTAATAAATCTGATGTTGAGAATTTTGAAAGTAAGTTGACTGTGAACTGGTGTTGGAACAGTGCCAGGTTCCAGCCAAATTAGTTCCAAAATATTCAAACATGTTCCTGTATGGTTGTTTTGGATGTGATATGTTGAGAATTCAGGGTCCATAATGCTAATGAATCGCCATTTTTAGCACCAAAATGAAAACATGTTTAGCTATACAGTGGCTGCCTACTTATTTCGTGTTATGATTTTATTGTCGGTGGCAGATTATTTTCAAGCAGCGAGTTAGGTCTTGATGCAAATTACTACCGCTATCGGAGGTGTATAATTTCAACCACATGTTACGATATATTTGATTCGTATTGTGGCGATCACAGGTGTGTTTTATTGACCCTGACGAATTTGCAGAAACAGGATGTGCGATGGCCGTTCATAATAATGCAATGGCGTTTATGAACAAAAGCGAATTCTTGCCAAGAGCTGGAGAAAAAACAACAATTACATCTAATTTCATCACGGAATCAGCCATCATGGTTGATGAGACTGGAGTCCCTGACGAAATGTGGATTTCAATACAAGTTATCTGCGCTCTCATCATAACATTTGGTATCTCAGGGAATGTTTGTGTCATTGTGACGGTGATTAGAAAACTGCACACACCATTCTATTATTGCCTGGCGAGTCTCGCTGTGTGTGATGCGTTATCATTGGCAATTCTACCAGTCATTCCGCTGATAAATACGACCGGAAGTGATCATTCAGGACTAGGGAAACCAGGATGTAAGTAGGCTATATAATTATAAAAGAAAAATACTATATCAATTTTCCATACCCGTACAATAGACGGATCCATTTCTAGCTATGCCCTGCCCATTTATAGATAAGTACCTCCCACTTATAGCTAAGCCCCGCCAATTTTGTATGCGTGCTGGAATCGATTTAAAACTCTTAAACCTAAATAATAGCAAAGTCTAAATTACAATGTAACTAAGCATGTAAGCTATTGAATATTGTGAAATAAATTTGATTGTGGCTGTTAACACCATAGGAAGCAAGAGCTCTCCATTAGCCCTTTAACACTTATATCAGCTAACAGCGGTTTCTACAGCGGTATAAGACTATTTTTGAAAATTTACCACTATAATGACTGGCTCGATAACCGAGCCAGTTATTCCAGTGGTAAATCTTCTAAAATAGTTTTTTCTTGGTCTGCAAATGGACATTTTCTACGACAATTCGAGGTTTAAAGGGTTAAATTCGTTTCTAAATATCCAACAGAATGTTTATAAATTTATAAATTCATCTGCAAATATATCTATAACCCCGATTTAAAACTCTTTCGCGACGAACTGTTGCCTTCGGAACGGACTTACGACATTTTGATTGTGACGTCAGCTAACAAGTGACACATTATTACAACGCCATATACCCGAGTGGCGGATTGGATCCTGTCATTGTAGCTAATCTTACTCTTTGAGACCTATACAAAGAATAGAGGACTCCAGTTTTAACTATGCCCCGCCCATCTCTAGCTAAGCTCCATCCACGCTTTTCTTGCGTTGGGATCCCTGCACTCTCTGAATCTCAATTTCCAGAAGGCTATTGGATATTTTGAAACTAATATGACTGGGTGCTCTTGCTGCCTATGCCAGCAACACCACCGAGTCAAATTAAATTCTGGTTATTCAACAGGCAAGCTATTACATGGTAAAGACATGAAATTTATGCAACTTGACGGACTATTAAGCGTTTATCAGAGACTAAATCGCACCATTCATGGATAAATTGATTATGCCTACGTGCGACGTTATTGATTAAGACGTCATATGATTGATCGATAAACTAGATTCCGCTATAGATTTCATAACTTGAGAGCTATTCACGCCTCAGTTGTTGTATGATTTACCTTTGAAGAAATTGGTAATCACCCAACACTGGTAAATGTTTCTCAATATAATATCTATCAGATAGTTTAGATGTTCTGTGCTGTTCAATCAACTTAATGAATACAGTATAGGTAATTGTCTTGGAACATCCAGGATGTGGTCCTTGAGGTGGGTTACTATGCTATATGGACCTAATGGATGGTTCTTTCCTATCTATGCCATGGCTAACTAAGCTCCACCCGGTGTTTACAGGTCATGGAAGCGGGCCCGCCATGTATGTCTTGGGTTCAAACCCTAGCTGCGCATGCCGGGATCCAAAAGGTTGAAAATAGTTGTGCAGTAGATGTGTCTCTGGAGTGGCAGGAGCCTGAATAATGGCTGGATCCAATTTTAGCTATGTCACACCCATCTCTAGTTAAGCCCCGCCCACGCTTTGCCCGTGTTGAGATCGAACGAACATCAATTCCCAGAATCCCAATCTCCATAAAACTATAAAAGCAGGATGTTGAATCTCTTGAAACTAATGTGACTGCATGCTGTTGCTGACAATGGCAGTAACATCGCCCAGTCAAATTAGTTTCAAAATATTCAAAAGAAATATTAATAAATAGTAGACACACAATTCGAAGAACTGACGGACTCTTAAAAGTCCCCTGACGGACTTAGCTATCTCATCCATTACATAGTTGATTGTGACGTCAGCCAATATGCAACGTAATTGATTATGAAGTCATAAACTTGATCGACAGATTGGACTCATCAGTTCCTTACTTTCCTAACCGCAATACAACATATAATAATTACTATATAATTGGTATCATGACTGGATAAAATAGTAGCCTCTGTGAGATAGGCTGTCGGGCGAGAAGTACTCTATCGTATCCTGGTCGGCACTGTGTTGACAGATGCCAATTCCGGAATATCAGCTTTTACACCCCATTTGACACCCGTTGTCTAAAGGTAGCTAGTCGGAGTCATAATCTGAGTATCATGTGACTCTATCTAGAAGTGCAGCGAACGAGCCTAAGGTGTGCATAATTCATTCATCAACACTTATTGAATGTCAGTTCACAGGTCAAGAGAGGCTATTTTTAGAATGACAGAAAAACACAGTGGTCTTAAAGATAAAGAAGACGTTTTTTTTAATTTACAACTTGAGTTAATTGTTCCAATTCAGAGGAATGAGTGGCTTGGTTATTAAGAGGGTCGTTTCTTTGGTGATTTTTACAATATTCTTCTCCTTAACATCCCCACTGTCTCAATTTTAAACCTACCATAGATGGAAAGTGTTGACTATTTTGAAACAAATTTGACAGGACCCTTTTCCTGTCATATGCAGCAACAGCTTTCGGTCCAATGGACCTTTCCATTGTTAGCTATGCCCCGCCCATCACTAGCTAAGCTCCACCCACACCTCGCCGTGTTGGGATTGATCGATCTCCGAATGCCGTAACTATCAATTTCCTGAAAACTATACATGGAAGGTGTTGAATATTTTGTAACTAATTTGACTGGGTGCTGTTGCTGCCTATGGCAGCAACAGCGCCCATTCAAATTAGTTTTAAAATATTCAACAGAATATTTCTTAAATAGTAAAAGCAAACAATTTGTACAACAACGTATAGACCGTCTTCAAATGTGCGTTCGTGACGTACTTATCGACGTCAGTCATGACGTCATTCATTATGATGTCATTGTACACGCCACGCAGTTCATTATGACGTCATATGAAGGGTGGGTACTGTGGAAAGGTAAATTGTCTTCAAAATATTCAACATAATATTTCTTACACCATAACCGATTTTCCTATTTGGTCTTTCAGCTTAAAAGGGTTACCAGTGTACTTATTTTTTTTCAGGCTATTTTTTCTTGATGGCTGATCGGTTTCTCGTACTCTGCTCCGTGACACATACTTTGGTCGTGACAGTGGAGCGTTACACAGCTATCTGTTGGCCATTCATGTTTCCAACATCATTTGCAAATTCCAAGCGAAAGATTTCATTTATGCTTGCATTAATATGGAGCACATCATTCATGATTACATCACCAAATGTCACTATGCTGACATACGACGTCTTCGGGTCTGACGATTCATCGATATCAATATGTTACCTTGGCAGCACGCTGCCCTGGCACGAGTGGTTTAACACTATCTTTCTAAGCAGTCTACTATGTGGTATTATAATTGTGGTGTTAATTCTAAGCGCCTTGATGGTACGAAACATCAGAAGGTCAGCATCATTCTTTTCTCGTACTGACACAGCATCATCTACACTTATGAATAGTAATAAGAAACGTGCAGTTAAACTTATCTTATTAATTACTCTAATGAGTATTGTATTGATGTTACCGTCTGCAATCTTCTTTCTCCTTTCGGGCCTACGCATACGTCTTACGCAGCTTGAGCAAAATATTTATTTTTGGGTCCTTCGAATATGTTTATATTTAAACAGTGTATGTAATCCGATAATATATAGTATTGCATCGCCACGATTCCGTAAAAATCTTCTTCTAGCCTTGGGTTGTAAAACAAGAGAAACTGGACCTAGAGTCATCGTGAATCCATAGGCTTGATTCCCTGCCAATGAATGTAATGCAAGATAACGAACGAACATGTAGACGACGACGACGACGACGACGACCACGTAGGCGATGACTACGAGGACGACAACAATGATGACGAAGACTATGGATACTGATTAAATGGCATCAGCGGCAGCAGCAGCAGCAGCAGCATCAACAACTAGTACTGCTGCATCTACTGCTTCTACTACTGCCAATGCTACTCCTATTTCCGCTTCACTTACCACTACCGCTACAACAGCCTGGTCTGCAGCACCTATCATTACCATCATAAACAATTCTTACAAGTTCCTATATTAAGACATATGTACAATGTGTATACGCCTATTACCTTAAAAACTGTACAGCCTACACATTCTAAATATGTTTTAGGAGTGGAGACCTCCAAATTCATCCATACTCTTTCGAATTTCGTCTGGGGGAATTGAAGTGCTTCGTTCCTGAATTGGCCGGCCCGTCACACTTTTCGTCCCAAACAAACAGACATTAAACGACGGTGGCGACGGCAGCAGCAGCAACTACTACCGATACCCAAGCCGCTGCTGCTGTTACCACCACTGCCACTTCCACTGCCACTACTACTACCCGTATCGCAGCCTGGCCTGCAGCACATATCATTACCACCGTAGACAAAATGTACGTGCCCATATAATACCACCTACTTATAATGCATATACGACTTTTTCTTCTAAAATTCTACAGCCTACAAATCCTAAATATGTTCTGGGACTAGAGACCTCCCTCCATACGCTTTCGAATTTCGGCTGGAGGAATTGGAGCGCTTCACACCTGGACTGACCGGATGACCGCATTTACCATGATTTCTATAACAAACTGTTCTTATAATAATATCTATTTATAATATGTGCATATGCTGATTACCATGCAGATTGCTAGATCATTCTCACAGTTTTTCCAAAAGAAGATTGATGATATTCGAAGTCAGTTACATCAATCCACTGTCTCGACAATGTCCACGTGTGATGAACCAGCATTCTAACATGGCTACCTCGACCATTTTCAGCCTCACTCTGAACAAGACGTCTCATTTCTCCTCAAAGAATCAAAACCAACATTTTGTGCTCTTGACCCTGTCCCAACCAAAATGATATTTGAATATTTGGACATTTTACTTCCAACAATAACATTAATCATTAACTCTAGTCTAGAGTCGGGTGTCATGCCAAAGGTCTTCAAGTAAGCTATAATCAATCCGCTGCTTAGAAAACAAGGTCTTGATCAAGACGTATTAAAGAACTATAGACCCGTGTCTAACCTGCCGTTTATCTCAAAACTTGTTGAAAGGGCCGTATGTAAACAACTATCTGTACAGTTCAATTCACACGAGCTACATGAGCCTTTCCAATCTGCTTATAGACAGAGTCATAGCACGGAGGCAGCGTTATTAAGAGTGATAAATGATATTCGAAGTGGTATCGATATGGGTAATGTCTCGTTACTAATTCTACTTGACCTCAGCGCTGCATTCGATACCATCGACCATGAAAACCTACTCTCTAAACTAAGTCGTGCATTCGGTGTCAAAGGCCCTGCATTAGATTGGTTTCATTCATACTTGACTGATAGATGTCAATCAGTATACATAAATGGAACCCCTTCGGAATCAATCCAGCTTACGTGCGGCGTACTACAAGGGTCTATACTGGGCCCAGTTCTATTCACCCTGTACACTCGACAACTCGGTTCAGTAATCGAAAAACATAATATCAAAAGACACCTTTACGCAGATGATACTCAACTAATCAACAATTTTACGCCATCCACATCCGCTGCAACTATCGCTTCCAATCAAATAACAAACTGTTGCTCCGATATTAAATTATGGATGACCTCTAACATGTTGAATGATGATAAAACCGATGCGATGTTGATTGGGCCAGCAATTCGGCGTGCCAAAACAGAGTTATCTGCGATTACCATCGGCTCAGCTCAAATTCCCTTGGTAGACACTGTTAAGGACTTGGGTGTCATGTTAGACAATGAACTTAGTATCGAACATCATGTCCGTTATCTGCGTAAGGTGTGTTTTATGCAGCTGCGGAATATATCAAACATCAGAAAATACATAACTCGCGAAGCTGCTATTATGCTGGTACTAACATTAATTATCTCAAGGTTAGACTATTGTAACAGTCTGTTTATAGGCGCCTCAAAAGATGCTATGCGCAAACTCCAAGCAATTCAGAATGCAGCCGCTAGAGTTGTTTCCCTAAAGCGTAAGAGTGATCATATCAGTCCCATTCTCCAAGATCTTCACTGGCTTCAAATAGAACAGAGAATACGCTTCAAAGTCCTCTGCCTAACCTATCAATGTATCATATCTACAGCACCAACCTACCTTTCAGAACTGCTAGAAAAGTACACGCCAAGCAGGCCACTTAGATCTGCAAAGCTTAAACCTGCTTAAAATTCCGAAAGATAAATCAAAAACCTATGGTCACAGAACATTTGCTTTTGTTGCTTCTACAGAATGGAATGATCTTCCAGCTAGTCTTAAATCTTCATCCACTCTAGCTATATTTAAATCAAATCTTAAAACGTTTTTGTTCCGTCAGGCATATCCAACTGTATGATCATTTTATTTTATTATTGTAAGCGCTTAGAGCACGCAATATTTGCGTGGAATTATAGCGCACTATAAATATTCTATTATTATTATTATTATTATTATTATTATTATCACCTTTTATTTGGATGACTCATCGTGTTCAACGGCACATTTATTATTATTTTTATTATTATTATTATTATTATTATTAATAATAATAATAATAATAATAATAAAAAATGCTATTATTCCATATAATCGTCATATGTATATTTCTGTATTACTGTCTCCATATGCCACATTGTGGCCTAGATGTAAAAAAGTGAATTGAATTGAGTTGTCCGTCATTGTCGTCCGGTGTAAAACTTTGAGACTGAATTAAAGACTAGCCTAGATAATCACGGGCTCAATAGACGCCAACTACACCAATAACTTGCCCGTCAGTCATCACTCAACCAAAAAGCGGATGTTCTATGTCTGTTCTTTTGCACAGAATGTTTATCAAACAGTAAATCACACACAGACATACAATTCGTATACCTGACGGGCATTTTGAGCTTTATGATAGAGGTATACTGTGACATGTTAATTGTGACATCAGCCTACATGGGGCGTAATTGATTATTATGTCATATACTTGTGTGGTAGATCGGATGCGTCTATTGAGTGTTTAAGCCCCATCAATACGAGGAAGGACGCTACTTTAGAAGATGATCTCAAGGATACTGTCTAAGCTACGACAAAGTACGATGGTTAATAGTAGGCGATGCTCGGTACTCAGATTAGTAATTACAAAACAGGACATCAGTGTTTTATTGACTAGTATTGGTGAACATTTTTGGTAACATGACTTTCCAACACCAAATGCAAATCTAGATTTGTAATAAGATCACAATGACCATGACATCAAACGTCTGAATGGCAATCACATGACCAATTCAGAAATAAAGACACGTTGAGCTAAGCAGAAGAGCCTTGCTGTAACAGTTATAACCTGCGTTTTATACAAATGTTGCAATGACCGTGACATTTTATCTTAATATTATTGTGATCCAACCACTTGATATATGGACACATGTTGTAGATATGGGATTGTCTTGTGGGAAGTCATGGCCCCGCTGGATATCTTATATTTACGAGTAAGTCCTAAATGAAATTAATATTTGAAAATACCAGGTGAGCTAATGAACCGAGTTATCATTGTATATATTATTATCTATATATGTATTACGCCGTACTGGTTGACATCAACCAGTGCTGCTGATATACCGTTTCGATGAAACTGGATCGAAATCGTATCGAAACTATCGAATGATGTAGGCATCATCAAAGTAGAAATTGAATTAACTGAAATAGGACCACTGGTTCTGAGTTGATGTGTATCTGGCAATAGTTGAGGTGAAAGTTGTTGCTGTGCGATCGGCACACACTTTTATAATGTTCAGCAGTCGTTTCGGCCTTTGGTTTAGGAAATAATAGAGTGATAAGAATCGATAGGAATCGGATATGGACAGAATGAATATAGTTGATGACGGAGACATTCCGACTCTCTTGCGAAAGCACAACAACACAAGCTGGCAATGAGATCATACAAATCATGTGCCTATTAACTCTCGTATCCTACAGGCTTATTCAAGATAGGCAAGGGACAAGACAGAGGCATTGCAGCGTCCTGCAGGAATTAATAACACAATCGAAATTTGTATATCAACTATATGTCAATCATAGAAAGGCATGCTACAACAACACATTCCATAATGTTGTTAGTTAGCTGACAGATCGCATCAAATCAGAACCAGCCAACACCGCTTTGACCATGTGCAGCATTAGCTCCATGGAGGAGAAGCCCGGAGTTTGATTAGTCGAGATGACGTCATGATCAATGAGCATCGATCAAACTCCGTGGCAAAGAATAAAGAAGAACAACGTTTCAAAGTGAAAGTCGAGAGTGAACGATCATGGATTGGTCAGATCGACCAACAGTAGCATGTAGAAGCTTCTGGGAGGAAATAAGCAGACGTTGATTGGCGGACTGATTATCCAGGCCAATCAAGCTGTGCTTATAACCTACCTAGAAGAGTCATTGAAACGAATAATATATATTAAGATATGTATATATCTATATATCTTAATATGTATGTAACTTCGGGTACGCCAAAGCAAATAAATAAGGCACTTTGCCTATTGTTGAATTAATCTTCACCATCGTGATTCCGTATGCGGAAGTGCCGATACGTAAGTGGTGTTACCAGTCGAGCTAAGTTGCGATAAGCGTACTAGAAGTGTTCTAGTAGTAGTCAAGACTTAGCCGTAATAATTGTTTAAATTACTTTCAATAATCCAGTAGCCATAGTAAGTTATCAAAGTAAATTCATTATCGTCAGTATACTATATCATTTAGTTAGTTGTATAGTTAGGATAGCGAATAAAAATTATCATCTTGCTGATCAAGACAAGAGTTTGGGTTGTGTATACAGAATTCCAGAGTGTAGGGCGACCCTACATCGAATTAGTAATCTTTTGATAAAGTCAGATAGGCCCGGTTATCAATAAAAATATCGTCATCACCACCAGCGACGAGGCGAGCTGATAACCTTCATCTTCTACTGCATCTGTGGTAAGAGGTTGTCGCAGCAACCACCTACTTCATAGCTTACCATAGACGTGGTAGAAAACGAGTAGACCCGGAGACAGAAAATCTTCAATGTGTCCAAGCTTAGTCCCACTGGGTTAAACCAATCCGGGGATATAAGACGATAGGTTGAGATAAACTAAAAACTTAATCATAAAAATAGTTTTATACCAAGATCACATTGACGTTGACATTTGATCTCATGTCTTCAATAATATTGTACTCCATCCCCTTGAAATACGGCAGCATGTGGCCAAGTTTATTCCTAATAGGGTGAAGCAATCGGAAGATGTTGAGCTAAACCAAAGACTTAGTCGAGGTTGGACGCCGACAGGCGGATGGCCAGCTGGATGGTCGAACGGCTGGACGGCCGAACAGTCGGTAGGCTGGTGGATGGGCCGACAAATGGATGGACAGCCAGACAGAGAGACATACAGACAGACGGAGTAATCAAACCAATCGACATATGATAACAATAACTTTAAGAGATTATGTACCTAGATTCGACGATATTTCTCAGATTAATAGTAGACACAAGTAATACAATGTTATCAATGAAAATCCAAAGGGTTCCATTTCAAAAGTTATCCATATATCTACAGAAAACGATGAGCATGAACAATCCCCCATTGCTTATACTATTAGTAAGATTGTTTTGCAACCTCCGGTAGTTAAAAGCTGGATCAATGTCCAGCTATACCCCGCCCATTTCTAGCTAAGCTCCGCCCATGTATTGCCCCCGTGGAATCGATGTATATAGTTTGAACGCTGAATTCCCAGAATCCAAATGTCACGGTAAGTATACAGGTACACCTACATGTTAGACCACACCGTGGGGTTTGATTTAAAAAACTGTATATCGTTCCCTCCGCGCTGGAGATTTAGACCACTCTGGGATCTAGTAACATCTTTGCCATTGTTACCAGGGTAATGTAGCAGGCCTACTAATGGATCGGTCCATTTCTACCTGAGCTTCGCTTACTGTCGACGCGAGTAATACTGGAGGCATCTAGTTTTACCTATGCCCCGCCCACCCTTAGCTAAACTCCACCGACACTTTGCTGTTTTGGGGATCGATCCCTGAACTCCATGACTATGAATTTCTACAAAATTATGCGGGTAAGCTGTTGAATATTTTGAATCTAATTTGACTGGGTGGCGTTGCCGCCTATGTAAATGTACATTCACCAAGCATAGATGTATCTTGACAGATATTGTAGCAATTTCTACAATGTTTCTCAAGATAAATCTTTGCTCAGTAACTGTTCATGTACATGATAAGACAGGGCTATTTCTTTTTAGATTCACCATAGGAATGTATAAAAAAGTACTTTCTGTCGGCTTGCAAATGGATATTTCTTGTGACCACTGCCAGGTAATGTTTAACCGAGAAAACGTTTTTGGCTAGTTAGTATCCATTTGTAGTCTAAGAGAAGACTTAATTAAATTTACCACTGGAATGGCAGGCTCGTTTAACCCCTCTTGTGTCAACATCGCCTCAAAGCTCTCAAATTACTACTTGATATATCAATTAAACATTTTGATGGTCAATATCTTTCAAGATATATTAATTTTAGAAGACTATTTTTGCAAATTTATCATTGAATTTTCTTTCGCCGGCTTGACTACTAAAGGGGAAATGGTAAAGAAAATAAAATTTTTTACTTAGCCAGTGTCTATCTGCAGACAGAGAGAAGATTAATTTTTAAATTTACCACTAGGAGGACTGGCTCGATTACCGAGCCAGTCCTTTTAGTGGTAAATCTTCAGAAATACTCTTCTCTAGGCCTTTCAAATATCCATGTCTGAAGACCACTGCAAAGTTTCTATTTGGTCAGTTTGACCATTAAATAGTTAAGTTGACACAAGTGGGTGTTAAAAGAAATACTTATTCTAGTGGTAGATCTGAAAAAATGTTTTCTCTTGGCCTGCAAGTGGGCGTTCCACAAAACCAAGTGTTAAGTAGACATACGAGGGGTTAGTTAATCATTCCGATGAATTCCCCATCTTTACAGAAAAAACTGTTAACCATTTTGATACTAATTTAACTGGAGCAACGGCTTCCAGTCAAATTAATTTCAGAATTTTCGACAGAATACATTTTATATTGTGAAGAATGTCCTTTTTCAGGTATTTGTCGTTTTAAGAGTTAAGACAATACATATCGCTATACATCCCCAACTAGTTTGAATCACGTGGTAGTCTCAAGCGCTAGTGCCGTACAGCTTTAGTGATGTATTACTTCTCAGTTCATTGTCATATGTTGTTAACGATGCATTACAGCTCCGTTCATTGTCATGTAGTGTTATCGATGTGTCACTTCTCTGTTCATTGCCATATGTTGCTAGCGATGTATCACTGCTCCGTTCATTGTCTTATGTTGCTAGTGATGTATTACTGCTCCGTTTATTGTCATGTGTTGTTGGCGATGTATTACTGCTCCTTTTATTGCCATGCGTTGCTAGCGATGTATTACTGCTCCGTTCATTGTCATGAATGTTATCGATGTATTACTGCTCCGTTCATTGTCATGTGTTGTTAGCGATGTATTACACCACCGTTCATTGTCATGTGTTGTTTGCGCTGTATTACTGCTCCGTTCATTGTCATGTGTTGTTAGCGATGTATTACTGCTCCGTTCATTGCCATGTTGTTAGTGATGTATTACTGCTCCGTTCATTGTCATATGTTGTTAGCACTGTGTTACTGCTCCGTTCATTGTCATGTGTTGTTAGTGATGAATTACTGCTCCGTTCATTGCCATATGTTGTTAGAGATGTATTACTGCTCCGTTCATTGTCTTGAAGTGTCTTGAGTAAATCCTCATATTTCGGTTATTCTTGAAATGCACGCCACTATTATTCCTTGTAAACTAATTCACGTACCTCTCTGGGTCAAACATCTGTGGATTTTCCCAAATGGCTGGGTCATGGTGAATTTGCCAGATCGGTATCGTGACAGTAGTGTCCTTCGGTATGAAATATTGCCCAATCCGAATATCGCGGCTAGCCACACGGGCAATCCTAAATATAAGTAATACTCAGGAAATGTAAATCCACATTTCTAAAGACCACTGCAGAAGTCGTTTATGGCCAGTTTGATTGTTAAGTGGTTACTGATCCCGATTCACCCTTATTGCCAGTCTGGCTCTGGCATTGCGCATTATTGGTGCGATGCTACGTCTAAGCATGTGGAGACTAGACAGTAAGCCGTATACACAATTGGGTGTTCGAAGACGCCCCGCGTCTATATTTACAAAGTTGTCTATCACCCACTTGTCTTATGTTGTTAGTGATGCATTGCTCCTCCGTTCATTGCCATATGTTGTTAACGATGCATTACTGCTCCGTTCATTGTCATGTATTGTTATCGATGTGTCACTTCTCTGTTCATTGCCATATGTGGCTAGCGATGTATTACTGCTCCGTTCATTGCTATATGTTGTTAGTGATGTATTATTGCTCAGTTCATTGTAATGTGTTGTTAGCGATGTATTACTGCTCCGTTCATTGTCATGTGTTGCTAGCGATGTATTACTGCTCCGTTCATTGCCATGTTGTTAGTGATGTATTACTGCTCCGTTCATCATCATGTGTTGTTAGAGATGTATTACAGCTCCGTTCATTGTCATATGTTGTTAGAGATGTATTACTACTCCGTTCATTGCCATATGTTGCTAGAGATGTATTACTGCTCCGTTCATTGTCATGTGTTGTTAGAGATGTATTACTGCTCCGTTCATTGTCATGTGTTGTTAGAGATGTATTACTGCTCCGTTTATTGTCATGTGTTGTTAGAGATGTATTACCGCTCCGTTCATTGTCATGTGTTTTTATAGATGTATTACTGCTCCGTTCATTGCCATGTGTTGTTAGCGATGTATTACTGCGCCGTTCATTGCCATGTGTTGTTAGCGATGTATTACTGCTCCATTCCTTTTCACATGTTGTTAGCGATGTATTATTACTGCTCCGTTCATTTTCACATGTTGTTAGTGATGTATTACTGATCTGTTCATTGTCATATATTGTTAGCGATGTACTATTACTTCCGTCAATGACAAGAATACTTATTGAAGCGTTATTTTATTACTGTCACAATGTTGTAGGATGAAAGATGGTGATACATTTTAATGAAAAGCGTAGGATTTGTTAGGTGTAAATTAAAAATAGTTTCAATAAATAATAATAAAACGATTGTCACTATATTTTGTTGCGCATTGGTTATACCTCTCTGTAGTGAAGCGGTACAGTGATAAAACAATGAAATATGAACTGGTAAGACACTTTTAAATAATAGACTATGTGATAAATTGAATAGCAAGCAAATTTCTGATTTATCACATCCTCATAGTTAGAGCTCATTTGGAAAGTATTCAAACTGAGATCTTAATAAACCTGTATGATAAATGTGACATGAAATGTCGATTGAACTTTCGAATGCGATCAATAAATCAGGGCTGGCTATAAAACACACATTTTACTTTGAATATCTTCAGATTTACAACAAAATTGAAACATTGTCATTCCTCTTAGGGATTTGGTCATTGGTCAAATCCTCTCAAATCTGAATAGCGTTTTGAAATCCAGTCCAGATCCAGCCTCATTCTAATAAATATAATCACCACATTCCATAGGTGAATCTATAAAATGAGAAGGTAAACTATTTATGAGGCATAGGATATTCTGTTGAATATTTTGAAATTAATATGAATGGCTTGCAGTCATATTAATTTCAAAATATTCAACGGTTTTCTGCTTGTTTACTCTGAGATTGGACTGTGCGGGTGTTATCGGTGAACGGGTTAAATGTATAGGTCACGCTGTTGCGAGTGCAATATTGTATCCATGTCGAAATATGTATCTATGTGACACATACTTATATATGAAACGGATCAGACATTTTTCTACAGACGTCTGTTGACTGAATAGTATAATGTCTGAGTGGAGTACACCTCCATATCAGCGAGGCTCTGTCCAGAAAGCATTGCTCTAAGCCACTTCTCGGTTCTCCACGCGTATGTACACCGGATTCACAGCTAAGGCTATTGACTCATATTTTTTCAACTTCACCGGGACCTGCAAACATGACGATAAACAGCATTACATTCTAACCTAGCACACAAACAACAGCTTATTGGTAGCCTAGAAGCAGCCACCAATAGCATGTGACAATCTCAATAGCAATAGTCCGTCTCCGCAGTGGCAGGCCCACGGATTGGGTACCACACTACTGCTAACACCCACCCAGTAATTTGTGTCTATTTGGCGAGAGGCCTAGACAGTTCTCGGATAAGATAGCGAGTGAGAATAACGATTTGGTTCTCTTAAAAGTCACATTAAAATGAAATAAGTTAAAATAAATTTAAAATGTTAATAAAATACTATTTTGCCTCTTGATGAAGCTTTCTATTTCCGAAAGCTTGTAAAATATCATTCAAATCACGTGGACAGATCTGATTTGTCACTCATGTGTCTGATATCATAATAAATTGCGTCATAGTTTAGATATCATGAGTGACGTCAAAACCAAAAGGATGTATAACTCCATCACGAAAATCCAAAAGTTCTGCAAGACGTCTACGAACTGCATATCGTTAATGAATTAACAATTTAGGAAACATTAGTAAGATTAGTTTCAAAATAGTCAACAACATAGCATTATAGTTAAATTGAAATTTAGATTCTAGGAATGCAGGTTTCACAGTTTCAAATCGATTCCAACACACCCACACAAAACCTGGGCCAGCTTAGCTAGAAATGGACGGCCATAGCAAGAGATGGGTTAATCCTTTCATCGCTACATGAACGATCCAACAGCTTCACTATGAAATAGGACATGTTCTGTTGAATACACTGCATTAAGGAAGAATCCGGTTTTAGCTACGCCCCGCTCATCTTACACTTCGCCCGTGTTGGGATCGACACCTACAACAGCAACAGCGCCCAGTCAAATGATTTTCAATGTTTTCAACAGTATCTTTGTTAAATAATAAAGACATACAATTCGTCATTCATGAATTATTTGGTTATGACTTCATCCTACATGCCACGTAGTTGATTATGACGTCATATGGTTGATGGATAAACTGGAATCCTCCGTTTAATATGACCTATGCCCCCAACAACCACGCGGTTATAAAACGTGTCTTATTGCGCTCCCTCGCATACCAAAACCAATTCTGTTTATACCAAGAAATGGGATCGTGTTGCTAAAATGCTAATGAAGGTTACCTCAGTTTTCTCAGATTTGCTAAATCTGTACTGACGAATCATGTGTATAAGTGCAATCTTCATCTCCAGTAAGGCGAGACGCATGCCAATACAATGACGTGGTCCAATCCCGAAAGGCATCCATTGAGCAGGGTGGTGCTTCGCTCGCTTATCCGGGTGAAATCTGACATGATAAAAGTGTATCAATAAATTCCATGTATTTCAACGTCACACAAGTTTTGGAAATACATGAATAGGGCGTTTTTAGTAAAATCTGAAAACGCATAGGATAAACCTAGCTTTATGTGTTCGATCGTACTCACAGTTCTCTCTTCCCCCCCCCCCCCCCCCCCCTAAACCAAATCCCTCTCTCTCCAAAACACACGCATACAATGAGAATGTAAGTTCTTGGACAGTAAATCCTCATATTTCGGTTATTCTTGAAATGCACGCCACTATTATTCCTTGTAAACTAATTCACGTACCTCTCTGGGTGGGTCATGGTGAATTTGCCAGATCGGTATCGTGACAGTAGTGTCCTTCGGTATGAAATATTGCCCAATCCGAATATCGCGGCTAGCCACACGGGTAATCCTAAATATAAGTAATACTCAGGAAATGTAAATCCACATTTCTGAAGACCACTGCAGAAGTTGTTTATGGCCAGTTTGATTGTTAAGTGGTTACTGAGCCCGATTCACCCTTATTGTCAGTCTGGCTCTGGCATTGCGCATTGGTGCGATGCTACGTCTAAGCATGTGGAGACTAGACAGTAAGCCGTATGCACAATTGGGTGTTCGGAGACGCCCCTCGTCTATATTTACAAAGTTGTCTATCACCCACTCGCTCGTCACTGGGAGCTGGTGACATTTCTGACAGAGTAGTGGAGACCTACTAATAGATGGGTCCACTTCTAGCTATGACATGCCCATATCTACCAGAGCATCGCTTTCGAACCCTGACTTTTCCAAATTTCAATTTCAAAGAAACTGTGCAGGGAAGCTGTTGAATACGTTGAAACTAATTTACCCTGGAGCTGTTGCTACCTATTAGATTGTTTATTAAATTGTAACTAGGATGTACCATTCAGACTGATACTATCAGACCTCTGCTCTTTTCGTTTTGGCGCTACGTCATTTGATTGTGACATCGACTAAAAGCACCATCTTTTGATCATGACGTTAGATGCTTGAGTGTCAGATTGGATCACTCCATTTAGCCATAAAATATAGCAACTTAAACTTGCGGAATTGCTGAATAAATACGTGCATGCAACACACACTCTCTAGCTGTCTGCAAGTAATGGGTCTGCACAGGTTTAAGTAGGCCAATCTTGGTTTCAATATTGATCAGTAAGCCAATCTTGGTTACCATTGTACAGTCGGCCACTCCTGTTTATCATTGTGCAGCAGGCCAATCTTGGCTACCATTGTCCAGTGGGCTAATTCTGGTTACCATTGTTCAGTTGGTCAATCTAGGTTACCATTGTTTAGTAAGTCAATCTTGGTTATTATTGTTCAGTAGGCAAATATTGGTTACCCTTGTTCAGTAGGTCAAGCTTGGTTATCCTTGTTTAGTAGGTTAAACTTGGTTACCCTTGTTCAGTAGGTCAAGCTTGGTTACCATTGTTCAGTAGACTAATCTTGGTTAACAGTGTTCAGCAGGTCAATCTTGGTTACTATTGATCAGTAAGTCAATCTTGGTTACCATTGTTCACTCGGTCATTCCTGGTACCATTGTTCAGTCGGTCAATCTTGGTTACCATTACTCAATAGGTCAATCTTGGTTACTATTGTTCAGTAGGTCAATCTTGATTAACTTTGGTCAGTAGGCCAATATTGGTTAATATAACGCCTGGGACATGTGGAGCGAGTTCAGGAAGGCGAATGTTCGGCAACCGTTTGGGTTCGTCGTGCAACAGTGTTCAGTAATGTGTCGTCGACATTACTAAACTGAAGTATATAGTGAGCATACGACACATTATTGAATGCTGTTACGTAATAGCGAACATTGTTCATGCTCCTTAACGGGGCCCCGGTTAGGCAGTCAGTTGCATCTCTAGAGGTCAAAGGATGCTACTTTCACAAGAAAATATAAATGCTAAAATTGAATTAAGCAATTATAGTCCATTGAAGAGGGATCGTTTCTGGGCGACGATCCATTATTTGGACCAGTTCGAAATGACCGCACTGGTGAGACATTGACAAACAGAGAGGCATCCGCATCGGTGTAACTGTCAAGTCGGAAGGAATGTGACATAGCTTACATGTTTGTCTGCTGGAAATCTGAGCATGGAGAAAGAGAGTATAGTACAAAGCGAATCAGTACGTTAGTTTGGTAGCAAATTGTTATTTCCAGGAAGATTTTAGAGCGATTGATCCAGCCCACAATAGTAAGCGAATGGAATCATCAGTTACTTGCGCCCTATGGCATATACAAGAAGATTTCTTTGACAAACTGGTAGTCTGAGAGATGTTGGTTCCGACAGCAGCAGTCCTAATGATACCAGCGCTCATAAACCGTGGTGGCGTTTTAATTGAAGTAACAACCATAAAATGTTACCATATATCTGTCGGTCGGTAGGGCAGTCGGTTGGATGATAGGCATATTGTAGGTAGTAATATGGTTAAGGCGCTGGCTCAGAATTTTCAAAAAATTGAAAATATTTTTTATTTATTTTATTGCCTGAGATTTGTTATTTTTGTTTTCTAGAGGCGAGATGGCCTTATAAATATTGGACAACTTTAAGATGATGATGTTTGTCCAGTTAATTTCGATTTTACCAATATGTCACGTAGATTCGGATTTTTCCTAAATGCTATTACTGGGCGCAAATTGAGAGGCTGTCTTAGATTATTCTGTAATTTATGATATTCATCTTTCAAAATTTCGGCAATTTCTACATTTTTTCGATTATATGTCAGAGTGAATGGAATTATTTCACGCTGATCAGCAAGACCGGGGTCCACATTTATGCCCCTCGGCCATTCTGTTTCTAATTGCTTAATCCAAAATGATTCTCTAAGTTTCCTTTGTTTATCAGTTTCGTCAGTGGTATTTGAGAGAGGTGGTTGTTCAATGGGTATAATTTCGAAGTCCCGAGCGACTGAATGGCCAGGAAGGTTAAAGTGTTCAGCGACATGCGTGTCTTTTTCATGTCTAATATCGCAAAGGTGTCTAGTAGCTCGCCATCTTAATGGGCATTTGGTTTCACCGACATATTGCTTTTGGCACAATTTACAAGATATTACATAAATCACGTTTTCGGAATCGCAATCTAAATTAGACTGAATTTGAAATTTGTTTTTGTTCTGAAAGCTCATAAACGTTTTTTGATTTGGAAGAAGTAGGTCTAATTTACACCTTTTCTTTCCACATTTCCGAGATTCTCCTGCGCCTGTGATTGGACGATTGTGACGAATCTTGGTAGGCCTGTGATCCGCAGCATTATCAGGGATAGTTTCCAAATCCTGTAAAGTATCAGACTTAATTTTGCGCAAAAATCTAGATGAATAGCCTCTCGGCTTGAGGGCCTTGAATAAGAGAGAGCATGCAGATTCAAAGTTTTTTCTATCACTCGAATTTCTATGAAAACGGATGATTTGTGATTTTACAATTCCTTTAAAGGTATGAGGTGGATGGAAGGATTTCTTGTGAAGTAGTTGATGAGAATCTGTGGGCTTAAAATATACTTTATAATCAAGGTGTCCCGTTGTGTCATACATTACACCTTTGTATAGCGTTAAATCTAAAAAGTCTACGGACATTTGGTCAATGTTGGCTTTTAGCTTGATATTCGGGTCATGATTGTTCAAAATGGTGAAAAATTCATTAAATTCTTCCTTTGTATGATGCCAAATAATGAAAATATCATCGAGGTACCTGCGATAAAAGAGAGGCTGTTTCGGACATTTGCTAAGCGCATCCTCCTCCCACTCTGCTATATAGATGTTGGCAAAACTCGGACTGAAACGCTTACCAATTGCGCAGCCACAAATTTGTTGGTATGTTTCACCCGCGAATTCAAAATCATTGCCCTTTAAGCTTAGCTCTAAGAGAGCTAATATTTCGCCAGTGGGCCTATTGTTATCAGGGTATTTTTCAAACGCTTTACGGACAGAATTCAAACCCTTTTCGATGTCAATGTTTGTGTACATTGCATCTATGTCGAGCGTAATCAAAAATGAATTTGGAGGTATCGAGATCTCACAGACCTGCGACAGAAAGTCGTCAGTATTTTTCAAGAAGCTAAAATGTCTATTCGCAATTGGTTGTAGGTGATAATCAATGATTTCACTGATCCTATAGGATTCAGAACCACAATCCGATATAATAGGTCGTCCTGGTGGTATCATAGGATCTGACCAAGAATCAATAGCCTTATGAATTTTGGGTAACAGATAAAATGTACGTGGTTTTGAGTCTCGTTTCGCAACGAGGTATTTAAACTGTTTCTGCGTTAAACTCTTGTTATCAACCATATTTTGGAGAATTTCATTAAAATTGTCGCAGTTGTTTTGCCAGAGTGGTTCATCTAATTTTTGGTAATGTTTTGGATTACTGAGTTGACGATGTGCTTCACGAATGTAGTTGTCTTTAAGCATTATTACAGCAGCAGATCCCTTATCAGCAGGTTTAATGACAATGTCATTGTTTTTACGCAATCCTGTTAAGGCTTGACGTTCCTCATATGACAAATTTTTATGATTTTTCGGAAATTCAACATTTTCAATACGTTCTTTTACAATTTTTATACTGTCGGGGATCGCTGGATCGACTAATTTTGAGTCTGGTGCCCAGCCAGTTCTTTCAACGAATGGCAGAATATTACTTTTCGAGTTTCGAAAAAAGTCGGCTAATTTGACACGGTGGGAAAATTCAAGAACTTCCATTGAGCCATTATCTAAAAGTGCATCTATGCCTAATTTGGGCCTAGGAGTTGGTACAAATGTTAGGCCACGATTGAGTATTGATTTTTCTGCTTCAGTTAATGTAGCGCCAGTGAGATTAACAATATCACTACCTAGCCCGATACCGGGGTGGTTAGTACCCTGACCCTTGGTTAGTTTAAATTAAGAAAGGTTAACCAGCTATAATACAATGCATTAGCAGTTTTTTCACTCCAATGTATATTATCCTGGACTACTTCAAAATCAGAAATTCGTAGACTAGGGATGACAGAGACCTTTATACGCAGGGATTCTACAGATGAATTGATAAATGCTAAGGTCCTTTTCTGCTTTGCAGTTAGATGTTGAGAGTAGTTCAGTTTAGTGAAATAAACCTTTGCATCTGGAAATTTTGAACGAATGGTACTGAATAGGAGTTGGACTCGTTGGGCAGTTACAGACATAGGTTCATCCTTATCATTTATGCCAATGTTTATGATGATTTTCTCTGGCTGATAGGAGTCCATGTATTTTTTGACAATAGTCCTAGCATGGCACAATTTTGCCCCTGGATAGCAAGCTATCTGGGTGTCTGAATGGGGTTTCACATTTATACGGCTTAGATTGGAGGAGCCAAGGATCAAGATTTTTTTCGTCAAGACAGGGAGTCGCCATTCATGTTTGTGGTCTACCTCATACCGAAATTTCCAGAAAGAATTAGCTTCTAAGTGTGTAGTTTTCTTGAGTTTATTTTGATGATTGATGCTGTTTCTACACGGTGTAGGGGTGAAATTTGGTTGAGGTAGTTTGGCCACTGGCACTGGGGTACTGACACCCTTTTGAGTCAAAAGTGTTGATCTGGTCCTTAGACCAGAGTTTCTGTCATCCTTTGCTCTCTGTGGAAGGGGAGGTAATTCATCTGAAGACAGTGGAGGCGGGGTGTCTGGTAGTGGTATCTTACTAGGATCCACAGGAGTTGATTTGGTCCTTGGACCAGATTTCTGATTAGCATCGACTCTCCGTGGAAGGGGAGGGAACTCCTCTGGAGACAAGGGTGGTGGGGAGTCAGGTAGAGGAATCTGAAGAGGGTCCACAGGAGAGTCTAATAGGAATATCGGTGATGGCCGAGTATCCGTTCTCTTCACTGGTGGGGGGCTATCGGTCGGTGACCTGAGCCGTTTCCTGAGTTCTGAAGGTGGTGGAATGACTGGTACGGTCTGGGATGACCTTGCAGTAGGGGTGGTAACTTGGCAATTTTGTGCTTTCTGTTGAAAGTGTGGGTCGAAAGGCCTAATAAATTGATAGAATGCTTCGATTGATTTGACGTGAAGTTTTTTGCCATAGTTGGCTTTTGCCCATCTAATGGCAGTTGATTTTGCCTTACCTAAATTAAGGTTTGGCGCGGTCTGAGCTATGATAATTTCGGACATGATGGTGCCTAAACTGAAATTGTAATGGTCTATCATAGCTCGAATGATGGAATTTGCCCAAACAAAGTTAACTTTCTTGATGTCACTTACTACCTCTATATTTGGCATAGCTGGCTTAATGAAATGGCAGAGTTCGCTCACCTTCCTGCTCAGACCGGTTGGCAGGGTGTTGGAGCCCAAATTGCTGGTTAGGACACCTATGTGGTGAAAACATTGTATTATCATATAATAGCACTTGACTAGTCGAGCCTGGGGAGGAGACGGACTGCTGTCCTCATGGTTGACATTCCGTCTCTTGCCCTTGCTCGTTCTAACAATGGTGATATTATGCTCTAATAAATGATCAAAAACCAACAAATTTAGCAACAACTGGGCCAGTCAACAAATCTAAGCAAGGGAGATAATCAAGCTCTAACCAACAATTGTCTAGTTTAAATTAAAGGGCTGATCTAAAAATTAAAACCTGAAACTTGAGTGATGAATAATTAAATCTACAAGCCTACATAGAACCACAAGCCTACTAAGTTTACGAGCCTACACAATTTAACTATACCTGAAATGGAAGATGAAGGATTAGTAGCATTTTAATATTTAAACATACAATAAATACAATAATAGCAATTAATATATAACTCACAATTTTATGATACCGTCGTGCTTGGCTGACCGGTTTCGGTTAAGAATAACCTTCTTCAGAGCCTTGAGAACAAATCTGTCCTTCCATCATAATTCCTGTCTATTTATTAGGGTGGCTGGCTTTAGGGGATTGTCTTCGAAAATTACTCAATTGCTTTGAAGTTAGCTAACTTATTTTCAATAAAGATTCAGGCCACCATAGGTGCTAGATTCAATTGTGTTATGCCCTTTGCTATTGATTGAGCTCTAGGGTTTCCGAGTGAGGGTTGGGTGTCACTCGCTTGATTGAGAAGTCATTGATCAAAGGATCAAACCTAGGCCATTAATTCAGTGAATTGTTTTCTATTTTTCAAAGGCACCAGATTGGTATTGTTTTCAATGTTTGATTTATTCAGCTAGAACTAAGCTTTAAACTGGGAATGATTTTGTCAGTTTTATTAAGAATTTCTTTTTTAATTTTAATATTGAAAATTCTTTAAAAACTAATTTTGAGTATTGTGCTGCTGAATGTATTTTGTTGTTTCTCACAGCAATAAAACTTTCAGTAAACCTAATTTCAAAATCCCTCTCCAAAAAAGCGGAAAATTGGAGGGAAGGACGGGAAAGAGAAGAGGGAATGAAGGGCTGAAAGAAGGAGGGGTGGAGTGAAGGAAGGAGGAGTCTGATCCATCAATCCATTCACCCATCCATCCAGAACCATCCATCCATCCATCAGTCAGACATTCCATTCACCCAGACCCTCCATCCATCCATCCCTCTATCAATCCATCAAGACCATCTGTCCTTCCATCCATCCATTCATCCATCCATACCACCCATTCACCCACCGATACCACCCACCCATCCATCCAGAACCATCCATACATCCAGATCCTACATCCATCCCTCCATCCATCCATCCAGACCACCTGTCCTTCCATCCTTCCATCCATCCATCCATCCATCCATCCAACCTTCCTTCCTTCCTTCCATCCACCCACCCACCCACCCATCCATCCATCCATTCATCCATCTTTCCATCCCTAACCATCCATCCATCCATCCATCAGTCAGACCATCCATCCAGATCCTCCATTCCCCCATCCATCCATCCAGACCCCCTGTCCTTCCATCCATCACTCCATCCATTCATCATCCATCCATCCATCCATCCATCCATCCACCCACCCACCCACCCACCCACCCACCCAGCCACCCACCCATCCATCCAGAACCATCCATACCATCCATCCATCCAGCAGTCAGACCATCCATCCATCCAGATCCTCCATCCATCTCTCCATCCATCCATCCAGACCACCTGTCCTTCCATCCATCCATACCACCCATCCACCCACCCACCCAGAACCATCCATCCATCCCGACCATCCATCCGTCAGACCATCCATCCATATCCTCCATTCACCCATCCATCCATCCAGACCACCTGTCCTTCCATCCATCCATCCATCCATCCATCCACTCATCCATCCACCCATCCATCCATCCCATCCAACTCCCAATTACAAAACCACAATTTGAGAAGACAGACCATATTGATCGATGAGTGGAATGACAGATTTTCCCGACGGTATAGACAGGTGCACATAATTAGTTGGTTAGTAAGTCAATAAAATAATAGAACTGGCACTGGCTGGTAGGTAGTAATATGGTTAAGGCACTGGCTCAGAATTTTCAAAAAATTGAAAATATTTTGTATTTATTTTATTGCCTGAGATTTGTTATTTTTGTTTTATAGAGGCGATATGGCCTTATAAATATTG
The DNA here is from genome assembly GCA_034401795.1 of Chaetoderma sp. LZ-2023a. Taxonomy (NCBI): domain Eukaryota; kingdom Metazoa; phylum Mollusca; class Caudofoveata; order Chaetodermatida; family Chaetodermatidae; genus Chaetoderma; species Chaetoderma sp. LZ-2023a. The sequence continues at coordinate 66,315,514 of CM067364.1, forward strand.
GCCTACTTTAAGATGATGATGTTTGTCCAGTTAATTTGGATTTTACCAATATGTTACGTAGATTCGGATTTTTCCTAAATGCTATTACTGGGCGCAAATTGAGAGGCTGTCTTAAATTATTCTGTAATTTATGATATTCATCTTTCAAAATTTCGGAAACTTCTACATTTTTTCGATTATATGTCAGAGTGAATGGAATTATTTCACGCTGATCAGCAAGACCGGGGTCCACATTTATGCCACTCGGCCATTTTGTTTCTAATTGCTTAATCCAAAATGATTCTCTAAGTTTCCTTTGTTTATCAGTTTCGTCAGTGGTATTAGAGAGAGGTGGTTGTTCAATGGGTATAATTTCGAAGTCCCGAGCGACTGAATGGCCAGGAAGGTTAAAGTGTTCAGCGACATGCGTGTCTTTTTCATGTCTAATATCGCAAAGGTGTCTAGTAGCTCGCCATCTTAATGGGCATTTGGTTTCACCGACATATTGCTTTTGGCACAATTTACAAGATATTACATAAATCACGTTTTCGGAATCGCAATCTAAATTAGACTGAATTTGAAATTTGTTTTTGTTCTGAAAGCTCATAAAAGTTTTTTGATTTGGAAGAAGTAGGTCTAATTTACATCTTTTCTTTCCACATTTCCGAGATTCTCCTGCGCCTGTGATTGGACGATTGTGACGAATCTTGGTAGGCCTGTGATCCGCAGCATTATCAGGGATAGTTTCCAAATCCTGTAAAGTTTCAGACTTAATTTTGCGCAAAAATCTAGACGAATAGCCTCTCGGCTTGAGGGCCTTGAATAAGAGAGAGCATGCAGATTCAAAGTTTTTTCTATCACTCGAATTTCTATGAAAACGGATGATTTGTGATTTTACAATTCCTTTAAAGGTATGAGGTGGATGGAAGGATTTCTTGTGAAGTAGTTGATGAGAATCTGTGGGCTTAAAATATACTTTATAATCAAGGTGTCCCGTTGTGTCATACATTACACCGTTGTATAGCGTTAAATCTAAAAAGTCTACGGACATTTGGTCAATGTTGGCTTTTAGCTTGATATTCGGGTCATGATTGTTCAAAATGGTGAAAAATTCATTAAATTCTTCCATTGTATGATGCCAAATAATGAAAATATCATCGAGGTACCTGCGATAAAAGAGAGGCTGTTTCGGACATTTGCTAAGCGCATCCTCCTCCCACTCTGCTACATAGATGTTGGCAAAACTCGGACTGAAACGTTTACCCATTGCGCAGCCGCAAATTTGTTGGTATGTTTCACCCGCGAATTCAAAATCATTGCCCTTTAAGCTTAGCTCTAAGAGAGCTAATATTTCGCCAGTGGGCCTATTGTTATCAGGGTATTTTTCAAACGCTTTACGGACAGAATCCAAACCCTTTTCGATGTCAATGTTTGTGTACATTGCATCGATGTCGAGCGTAATCAAAAATGAATTTGGAGGTATCGAGATCTCAGAGAGCTGCGACAGAAAGTCGTCAGTATTTTTCAAGAAGTTAAAATGTCTATTCGCAATTGGTTGTAGGTGATAATCAATGATTTCACTGATCCTAAAGGATTCAGAACCACAATCCGATATTATAGGTCGTCCTGGTGGTATCATAGGATCTGACCAAGAATCAATAGGCTTATGAATTTTGGGTAACAGGTAAAATGTACGTGGTTTTGAGTCGCGTTTCGCAACGAGGTATTTAAACTGTTTCTGCGTTAAACTCTTGTTATCAACCATATTTTGGAGAATTTCATTAAAATTGTCGCAGTTATTTTGCCAGAGTTGTTCGTCTAATTTTTGGTAATGTTTTGGATTACTGAGTTGACGATGGCTTCACGAATGTAGTTGTCTTTAAGCATTATTACAGCAGCAGATCCCTTATCAGCAGGTTTAATGACAATGTCATTGTTTTTACGCAATCCTGTTAAGGCTTGACGTTCCTCATATGACTAATTTTTATGATTTTTCGGAAATTCAACATTTTCAATACGTTCTTTTACAATTTTTATACTGTCGGAGATCGCTGGGTCGACTAATTTTGAGTCTGGTGCCCAGCCAGTTCTTTCAACGAATGGCAGAATATTACTTTTCGAGTTTCGAAAAAAGTCGGCTAATTTGACACAATGGGAAAATTCAAGAAGTTCCATTGAGCCATTATCTAAAAGTGCATCTATGCCTAATTTGGGCCTAGGAGTTGGTACAAATGTTAGGCCACGATTGAGTATTGATTTTTCTGCTTCAGTTAATGTAGCGCCAGTGAGATTAATAATATCACTACCCAGTCCGATACCGGGGTGGTTAGTACCCTGACCCTCAGTTAGTTTAAATTAAGAAAAGTTAACCAGCTATAATACAATGCATTAGCAGTTTTTTCACTCCAATGGATATTATCCTGGACTACTTCAAAATCAGAAATTGGTAGACTAGGGATGACAGAGACCTGTATACGCAGGGATTCTACAGATGAATTGATAAATGCTAAGGTCCTTTTCTGCTGTGCAGTTAGATGTTGAGAGTAGTTCAGTTTAGTGAAATAAACCTTTGCATCTGGAAATTTTGAACGAATGGTACTGAATAGGAGTTGGACTCGTTGAGCGGTTACAGACATAGGTTCATCCTTGTCATTTATGCCAATATTTACGATGATTTTCTCTGGCTGATAGGAGTCCATGTATTTTTTTACAATAGTCCTAGCATGGCACAATTTTGCCCCTGGATAGCACGCTATCTGGGTGTCCGAATGGGGTTTCAATTTCAAAATCCCTCTCCAAAAAAGCGGAAAATTGGAGGGAAGGACGGGAAAGAGAAGAGGGAATGAAGGGCTGAAAGAAGGAGGGGTGGAGTGAGGGAAGGAGGAGTCTGATCCATCAATCCATTCACCCATCCATCCAGAACCATCCATCCATCCATCAGTCAGACATTCCATTCACCCAGACCCTCCATCCATCCATCCCTCCATCCCTCTATCAATTCATCAAGACCATCTGTCCTTCCATCCATCCATTCATCCATCCATACCACCCATTCACCCACCGATACCACCCACCCACCCATCCAGAACCATCCATACATCCAGATCCTACATCCATCCCTGCATCCATCCATCCAGACCACCTGTCCTTCCATCCTTCCTTCCATCCATCCATCCATCCAACCTTCCTTCCTTCCATCCACCCACCCACCCACCCACCCACCCATCCATCCATCCATTCATCCATCTTTCCATCCCTAACCATCCATCCATCAGTCAGACCATCCATCCAGATCCTCCATTCCCCCATCCATCCATCCATCCAGACCACCTGTCCTTCCATCCATCCATACCACCCATCCAACCACCCACCCAGAACCATCCATCCATCCCGACCATCCATCCGTCAGACCATCCATCCATATCCTCCATTCACCCATCCATCCATCCAGACCACCTGTCCTTCCATCCATCCATCCATCCATCCATCCACTCATCCATCCACCCATCCATCCATCCCATCCAACTCCCAATTACAAAACCACAATTTGAGAAGACAGACCATATTGATCGATGAGTGGAATGACAGATTTTCCCGACGGTATAGACAGGTGCACATAATTAGTTGGTTAGTAAGTCAATAAAATAATAGAACTGGCACTGGCTGGTAGGTAGTAATATGGTTAAGGCGCTGGCTCAGAATTTTCAAAAAATTGAAAATATTTTGTATTTATTTTATTGCCTGAGATTTGTTATTTTTGTTTTATAGAGGCGATATGGCCTTATAAATATTGGCCTACTTTAAGATGATGATGTTTGTCCAGTTAATTTGGATTTTACCAATATGTTACGTAGATTCGGATTTTTCCTAAATGCTATTACTGGGCACAAATTGAGAGGCTGTCTTAAATTATTCTGTAATTTATGATATTCATCTTTCAAAATTTCGGAAACTTCTACATTTTTTCGATTATATGTCAGAGTGAATGGAATTATTTCACGCTGATCAGCAAGACCGGGGTCCACATTTATGCCACTCGGCCATTTTGTTTCTAATTGCTTAATCCAAAATGATTCTCTAAGTTTCCTTTGTTTATCAGTTTCGTCAGTGGTATTAGAGAGAGGTGGTTGTTCAATGGGTATAATTTCGAAGTCCCGAGCGACTGAATGGCCAGGAAGGTTAAAGTGTTCAGCGACATGCGTGTCTTTTTCATGTCTAATATCGCAAAGGTGTCTAGTAGCTCGCCATCTTAATGGGCATTTGGTTTCACCGACATAATGCTTTTGGCACAATTTACAAGATATTACATAAATCACGTTTTCGGAATCGCAATCTAAATTAGACTGAATTTGAAATTTGTTTTTGTTCTGAAAGCTCATAAAAGTTTTTTGATTTGGAAGAAGTAGGTCTAATTTACATCTTTTCTTTCCACATTTCCGAGATTCTCCTGCGCCTGTGATTGGACGATTGTGACGAATCTTGGTAGGCCTGTGATCCGCAGCATTATCAGGGATAGTTTCCAAATCCTGTAAAGTTTCAGACTTAATTTTGCGCAAAAATCTAGACGAATAGCCTCTCGGCTTGAGGGCCTTGAATAAGAGAGAGCATGCAGATTCAAAGTTTTTTCTATCACTCGAATTTCTATGAAAACGGATGATTTGTGATTTTACAATTCCTTTAAAGGTATGAGGTGGATGGAAGGATTTCTTGTGAAGTAGTTGATGAGAATCTGTGGGCTTAAAATATACTTTATAATCAAGGTGTCCCATTGTGTCATACATTACACCGTTGTATAGCGTTAAATCTAAAAAGTCTACGGACATTTGGTCAATGTTGGCTTTTAGCTTGATATTCGGGTCATGATTGTTCAAAATGGTGAAAAATTCATTAAATTCTTCCTTTGTATGATGCCAAATAATGAAAATATCATCGAGGTACCTGCGATAAAAGAGAGGCTGTTTCGGACATTTGCTAAGCGCATCCTCCTCCCACTCTGCTACATAGATGTTGGCAAAACTCGGACTGAAACGTTTACCCATTGCGCAGCCGCAAATTTGTTGGTATGTTTCACCCGCGAATTCAAAATCATTGCCCTTTAAGCTTAGCTCTTAGAGAGCTAATATTTCGCCAGTGGGCCTATTGTTATCAGGGTATTTTTCAAACGCTTTACGGACAGAATCCAAACCCTTTTCGATGTCAATGTTTGTGTACATTGCATCGATGTCGAGCGTAATCAAAAATGAATTTGGAGGTATCGAGATCTCAGAGAGCTGCGACAGAAAGTCGTCAGTATTTTTCAAGAAGTTAAAATGTCTATTCGCAATTGGTTGTAGGTGATAATCAATAATTTCACTGATCCTATAGGATTCAGAACCACAATCCGATATTATAGGTCGTCCTGGTGGTATCATAGGATCTGACCAAGAATCAATAGGCTTATGAATTTTGGGTAACAGGTAAAATGTACGTGGTTTTGAGTCGCGTTTCGCAACGAGGTATTTAAACTGTTTCTGCGTTAAACTCTTGTTATCAACCATATTTTGGAGAATTTCATTAAAATTGTCACAGTTATTTTGCCAGAGTGGTTCGTCTAATTTTTGGTAATGTTTTGGATTACTTAGTTGACGATGTGCTTCACGAATGTAGTTGTCTTTAAGCATTATTACAGCAGCAGATCCCTTATCAGCAGGTTTAATGACAATGTCATTGTTTTTACGCAATCCTGTTAAGGCTTGACGTTCCTCATATGACAAATTTTTATGATTTTTCGGAAATTCAACACTTTCAATACGTTCTTTTACAATTTTTATACTGTCGGAGATCGCTGGGTCGACTAATTTTGAGTCTGGTGCCCAGCCAGTTCTTTCAACGAATGGCAGAATATTACTTTTCGAGTTTCGAAAAAAGTCGGCTAATTTGACACGGTGGGAAAATTCAAGAAGTTCCATTGAGCCATTATCTAAAAGTGCATCTATGCCTAATTTGGGCCTAGGAGTTGGTACAAATGTTAGGCCACGATTGAGTATTGATTTTTCTGCTTCAGTTAATGTAGCGCCAGTGAGATTAACAATATCACTACCCAATCCGATACCGGGGTGGTTAGTACCCTGACCCCCAGTTAGTTTAAATTAAGAAAAGTTAACCAGCTATAATACAATGCATTAGCAGTTTTTTCACTCCAATGGATATTATCCTGGACTACTTCAAACTCAGAAATTGGTAGACTAGGGATGACAGAGACCTGTATACGCAGGGATTCTACAGATGAATTGATAAATGCTAAGGTCCTTTTCTGCTGTGCAGTTAGATGTTGAGAGTAGTTCAGTTTAGTGAAATAAACCTTTGCATCTGGAAATTTTGAACGAATGGTACTGAATAGGATTTGGACTCGTTGAGCGGTTACAGACATAGGTACATCCTTGTCATTTATGCCAATATTTACGATGATTTTCTCTGGCTGATAGGAGTCCATGTATTTTTTTACAATAGTCCTGGCATGGCACAATTTTGCCCCTGGATAGCACGCTATCTGGGTGTCCGAATGGGGTTTCACATTTATACGGCTTAGATTGGAGGAGACAAGGATCAGGATTTTTTTCGTCAAGACAGGGAGTCGCCATTCATTTTTGTGGTCTACCTCATACCGAAATTTCCAGAAAGAATTAGCTTCTAAGTGTGTAGTTTTCTTGGATTTATTTTGATGATTGATGCTGTTTCTACACGGTGTAGGGGTGAACTTTGGCTGAGGTAGTTTGGCCACTGGCACTGGGGTACTGGGACCCTTTTGAGTCAAAGGTGTTGATCTGGTCCTTAGACCGGATTTTCTGTCATCCTTTGCTCTCTGTGGAAGGGGAGGTAATTCATCTGAAGACAGAGGAGGCGGGGTGTCTGGTAGAGGTATCTATCTAGGATCCACAGGAGTTGATTTGGTCCTTGGACCAGATTTCTGATTAGCATCCACTCTCCGTGGAAGGGGAGGGAATTCCTCTGGAGACAAGGGTGGTGGTGACTCTGGTAGAGGGATCTGAAGAGGGTCCACAGGAGAGTCTAATAGGAATATCGGTGATGACCGAGTATCCGTTCTCTTCACTGGTGGTGGGCTATCGGTCGGTGACCTGACCCGTTTTTTAAGTTCTGAAGGCGGTGGAATGACTGGTACGGTCTCGGATGACCTTGCAGTAGGGGTGTTAACTTGGCACTTTTGTGCTTTCTGTTGAAAGTGTGGGTCAAAAGGCCTAATGAATTGATAGAATGCCTCGATTGATTTGACGTGAAGTTTCTTGCCATAGTTGGCTTTTGCCCATCTAATGGCTGTTGATTTTGCCTTACCTAAATTAAGGTTTGGTGCGGTCTGAGCTATGATAATTTCGGACATGATGGTGCCTAAACTGAAATTGTAATGGTCTATCATAGCTCGAATGATGGAATTTGCCCAAACAGAGTTAACTTTCTTGATGTCACTTACTACCTCTATATTGGGCATAGCTGGCTTAATTAAATGGCAGAGTTCGCTCACCTTCCTGCTCAGACCGGTTGGCAGGGTGTTGGAGCCCAAATTGCTGGTTAGGACACCTATGTGGTGAAAACATTGTATTATCATATAATAGCACTTGACTAGTCGAGCCTGGGGAGGAGACGGACTGCTGTCCTCATGGTTGACATTCCGTCTCTTGCTCTTGCTCGTTCTAGCCATGGTGATATTATGCTCTAATAAATGATAAAAAACCAACAAATTTAGCAACAACTGGGCCAGTCAACAAATCTAAGCAAGGGAGATAATCAAGCTCTAACCAACAATTGTCTAGTTTAAATTAAAGGGCTGATCTAAAAATTAAAACCTGAAACTTGAGTGATGAATAATTAAATCTACAAGCATACATAGAACCACAAGCCTACTAAGTTAACGAGCCTACATAATTTAACTATACCTGAAATGGAAGATGAAGGATTAGTAGCATTTTAATATTTAAACATACAATAAATACAATAATAGCAATTAATATATAACACAATTTTATGATACCGTCGTGCTTGGCTGACCGGTTTTGGTTAAGAATAACCTTCTTCAGAGCCTTGAGAACAAATCTGTCCTTCCATCATAATTCCTGTCTATTTATTAGGGTGGCTGGCTTTAGGGGATTGTCTTCGAAAATTACTCAATTGCTTTGAAGTTAGCTAACTTATTTTCAATAAAGATTCAGGCCACCATAGGTGCTAGATTCAATTGTGTTATGCCCTTTGCTATTGATTGAGCTCTAGGGTTTCCGAGTGAGGTTTGGGTGTCACTCGCTTGATTGAGAAGTCATTGATCAAAGGATCAAACCTAGGCCATTAATTCAGTGAATTGTTTTCTATTTTTCAAAGGCACCAGATTGGTATTGTTTTCAATGTTTGATTTATTCAGCTAGAACTAAGCTTTAAACTGGGAATGATTTTGTCAGTTTTATTAAGAATTTCTTTTTTAATTTTAATATTGAACATTCTTTAAAAACTAATTTTGAGTATTGTGCTGCTGAATGTATTTTGTTGTTTCTCACAGCAATAAAACTTTCAGTAAACCTAATTTCAAAATCCCTCTCCAAAAAAGCGGAAAATTGGAGGGAAGGACGGGAAAGAGGAGAGGGAATGAAGGGCTGAAAGAAGGAGGGGTGGAGTGAAGGAAGGAGGAGTCTGATCCATCAATCCATTCACCCATCCACCCATCCATCCAGAACCATCCATCCATCCATCAGTCAGACATTCCATTCACCCAGACCCTCCATCCATCCATCCCTCCATCCCTCTATCAATCCATCAAGACCATCTGTCCTTCCATCCATCCATTCATCCATCCATACCACCCATTCACCCACCGATACCACCCACCCATCCATCCAGAACCATCCATACATCCAGATCCTACATCCATCCCTCCATCCATCCATCCAGACCACCTGTCCTTCCATCCTTCTTTCCATCCATCCATCCATCCATCCATCCAACCTTCCTTCCTTCCATCCACCCACCCACCCACCCACCCATCCATCCATCCATTTATCCATCTTTCCCTCCCTAACCATCCATCCATCAGTCAGACCATCCATCCATCCAGATCCTCCATTCCCCCATCCATCCATCCAGACCCCCTGTCCTTCCATCCATCACTCCATCCATTCATCATCCATCCATCCATCCACCCACCCACCCACCCACCCACCCACCTACCCAGCCACCCACCCATCCATCCAGAACCATCCATCCATCCAGCAGTCAGACCATCCATCCATCCAGATCCTCCATCCATCTCTCCATCCATCCATCCAGACCACCCATCCACCCACCCACCCAGAACCATCCATCCATCCCGACCATCCATCCGTCAGACCATCCATCCAGATCCTCCATTCACCCATCCATCCATCCAGACCACCTGTCCTCCCATCCATCCATCCATCCATCCACTCATCCATCCACCCATCCATCCATCCCATCCAACTCCCAATTACAAAACCACAATTTGAGAAGACAGACCATATTGATCGATGAGTGGAATGACAGATTTGCCCGACGGTATAGACAGGTGCACATAATTAGTTGGTTAGTAAGTCAATAAAATAATAGAACTGGCACTGGCTGGTAGGTAGTAATATGGTTAAGGCGCTGGCTCAGAATTTTCAAAAAATTGAAAATATTTTTTATTTATTTTATTGCCTGAGATTTGTTATTTTTGTTTTATAGAGGCGATATGGCCTTATAAATATTGGACTACTTTAAGATGATGATGTTTGTCCAGTTAATTTGGATTTTACCAATATGTTACGTAGATTCGGATTTTTCCTAAATGCTATTACTGGGCGCAAATTGAGAGGCTGTCTTAAATTATTCTGTAATTTATGATATTCATCTTTCAAAATTTCGGAAATTTCTACATTTTTTCGATTATATGTCAGAGTGAATGGAATTATTTCACGCTGATCAGCAAGACCGGGGTCCACATTTATGCGACTCGGCCATTTTGTTTCTAATTGCTTAATCCAAAATGATTCTCTAAGTTTCCTTTGTTTATCAGTTTCGTCAGTGGTATTAGAGAGAGGTGGTTGTTCAATGGGTATAATTTCGAAGTCCCGAGCGACTGAATGGCCAGGAAGGTTAAAGTGTTCAGCGACATGCGTGTCTTTTTCATGTCTAATATCGCAAAGGTGTCTAGTAGCTCGCCATCTTAATGGGCATTTGGTTTCACCGACATATTGCTTTTGGCACAATTTACAAGATATTACATAAATCACGTTTTCGGAATCGCAATCTAAATTAGACTGAATTTGAAATTTGTTTTTGTTCTGAAAGCTCATAAAAGTTTTTTGATTTGGAAGAAGTAGGTCTAATTTACATCTTTTCTTTCCACATTTCCGAGATTCTCCTGCGCCTGTGATTGGACGATTGTGACGAATCTTGGTAGGCCTGTGATCCGCACCATTATCAGGGATAGTTTCCAAATCCTGTAAAGTTTCAGACTTAATTTTGCGCAAAAATCTAGACGAATAGCCTCTCAGCTTGAGGGCCTTGAATAAGAGAGAGCATGCAGATTCAAAGTTTTTTCTATCACTCGAATCTCTATGAAAACGGATGATTTGTGATTTTACAATTCCTTTAAAGGTATGAGGTGGATGGAAGGATTTCTTGTGAAGTAGTTGATGAGAATCTGTGGGCTTAAAATATACTTTATAATCAAGGTGTCCCGTTGTGTCATACATTACACCTTTGTATAGCGTTAAATCTAAAAAGTCTACGGACATTTGGTCAATGTTGGCTTTTAGCTTGATATTCGGGTCATGATTGTTCAAAATGGTGAAAAATTCATTAAATTCTTCCTTTGTATGATGCCAAATAATGAAAATATCATCGAGGTACCTGTGATAAAAGAGAGGCTGTTTCGGACATTTGCTAAGCGCATCCTCCTCCCACTCTGCTACATAGATGTTGGCAAAACTCGGACTGAAACGTTTACCCATTGCGCAGCCGCAAATTTGTTGGTATGTTTCACCCGCGAATTCAAAATCATTGCCCTTTAAGCTTAGCTCTAAGAGAGCTAATATTTCGCCAGTGGGCCTATTGTTATCAGCGTATTTTTCAAACGCTTTACGGACAGAATCCAAACCCTTTTCGATGTCAATGTTTGTGTACATTGCATCGATGTCGAGCGTAATCAAAAATGAATTTGGAGGTATCGAGATCTCTGAGAGCTGCGACAGAAAGTCGTCAGTATTTTTCAAGAAGCTAAAATGTCTATTCGCAATTGGTTGTAGGTGATAATCAATGATTTCACTGATCCTATAGGATTCAGAACCACAATCCGATATTATAGGTCGTCCTGGTGGTATCATAGGATCTGACCAAGAATCAATAGGCTTATGAATTTTGGGTAACAGGTAAAATGTACGTGGTTTTGAGTCGCGTTTCGCAACGAGGTATTTAAACTGTTTCTGCGTTAAACTCTTCAAGATGGCGTCAATTCTAGGCAGGCTACATTGTTGTTGTTTACCTGGTTGTTTGGGTGGGGTGGGGTGGAAGGGTTGGGGTAGGGCAGGGGCGTTGGGGCGGATAGTGAAATTAATATTCGTCACTCCAGTTCAAACATCACTTCAATCCTAACTGTCAAACTCTTCTTCAATAGCCTGATTGCTGTTCAGGTTGTCAGAAGATTCAGTTTGGCATGTTCCACAGACAGCAGTACATGGTAGTCCATATGCAAACTGTTTAGTAGTTGCAGTAGACCATCTGGAGAAGTTTGACAGGAGCCGCATTGATTCTTTTCATAACTGGCACCAACTGATTTTCCTCCTGCGTCCAACCCCATTTCAAGACATCCGTGCCACTTTCTTTACCATTCCATACCACACCTAGTAGTATACTCTTAGGCAGTGGAATCTTGTAGCAGAAACAGCAGGAGGAAGGCGTTCAGATTTTACAAATGATTTAGCTGAAACTACTTTCTTACTGAAGATACTATAGCGCAAGGAGTAAAGGAAGGAAGTGAGTCATTGCACTTGCCACCAAACATGACCGGCATCACTTGGCAGCCCACGTCCGTAATCACGGACAAACTAAATACCGGAAAGGCCAGAATGACCGAAAAGGAGATGGATATTACCGAAAAGGCTAATAGGAGCGGGTGAAATAGCTTTATAGGAGTGGCAAAGACATGTCTTATCATCACCATCATGATCATTATTATATCATCATCATCATCCTCTTTGTCGTCGTCATCGTCGCTGTTGTACCTGAGTATGGTCGTGGGTGGTGCTCGCGTTTTTCTTTCAAAAATATCTTAATTGTATCACATCGAGACTAGTTTACATAAAATAAGTGTACCTTCCGCTCTAAATTCCGAACGAAAGGCGAAACGGAAATTGTTTTAGAAATATTCATTCTCTATCTATCAACATATTAAAGCAATACACGCTACTATAATATACAGCAGCGAATATTCGTGGCCTATCCTTGCTTGTCTTGTTGTAATACTCATTAAGTAATTGCATTGAAGTATCACCAACTTGTTGTCTAAACACAACGCTACATTTACTCTAGGACTTAGAGGTTATCAAAACATAGCCGGGTGGGCTGTTGAGGCCGATGCTGATATGCATCACCTAATTAGGCAAACAGCATCTCAGTACTATGGCATACACCCGAGAGATCTGACAAAGATTACTCTGCAGACAACTACTGACAAAAGACGAACAGAGACGCAAATCACTTATCAGATTTTTCTCACAAAGGGCACCGATGGCATCTCTAAGTATACAGTCAGTCCCTACCACACTAAATGTAGCATGCTCGTAAATGGAGCACGTTTGGCAGTCAGATATTTCTTCAACAATGATCTGGAAAAAATCCTCAGCCTTATTGCATCGGCGACAACGGATGGGTCTACAGACAATTTGTCAGAATGGAACCTGAAGCTCAAAGCCTTGTTCCAGTCTGCTTTAGATCAGCTGATCAGCGGAGAAGACAGCAAAGCAAAGTTAACTCTTCTAAAGTTGACAGTCGGTGCAGCAGGTGCAAAGAAAACTGCCTCACACGATCAGTATATTGTGATGCCAGTACACACTGAGCGCATTACAATTGCCTCAAAATGACCAACGATAAAATCACGATGGCAGAAAACAGCGGGTCATGGTACCAGTGCCCGGAGCATGCACAAAATAACGACTATCCGGTCACAGCGCTCCACCCACCATCTGTAACCACGGCAAAAGGAAACAGCAGAATGCAGTACCAATGCCCCAATGTTGCGCCAAGCAATGCCCATCCTGCACCAGGGCTTATGCAGCTACCACTACTGAACACAATGTCTCACCATATACACGCAGGCCCTGCACGAAGCTATGGTTCAGCTCTGATAAAACCAACTACGAATAGTGAAACAAGGTCATGTCGTGGACTAACAGGCCAGATACCACTTGAGTCTGAGGCCTGATCACTAGGACCTGGCATCGAAACCTCAACATACCAGAGAGAGGTGTGGACACCCATCGTAGCAGCCACTAATCTCAGATCTGTCCCAGCCATAACAGACAATTTGTCCATAGCACAGTCACTCCAGTGAGAAGAAATTACAGAAACCATGTACGAAGGCATCTATTAGCAGTGTAGGAAAGCAATTGGATCTGCACCAAACACATTTTGCGAAAACTGCGAGTCTACACTTCACAGGTTCTACACTAATAAATTAAACGCAGATTATAGTACCCATATATGCTCATCATGCAGACTCCATGCACATAGCCTTCCTACTAGCAGTACAGAAGGCTCTGAGATAACCTGCAACACTAGAAACGAGGCAAGAGCATTCACAAGTAGCCTGAATGATCAGCATAGAGATATTAACCTCACCACCCCAAAAACAACTGTGTCACATACAATGAGTGATCGTGATAATACAGATAGCGAAGTCCATAAAAACATATGGAATCGTGAGGCAAAGTTTAAAAAAGGGGAAGATGCACTTAAGAAAAGAGAGGCAAGCCTGAAGAGCAATCTGGCAACTGCTCAAGCATTTATCATGAAGCAAGAATCCCGTATCGGTGAACTTCAGAAAACAAATCAGATTCTACGGATGCATCTACTGACACAAGATACTGCCACACAAGAGCCGCACACCTGCAGCTCGAATAACACCGACAACAGTCACGCCTCCGCAACCCAAGCAGATCATGCATGCCTCGTGCAGCGAAAACATGCATTAACGATCAATGTTCTCAGACAGCGACTGCAACGTCTTGAAGAGGCACAGCTTCAGTCAACTCATGTAAGCCATGAAACAAATTATCAGCGCCTGAATCCAACACATACATATGATCAACTTGTGTCAGGGCCGCCACAGATTGTGCCACCACTATCAATGCCACAAAGCCAGCAAAACAATGCCCCTGCCCAGCCTCAAATGGGGCCATTGCTGCCTTCACCGCTATACCGGCCAAAGCCTATGCCACCTATGTCACAAAACTCTCCGCATATGCCGTCATTGCTACTACAGTATCTGCCAGCACACGGAGCTCCATATCATCCACCAGTTCCTATGATTGTGCCACAACATCCTGCGTTAGAGCAGCCCATTCAGCATCTGCCTCATCTCGCACATTTACAACATCTAGCACGCCTGCACCATGGACAACTGCCCATGGCAACTGGGAACGAAACCTATCGGCTACACCATAGACCACCACACACCTCTGGTCCAGCTGCTCGACAAAACCGCACAGGGAAAACAGTTAGCCCTGAAACAGATACCAAGTCAGACAGCCGGATGCAAAATGCTCACGCTCACTCATCACAGATGACACAACTGCAAGCAGGGCCAATTACCCCAACACAGAGTGTCATGGCGCAGTTGCTACACGAGAAACAACCACACACGAGCCCAAATACACGAACACAGAGTAGCATAGAGCAGCTTCACAGGCGAGTCTCTCACGAGTAGGCCCAAACGCCACATCGGAGCGTGTACAGCTGCCATATGCAATGCAGCCGCATCGGCCAGATGAAAAAACCCCAGTGCATAGTCGTATTCATGCTGAATCAGGACTGTAACTGGAGATGAAGCCTGAAAGTCGATATAGCAGTCTAGTAGAAGCTGCGGGAGCTGACATAGTAAAGATGTCATACATAGACATGGGAGATGACACCACATAAATTTAGGCAGATGTGTCTTTGTTAGCGAGAGGCCAACAACAAATGCAACCAAGCTAGCATCGTCTGTAGCACAACTTCCATCTCACGGAATCCGGATAGTGAAATTCAACTGCAAAAACGCAGAGATAAACTTAACAGGTATTCAACAGATGCTGGATAAGGTAGACGTAATGTGCATACACGAGCATTGACTCTTCCGCTTTCAGTTGACGAAGCTAGATAACATGCATCCACTATTTAATGCAGAAGGCAGGGCCGACGACGACCCTATCAGTGCTGCCCAAAAGCCAAGAGGATATTAATCGTGCAGTGCAGCCGACCACAGATGGTAACTCTAGAATACAGTGTATTACAGTAGCTGCCAAACCACACCCACTCCTAATATTCTCGGTTTATATGCCCACTAGAAAAGGGACAGTATCAGACAACGTTTTCGCAGATACGTCAGACCAACTCTACGAAATTGTTATCAAATACCAACCATCGTACAAGATCATCATGACTTGTGACTTCAACTGCGATCTCACGAATGACAACACCAGTAGAAGGAAAAGACTGCTTGAAGAGTTTATCGCTGAGATGCACCTGCAGTATTGAACATCAGGCCCAACATTTGAACAGTCGGGCGGCCTGGGTACATCTACTATCGATTACTTCATCTACCCGCAATCTATGTCAGACACTATTCACCAAGCAGTGAACCTGAGAGAAGTGTACATAAATAGCTCCGACCATCACCCACTACAGATATTACTTCTGTCCCACATTTCGCATACTAAAGTCTGCAATGACTGCCCTTGCAGTAGCATTGTCGACTGGCTAAAACAGATCAAGTTAGGTATATCTAACAGCTGATAGCTGCATTGGAGGACTATGAGCTGACATGTACCAGCCGATAAGATACCCACAGATTATAGACAATACTGTGTGGTGCCATATTATCTGCAGCCAATGCATTTTCCTCAAGGAAAACCGTGCGTAAAGGCCATCCTCCTAGATTATGGAACCAGGAGATAGCGGAAGCTCTCAGTGAGAAGAAAGCAGCACACCATGATTGGAAAGCAAGTGGATATCCACAAGATCCTGGTCATGTGACCACTGCCAAGCGCACTAAGTCCAGCCTTAAACTGTGTCAAGTACAGAGGAAGGCGGCAGCCCATGCAAAACCCACATAAACTCATGGGAGCCCACTCATATGATAGATAACTTTTCTACAAGTTGGTGAAAAAGGAAAGAAACACGCAATCCACTCTAACTGATTTAATCAAAGTCGATTTATGTGTCATACAGTAGTAAAGACATATTGACAGGATGGCACTCTCACTTCAGTAACCTTAGCTCAGTAAGAGACGAACCAAAGAATCAAAGGCTAGCTGCAGAAGTAGAGTTTGACGAATTAGTAATATCAAGTTACTGTAAGTCACCAATCTTTACCTATCACAGAAAGAGAAATCCAAACAGCCATGAGCACGCTCAACACCAATAAATCCCCAGACACCAACGACATAACAGCAGAGGATCTCAAGTATTGAGGACTGATACTCACCAGAATCTTAACCAAGCTCATGAATACCATACTATTGCAGGAAATGCTACCAGAGCAGATGAGATCAGGAATACTCACAGCAGTCTATAAGAAGAAATGTGATCGCTGTCAATCTAGCAACTATAGAGGAATCACCGTAACTACAGTAATTACAAAGCTACTAGAAAAGGTCCGCCGTGGCAATATTAAGAACATGATAGATCAGTCACAACACCAACTGCAGTTCGGATTCACAGAGATGGTCTCACCAATCTATAGCACTATAGCGCTACAAGAAGCTGTACTGGAATCCAAATCCAAAGGACTGCGCTCCTATGTCGCTCTGCTCGATGCGAAAGCCGCATTTGCCACAGTATGCCACAAGAACCTCCTAAGGAAATTGTTCCTAATTGGGATGGACAGTTCCTTCTGGCTCATCACTACTGCCATGCAGTGCAATGCACAAACTCAGGTCAAGTGGAATAACCAGCTATCCCAGTCATTCCAGATTGAGCAAGGTGTACAACAATGATGAGTGCTATCAACGGATCCCTACAAGATCTTCATCAATGGTCTCCTAACCCACAGTACAGAGTACAAACTAGGTGCCAATATCGGAACGCAATCATATGCCTGTCCAACTTGTGCAGATGACGTTGCCATAATAGCGAACACTGAAGAAAATCTCCAAGGGCTGTTAGACATTGCTGCAGAATATAGCTCAAACCATCGCTACCAACTCTAACTGACAACGAGTGCAGTCATATCTAATGACAAAAGTGTATCACATGAATTCAAGATCCATGATCGCGTAATTCCCATAGCTGATACAGCGACTCACCTTGGCATACATAGAGACAACTCACGTATAAGCGGTATATTAACCATTCAATCTAACATCAAGAAAGCCAGAAGAGCCATGTACTCATTACTAGGAGCAGGGCTCCATGGGGTTAATGGACTAAACCCGGTAACCTCCTCACACCTGATCGAAATATACGCAATTCCAATCCTAATCTACGGAATTGAGTCATTACTCTTGACACAAAGTGACATCGAGCTGATGGAAGTCTTCTACAGGAAAGCCTTGAAGCAAATTCTCTCACTTCCGGACAGAGTTGCGCAACCAGCACCATATCTACTTCTAGGCGTCTTACCTATAGGAGCGAGAATACTCCTTCAAACACTGACGCTTCTAAGGAATATATGGGCGAATGAACACAACATCCTTCATGATTCGTGCATCCGGAAAGTAACGATGAAGGGTTTTGAGAAAAAGAGCTGGGCCAGTGAAGCTAGAAAGACCCTAGCACTCTATAGCTCTATAGTCTATCCATGTGTTACTTGATTCCCCACCCGGTAAACACTCCTGGAAGAAGTCCACCAAGCATGCTGTGTCTCACTACTCTCATGAGAAGCTGCTACGCAGGGCGAAACTCTACCCATCCCTCAGGTACATGAATGTTGAGAACACCAACCCTGGCTCTATCCATCCAGCAATCATATCAGTCTCCACAAGCCACACAGCCATAAGGGCCTTACCAGTGAAGATGCGCCTGCTTACTGGTACATACATGCTCCGGGCTAATAGAGCAGCTTTCAACCAGTAGGAGGTGGATCAAGAATGCCAACTCTATCACGAAGATGCCAAGACATACTCGCACTTCTTAATAGACTGCGTGACCTTACATGATGCCAGGATGAAATATTTCTCATTGCTGCAATCAACAATCTGCAGTAGTTGCCAAGAACAGACAAAACACCTAGTCGCAACAAGTGAAAAGATGGCAATGCTGCTTATTGAACCCTCGCATGGCCTGAGCAAATGCTGCCTCGCAATAGCTGAAAATACCATCCGCCGTTACCTGTACATAGTACACCACACACGATGAGAAATAATTGACTCAGAACACCAACCAACGTCTAAAAACGAGAGCAGAAGCGTCCATGGGCACGCGGTCTGACTTACACACCTCAATTACCATTAACTTACATGCAGTTTCGACAAGTTCTCTCTACATATGTGTATATACGTTCATATTCAGACTACAGAACTCACCTTGCTCCAATCCGGAGGCGCTCCTTTATACAGGAGGAATTTACGATAATAATAATAATAATAATAATAATAATAATAATAATAATAATAATAATAATAATTGACAACATTTCTCAATGTATGATCAGGTGAGTAAGGTGTGCAAGCAACAAGTCTTAAACATATTTTGATGGTCCGTGTTATCTCTCCCTATCCATGACTTCTGTGCATTCTTTGTGTTGTTTATTTTGTGTGTGAGTGAGATCTGTCAATTGTTGTATAGCATTGCTGTACTCAGATGCCACTGGTGCTGACATTGTCCACAAAATCCGTTGTTCCTCGGTCATCTCGCTAACGTGAGTCAATCTTCCAATACGTGCTTTGCAAGACCAACCTGTAATGGAGCAAGGACTGCGCGTGGCCAAGCTGCTCGAATGATAGCTTGACCTATGCCTACAACCTTTCGTTTAGTATCTGTATCCACAAGCAGGATATTCAACGTTGTACGCTGTCTGTCAGAAACGAATGTCAAGGAGGAATCAAGCTCAAGTGTCTGAGCACTTGAGTACTGTTTTGTAAGAGACGGAGCATTAGACTTAGTATCATTTTAAATCAGCTTCGCAGCAATTTCAATGATTGGCCATTTTGTGATTCGCTATCACTCTTCTGGCGTGTTGGTTTGAAGTAAGGCCTCAGTATGTGCGATGCTTTTTCCCTCATTGTCATAATATCATCAACGCCTTCTTCTGCAAAATGGATATAATTTCCATATCGTTCTTGCAACTAGCTCTTGTGATTTTGATTGCCATATGGAAGAGAATCCGCGCCAAACAGAAATTCCTCCACTTTTTCCCACCAAAACTTAAACAGTCAGTTGTTCTTCATCGTGCATCTCAAGATAAGAGCACATTTTCGGAAACGCTTGCTCATAGTCTTCGTCTTTGGGTCGCCCAGATGCTTTACGCTTAAACTCAGGAATGTTCCAAAAGTGAAGGGGCACGCCAAGTCCAGACCACACATTTGCGCTACATGAATGATGATACAAGCTATCTGCAGCATGTAGATCACAACTATAGTATTCAACCCGACCTTTCACAGCCAAAGCTCAGTCATCTGAATGACCATCACAATACTCCAGAGCTGTCTTTACGAATGAATCTGTCTTAGCCAAACTATAGTCTGCGTCTTCTATCGTGACCCTACACCCACATAAAATAGACGCTCTAGCGCTTCTCTTGGCTGCTTATACCGGGTCCAATATCTTTTGGATTTATATATTGTTTACGACAGATCTGATGCACTTTATCACCAGCTGTTACGACAACAACATCACTTCTTTGATTTTGATTTTCCTCCTACGTCCAAACACAATTCTTTTTTTTTTCAGATTTCAAAGTAATGTAGAGCGATTAACTCATTACTGCTAATTCACTATTGATCCTTTTAAAACGTTATATTTAAAAGTCACTTTTTCTGGTTGAAGCAACACGTTTCGGTCAAAATGATTTCAAAATATACTGCTGGTTTCCGAGATCGCAAAATGATGCCTGCTGAATATTTTGAAATTCATGTGGCTGAATGTAGACTATGTCTCTGGAAACAAAGGATTTCAGTCAAGTTGTTTTTAAACTAGACAGAATTTTACCTGTAGTACGCAGTGGCTGATCAGCTTAGAGCAAATATAACTAAGCTTAAATGACCGGGTGTAGCAGGTATTATTTATTCGCTCAGCATACACCAGAGGGCATGGGTCCAGCTGCGTCACTAATTGGTTCCCGCCAGAATGGCATACATGGTATTTATATGCTTTTTTTCTAATTATTTTGATTTATTTCTATTTTTCACTGGTGGCTATAATTTGATTATTATATAAAGCTGCCATTTAAGAGCATATGTTGGTTCCCTGATCCTTTCCTTTAATTATATCCTGCAAAACATTTAATATTTGATATTTAATAACAATAATCAACAACAAAACACACAATAAAGATTGAACACTTGAACCAACTACGCTGCTGAGCCGGCAGTCTTCTTGTATACGTATATAATCTTGCAACTCATAATGAGTACTGCCAAATCACTGTGCGTTTCGGCCTTCCTCAGTAGTTGACAAACTCTAAGTAATCTAGAGAAGTTATTGGATTGATTGGCGTCTATCGAGTCCCTGATTACAGGTCCCATTCGCGCCATATGCAGGCTGGTGTTCTATTTCGGTATATTATTGGTAACGGCCCCAGTTTTTAAAATGGTATCAATTTTTACTTTTGGCAACGAGGAGTGAAGGAAATTGACGATGTTCCCACGATTGCTCGCCCGCCGCATGATCGCCTGACAAACGAGCGGGATTTGAACCCCACGACCGCACCAGTCAGCCACGCTAACACCACACCCTCCTATTCCATCACTAACCAATTTCCTCCAATGCTACTATATGTAGCTGTGTTCCAGTTGACCCTCCTCCCCCTTGCAGTCCTTGAGTAACTAATTCTCGCCAATATAGAGCGGATTCTGTTGAGTATTTTGAAAAATACATTTTCCTGCGAGTTGTTGCCATCTGAGGCAGCTGACGCTTTCAGTCAAAATACTTTCAAAATGTCCAACAACTCATTTGTGATCTGGTTTGGAAACAGAGTCATTGCTATTTCAGGAGTTAAATAGGTTAATTATTTTCCCAACGCTTGGGGAGAGTGTGACAGTGGTGGGGAGGGTGGATTAAGATGTGGCCAGCAAGGGTGGAACATGTAATTTTAAGGTTGTCATGCCATTGACTGGTGCTATTTTGAATTACATGTATCCCATATTGCCCATGATAGCAATAATTTCAGTCAAATAATTCAAAGAGCAATCCGATGTATTTTGATCATTTTAAAGTTGTTTCTTTTAATTTCTGACAGGGCCTGCATAAGTGTTAGCTAAGCAAACTTAGCCACAGCATTACTCATACATTAGTAGTTTCTATGTTGGTGGGGTGGGGTGGGGGATGACGAGTCGGGTGGTGGTGGTGGTGGTGGTGGTGGTGGTGGTTAGTGGTTAGTGACAACGCACGAATGTGATAAAAAGCCTCTTTTGTTTAGATGTCCTGTATCTGATTTGGCACGGATCAAACGCTTTGCGACCACTCTTGGGTAAATATCTGTCAGTAACTGACCTAAACAACTAAGTGTATACATAGTATGAAGGACGGCTGTTATTACAAATACATAATGATGGTTCTTTAATAGGTCTGGAGAATACACATCCTAACAGATCAACATCTGTTTGCTCCAAATGCCATACACATTGGAAATTGAGGTGCATTAAGCGACCACCGATTTTAGTGACCGGTTGGTCATAAGCCATAGCACACGCGTATACACAAACATGGCCACGCGCCCACACACGCGCATAGAAACACACACGCACGCGCGTGCGCACGCATGCTCGCATGTACGCTCGCATGTACGTCTGCGCTCGTGTGCGCGTACTGCACACCCACCCACCCACCCGCCCATTCACACGCGCGCATGCACACACGCACGCACTCATATATATATATATATATATATATATATATATATATATATATATATATATATATATAAATATATATATATATATATATATATATATATATATATATATATATATATATATATATATATATATATATGTGTGTGTGTGTGTGTGTGCGTGTGCGTATGCGTGTGCCCGTGTGCGTGTGTGAGTGCGCGTGTGTACGCAAACTTACACGCTCATACATCTATGCACACGCGCGCTCCAGTTGCGGGAGCGCTCCATGGAATAATTGTCCTTCTATGGTGTCTGGAAAACAACACTGATTGGATATTTCACATTCCAATAAGCAAATTAAACGCGTTATAAAATAGCAATTAGTTCCAGCAATAATTGTGACGTTTATAAATGATGTTTTAATCTCATGATTGTTTAACGCTTTATGAACACATTGTGCTGCCTCAGTGTAGTTATCATAAATACTCTGCATATTTGCTCATTAAAGGTGCGCGCATTGTCTTTTATCCTCCCAGACCTCGGCAAACTCAGCAGACTGCTAACAGACTTATTTAGAATAATTCATGTTGTATTTGATTTAGCGCGTGTAATGAGATACTTTTCGATGAGGTTGATACTAGTTTCTGAAATGGGACAGAGTTTGAGATTCTATTTATCATATAAACTGATATTGCGACACATTTCTGAATAAAGTCGAGTCCTGGAATCCGTATGAAGTCACCATTTTGCGCTATGACGCACCACATGCTAAAGGCTCTGACCAATGCGCTTCAGAAATAAATGACAACAAAACATCGCAATTTCGGAATTGAAATGACTTAATCCAACTTTAAAATTTTTTTGTCTTTGTCATGCAAATGTACAACCATATTTCATAACTAGATAGTATAGGGTTATATATTACAAAATTTAAATCAACAACCGTATGTATCCAGTCTTGTTTACATTGTCGCCGTCGTCGTCACTACGAACCATTTGCGGAGTCACGGGGCGTGTGGGATTATTAAACTTTATCTAACCAATGGAAATCGTTCAACGAATATTACACGTGCGATCATATCGAGAAATAGGGAACCGACTGAAATTCCTGCTTATATGATAAAAGTGCCATAATCGGGAACTGGTCATGAAAGGTAGTTGATCATTTATAACAAGTCGTCAGCTGCATGCCACCTCTTATCGGTCAATACGTTGGTATTATGAACAATTAATCTTAACAATTTTAACTTGCAATTCCAACGTACCACAACCCTTTATGATGTAATAAATCTGATGTTGAGAATTTTGAAAGTAAGTTGACTGTGAACTGGTGTTGGAACAGTGCCAGGTTCCAGCCAAATTAGTTCCAAAATATTCAAACATGTTCCTGTATGGTTGTTTTGGATGTGATATGTTGAGAATTCAGGGTCCATAATGCTAATGAATCGCCATTTTTAGCACCAAAATGAAAACATGTTTAGCTATACAGTGGCTGCCTACTTATTTATATCGTGTTATGATTTTATTGTCGGTGGCAGATTTTTTTCAAGCAGCGAGTTAGGTCTTGATGCAAATTACTACCGCTATCGGAGGTGTATTATTTCAACCACATGTTACGATATTTTTGATTCGTATTGTGGCGATCACAGGTGTGTTTTACTGACCCTGACGAATTTGCAGAAACAGGATGTGCAATGGCCGTTCATAATAATGCAATGGCGTTTATGAACAAAAGCGAATTCTTGCCAAGAGCTGGAGAAAAAACAACAATTACATCTAATTTCATCACGGAATCAGCCAGCATGGTTGATGAGACTGGAGTCCCTGACGAAATGTGGATTTCAATACAAGTTATCTGCGCTCTCATCATAACATTTGGTATCTCAGGGAATGTTTGTGTCATTGTGACGGTGATTAGAAAACTGCACACACCATTCTATTATTGCCTGGCGAGTCTCGCTGTGTGTGATGCGTTATCATTGGCAATTCTACCAGTCATTCCGCTGATAAATACGACCGGAAGTGATCATTCAGGACTAGGGAAACCAGGATGTAAGTAGGCTATATAATTATAAAAGAAAAATACTATATCAATTTTCCATACCCGTACAATAGACGGATCCATTTCTAGCTATGGCCTGCCCATTTATAGATAAGTACCTCCCACTTATAGCTAAGCCCCGCCAATTTTGTATGCGTGCTGGAATCGATTTAAAACTCTTAAACCTAAATAATAGCAAAGTCTAAATTACAATGTAACTAAGCATGTAAGCTATTGAATATTGTGAAATAAATTTGATTGTGGCTGTTAACACCATAAGAAGCAAGAGCTCTCCATTAGCCCTTTAACACTTATATCAGCTAACAGCGGTTTCTACAGCGGTATAAGACTATTTTTGAAAATTTACCACTATAATGACTGGCTCGATAACCGAGCCAGTTATTCCAGTGGTAAATCTTCTAAAATAGTTTTTTCTTGGTCTGCAAATGGACATTTTCTACGGGAAAATTCAAATTTTCTTGGACAATTCGAGGTTTAAAGGGTTAAATTCGTTTCTAAATATCCAACAGAATGTTTATAAATTTATAAATTCATCTGCAAATATTTCTATAACCCCGATTTAAAACTCTTTCGCGACGAACTGTTGCCTTCGGAGCGGACTTACGACATTTTGATTGTGACGTCAGCTAACAAGTGACACATTATTACAACGCCATATACCCGAGTGGCGGATTGGATCCTGTCATTGTAGCTAATCTTACTCTTTGAGACCTATACAAAGAATAGAGGACTCCAGTTTTAACTATGCCCCGCCCATCTCTAGCTAAGCTCCATCCACGCTTTTCTTGCGTTGGGATCCCTGCACTCTCTGAATCTCAATTTCCAGAAGACTATTGGATATTTTGAAACTAATATGACTGGGTGCTCTTGCTGCCTATGCCAGCAACACCACCGAGTCAAATTAAATTCTGGTTATTCAACAGGCAAGCTATTACATGGTAAAGACATGAAATTTATGCAACTTAACGGACTATTAAGCGTTTATCAGAGACTAAATCGCACCATTCATGGATAAATTGATTATGCCTACGTGCGACGTTATTGATTAAGACGTCATATGATTGATCGATAAACTAGATTCCGCTATAGATTTCATAACTTGAGAGCTATTCACGCCTCAGTCGTTGTATGATTTACCTTTGAAGAAATTGGTAATCACCCAACACTGGTAAATGTTTCTCAATATAATATCTATCAGATAGTTTAGATGTTCTGTGCTGTTCAATCAACTTAATGAATACAGTATAGGTAATTGTCTTGGAACATCCAGGATGTGGTCCTTGAGGTGGGTTACTATGCTATATGGACCTACTATGTTTGGATCACACGGCAAGGTGACTTAATCTTTTTCGTTTGAGAATTTCTGTACCACGTCCAGAAAAATCAATTTTATGTAACTAACTCGTTCCCAAAATTGTGTTCCATATTCTTAAAGATAAAGAAGAGGTTTTTTTAATTTACACCTTGAGTTAATGGTTCCAATTCAGAGGAATGAGTGGCTTGGTTATTAACAGGGTCGTTTCTTTGGTGATTTTTACAATATTCTTCTCCTTAACATCCCCACTGTCTCAATTTTAAACCTACCATAGATGGAAAGTGTTGACTATTTTGAAACAAATTTAACAGGACCCTTTTCCTGTCATATGCAGCAACAGCTTTCGGTCCAATGGACCTTTCCATTGTTAGCTATGCCCCGCCCATCACTAGCTAAGCTCCACCCACACCTCGTCGTGTTGGGATTCATCGATCTCCGAATGCCGTAACTATCAATTTCCTGAAAACTATACATGGAAGGTGTTGAATATTTTGTAACTAATTTGACTGGATGCTGTTGCTGCCTATGGCAGCAACAGCGCCCATTCAAATTAGTTTCAAAATATTCAACAGAATATTTCTTAAATAGTAAAAGCAAAGAATTTGTACAACAACGTATAGACCGTCTTCAAATGTGCGTTCGTGACGTACTTATCGACGTCATTCATTATGATGTCATTGTACACGCCACGCAGTTCATTATGACGTCATATGAAGGGTGGGTACTGTGGAAAGGTAAATTGTCTTCAAAATATTCAACATAATATTTCTTACACCATAACCGATTTTCCTATTTGGTCTTTCAGCTTAAAAGGGTTACCAGTGTACTTATTTTTATTTCAGGCTATTTTTTCTTGATGGCTGATCGGTTTCTCGTACTCTGCTCCCAGACACATACTTTGGTCGTGACAGTGGAGCGTTACACAGCTATCTGTTGGCCATTCATGTTTCCAACATCATTTGCAAATTCCAAGCGAAAGAGTTCATTTATGCTTGCATCAATATGGAGCGCATCATTCATGATTACATCACCAACTGTCGCTATTATGTCATACGACGTCTTCGGATCTGACGATTTATCGATATCAATATGTTACCTTGCCAGCACGCTGCCCTGGCACGAGTGGTTTGACACTATCTTTGTAAGCAGTCTAATATGTGGTATTGTAATTGTGGTGTTAATTCTAAGCGCCTTGATGGTACGAAACATCAGAAGGTCAGCATCATTATTTTCTGGTACTGACACAGCATCATCTACACGTATGAATAGTAATAAGAAACGTGCAGTTAAACTTATCTTATTAATTACTCTAATGAATATTGTATTGGTGTTACCGTCTGTAATCATCTTACTCCTGTGGGACCTACAGAAACGTACTACGCTGCTTGAGAAAATGATTTATTCTTGGGTCTTTCGAATATGTTTATATTTAAACAGTTTATGTAATCCGATAATATATAGTATTGCATCGCCACGATTCCGTAAAAATCTTCTTCTAGCCTTGCGTTGTAAAACAAGAGAAACTGGACCTAGAGTCATCGTGAATCCATAGGCTTGATTCCCAGCCAATGAACACCACTCTTCTACACAGTGTATATGCTTTTCTGATGTAATGCAAGATAACGAACGAACATGTAGACGACGACGACGACGACCACGTAGGCGATGACTACGAGGACGACAACAATGATGACGAAGACTATGGATACTGATTAAATGGCAGCAGCAGCAGCAGCAGCAGCAGCAGCAGCAGCAGCATCAACAACTAGTACTGCTGCATCTACTGCTACTACTACTGCCAATGCTACTCCTCTTTCCGCTTCACTTACCACTACCGCTACAACAGCCTGGTCTGCAGCACCTATCATTACCATCATAAACAATTCTTACAAGTTCCTATATTAAGACATATGTACAATGTGTATACGCCTATTACCTTAAAAACTGTACAGCCTACACATTCTAAATATGTTTTAGGAGTGGAGACCTCCAAATTCATCCATACTCTTTCGAATTTCGTCTGGGGGAATTGAAGTGCTTCGTTCCTGAATTGGCCGGCCCGTCACACTTTTCGTCCCAAACAAACAGACATTAAACGACGGTGGCGACGGCAGCAGCAGCAACTACTACCGATACCCATGCCGCTGCTGCTGTTACCACCACTGCCACTTCCACTGCCACTACTACTACTACCCGTACCGCAGCCTGGCCTGCAGTACATATCATTACCACCGTAGACAAAATGTACGTGCCCATATAATACCACCTACTTATAATGCGTATACGACTTTTACTTCTAAAATTCTACAGCCTACAAATCCTAAATATGTTCTGGGACTAGAGACCTCCCTCCATACGCTTTCGAATTTCGGCTGGAGGAATTGGAGCGCTTCACACCTGGACTGACCGGATGACCGCATTTACCATGATTTCTATAACAAATTGTTCTTATAATAATACCTATTTATAATATGTGCATATGCCGATTACCTTTTATTGGATGACTCATCGTGTTCAACGGCACATTTATTATTATTTTTATTATTATTATTATTATTATTATTAATAATAATAATAATAATAATAATAAAAAATGCTATTATTCCATATAATCGTCACATGTATATTTCTGTATTACTGTTCTCCATATGCCACATTGTGGCCTAGATGTAAATAAAGTGAATTGAATTGAGTTGTCCGTCATTGTCATCCGGTGTAAAACTTTGAGACTGAATTAAAGACTAGCCTAGATAATCACGGGCTCAATAGACGCCAACTACACCAATAACTTGCCCGTCAGTCATCACTCAACCAAAAAGCGGATGTTCTATGTCTGTTCTTTTGCACAGAATGTTTATCAAACAGTAAATCACACACAGACATACAATTCGTATACCTGACGGGCATTTTGAGCGTTATGATAGAGGTATACTGTGACATGTTAATTGTGACATCAGCCTACATGGGGCGTAATTGATTATTATGTCATATACTTGTGTGGTAGATCGGATGCGTCTATTGAGTGTTTAAGCGCCATCAATACGAGGAAGGACGCTACTTTAGATGATGATCTCAAGGATACTGTCTAAGCTACGACAAAGTACGATGGTTAATAGTAGGCGATGCTCGGTACTCAGATTAGTAATTACAAAACAGGACATCAGTGTTTTATTGACTAGTATTGGTGAACATTTTTGGTAACATGACTTTCCAACACCAAATGCAAATCTAGATTTGTAATAAGATCACAATGACCATGACATCAAACGTCTGAATGGCAATCACATGACCAATTCAGAAATAAAGACACGTTGAGCTAAGCAGAAGAGCCTTGCTGTAACAGTTATAACCTGCGTTTTATACAAATGTTGCAATGACCGTGACATTTTATCTTAATATTATTGTGATCCAACCACTTGATATATGGACACATGTTGTAGATATGGGATTGTCTTGTGGGAAGTCATGGCCCCGCTGGATATCTTATATTTACGATTAAGCCCTAAATGAAATTAATATTTGAAAATACCAGGTGAGCTAATGAACCGAGTTATCATTGTATATATTATTATCTATATATGTATTACGCCGTACTGGTTGACATCAACCAGTGCTGCTGATATACCGTTTCGATGAAACTGGATCGAAATCGTATCGAAACTATCGAATGATGTAGGCATCATCAAAGTAGAAATTGAATTAACTGAAATAGGACCACTGGTTCTGAGTTGATGTGTATCTGGCAATAGTTGAGGTGAAAGTTGTTGCTGTGCGATCGGCACACACTTTTATAATGTTCAGCAGTCGTTTCGGCCTTTAGTTTAGGAAATAATAGAGTGATAAGAATCGATAGGAATCGGATATGGACAGAATGAATATAGTTGATGACGGAGACATTCCGACTCTCTTGCGAAAGCACAACAACACAAGCTGGCAATGAGATCATACAAATCATGTGCCTATTAACTCTCGTATCCTACAGGCTTATTCAAGATAGGCAAGGGACAAGACAGAGGCATTGCAGCGTCCTGCAGGAATTAATAACACAATCGAAATTTGTATATCAACTATATGTCAATCATAGAAAGGCATGCTACAACAACACATTCCATAATGTTGTTAGTTAGCTGACAGATCGCATCAAATCAGAACCAGCCAACAACCCTTTGACCCTGTGCAGCAGTAGCTCCATGGGAGAGAAGCCCGGAGTTTGATTAGTCGAGATGACGTCATGATCAATGAGCATCGATCAAACTCCGTGGCAAAGAATAAAGAAGAACAACGTTTCAAAGTGAAAGTCGAGAGTGAACGATCATGGATTGGTCAGATCGACCAACAGTAGCATGTAGAAGCTTCTGGGAGGAAATAAGCAGACGTTGATTGGCGGACTGATTATCCAGGCCAATCAAGCTGTGCTTATTACCTACCTAGAAGAGTCTTTGAAACGAATAATATATATTAAGATATGTATATATCTATATATCTTAATATGTATGTAACTTCGGGTACGCCAAAGCAAATAAATAAGGCACTTTGCCTATTGTTGAATTAATCTTCACCATCGTGATTCCGTATGCGGAGGTGCCGATACGTAAGTCGTGTTACCAGTCGAGCTAAGTTGCGATAAGCATACTAGAAGTGTTCTAGTAGTAGTCAAGACTTAGCCGTAATAATTGTTTAAATTACTTTCAATAATCCAGTAGCCATAGTAAGTTATCAAAGTAAATTCATTATCGTCAGTATACTATATCATTTAGTTAGTTGTATAGTTAGGATAGCGAATAAAAATTATCATCTTGCTGATCAAGACAAGAGTTTGGGTTGTGTATACAGAATTCCAGAGTGTAGGGCGACCCTACATCGAATTAGTAATCGTTTGATAAAGTCAGATAGGCCCGGTTATCAATAAAAATATCGTCATCACCACCAGCGACGAGGCGAGCTGATAACCTTCATCTTCTACTGCATCTGTGGTAAGAGGTTGTCGCAGCAACCACCTACTTCATACCATAGACGTGGTAGAAAACGAGTAGACCCGGAGACAGAAAATCTTCAATGTGTCCAAGCTTAGTCCCACTGGGTTAAACCAATCCGGGGATATAAGACGATAGGTTGAGATAAACTAAAAACTTAATCATAAAAATAGTTTTATACCAAGATCACATTGACGTTGACATTTGATCTCATGTCTTCAATAATATTGTACTCCATCCCCTTGAAATACGGCAGCATGTGCCCAAGTTTATTCCTAATAGGGTGAAGCAATCGGAAGATGTTGAGCTAAACCAAAGACTTAGTCGAGGTTGGACGCCGACAGGCGGATGGCCAGCTGGATGGTCGAACGGCTGGACGGCCGAACAGTCGGATGGCAAGTGAGACGGTGGGCTGGTGGATGGGCCGACAAATGGATGGACAGCCAGACAGAGAGACATACAGACAGACGGGGGTAATCAAACCAATCGACCTATGATAACAATAACTTTAAGCGATTATGTACCTAGATTCGACGATATTTCTCAGATTAATAGTAGACACAAGTAATACAATGTTATCAATGAAAATCCAAAGGGTTCCATTTCAAAAGTTATCCATATATCTACAGAAAACGATGAGCATAAACAATCCCCCACTGCTTATACTATTAGTAAGATTGTTTTGCAACCTCCGGTAGTTAAAAGCGGGATCAATGTCCAGCTATACCCCGCCCATTTCTAGCTAAGCTCCGCCCATGTATTGCCTCCGTGGAATCGATGTATATAGTTTGAACGCTGAATTCCCAGAATCCAAATGTCACGGTAAGTATACAGGTACACCTACATGTTAGACCACACCGTGGGGTTTGATTTAAAAAACTGTATATCGTTCCCTCCGCGCTGGAGATTTAGACTACTCTGGGATCTAGTAACATCTTTGCCATTGTTACCAGGGTAATGTAGCAGGCCTACTAATGGATCGGTCCATTTCTACCTGAGCTTCGCTTAGTGTCGACGCGAGTAATACTGGAGGCATCTAGTTTTACCTATGCCCCGCCCACCCTTAGCTAAACTCCACCGACACTTTGCTGTTTTGGGGATCGATCCCTGAACTCCCTGACAATGAATTTCTACAAAATTATGCGGGTAAGCTGTTGAATACTTTGAATCTAATTTGACTGGGTGGCGTTGCTGCCTATGTAAATGTACATTCACCAAGCATAGATGTATCTTGACAGATATTGTAGCAATTTCTACAATGTTTCTCAAATAAATCTTTGCTCAGTAACTGTTCATGTACATGATAAGACAGGGCTATTTCTTTTTAGATTCACCATAGGAATGTATAAAAAAGTACTTTCTGTCTGCTTGCAAATGGATATTTCTTGTGACCACTGCCAGGTAATGTTTAACCGAGAAAACGTTTTTGGCTAGTTAGTATCCATTTGTAGTCTAAGAGAAGACTTAATTAAATTTACCACTGGAATGGCAGGCTCGTTTAACCCCTCTTGTGTCAACATCGCCTCAAAGCTCTCAAATTACTACTTGATATATCAATTAAACATTTTGATGGCCGGGTCATGGTGAATTTGCCAGATCGGTATCGTGACAGTAGTGTCCTTCGGTATGAAATATTGCCCAATCCGAATATCGCGGCTAGCCACACGGGTAATCCTAAATATAAGTAATACTCAGGAAATGTAAATCCACATTTCTGAAGACCACTGCAGAAGTCGTTCATGGCCAGTTTGATTGTTAAGTGGTTACTGAGCCCGATTCACCCTTATTGTCAGTCTGGCTCTGGCATTGCGCATTGGTGCGATGCGACGTCTAAGCATGTGGAGACTAGACAGTAAGCCGTATACACAATTGGGTGTTCGGAGACGCCCCTCGTCTATATTTACAAAGTTGTCTATCACCCACTCGCTCGTCACTGGGAGCTGGTGACATTTCTGACAGAGTAGTGGAGACCTACTAATAGATGGGTCCACTTCTAGCTATGACTTGCCCATATCTACCAGAGCTTCGCTTTCGAACCCTGACTTTTCCAAATTTCAATTTCAAAGAAACTGTGCAGGGAAGCTGTTGAATACGTTGAAACTAATTTAACCTGGAGCTGTTGCTACCTATTAGATTCTTTATTAAATTGTAAATAGGATGTACCATTCGGACTGATACTATCGGACCTCTGCTCTTTTCGTTTTGGCGCTACGTCATTTGATTGTGACGTCGACTAAAAGCACCATCTTTTGATTATGACGTTAGATGCTTGAGTGTCAGATTGGATCACTCCATTTAGCCATAAAATATAGAAACTTAAACTTGCGGAATTGCTGAATAAATACGTGCATGCAACACACACTCTCTAGCTGTCTGCAAGTAATGGGTCTGCACAGGTTTAAGTAGGCCAATCTTGGTTTCAATATTGATCAGTAAGCCAATCTTGGTTACCATTGTACAGTAGACCACTCCTGTTTATCATTGTGCAGCAGGCCAATCTTGGCTACCATTGTCCAGTGGGCTAATTCTGGTTACCATTGTTCAGTTGGTCAATCAAGGTTACCATTGTTTAGTAAGTCAATCTTGGTTGTTATTGTTCAGTAGGCAAATATTGGTTACCCTTGTTCAGTAGGTCAAGCTTGGTTATCCTTGTTTAGTATGTCAAACTTGGTTACCCTTGTTCAGTAGGTCAAGCTTGGTTACCATTGTTCAGTAGACTAATCTTGGTTAACAGTGTTCAGCAGGTCAATCTTGGTTACTATTGATCAGTAAGTCAATCTTGGTTACCATTGTTCACTCGGTCATTCCTTGTACCATTGTTCAGTTGGTCAATCTTGGTTACCATTACTCAATAGGTCAATCCTGGTTACTATTGTTCAATATGTCAATCTTGATTACCTTTGGTCAGTAGGCCAATATTGGTTAATATAACGCCTGGGACTTGTGGAGCGAGTTCAGGAAGGCGAATGTTCGGCAAACGTTTGGGTTCGTCGTGCAACAGTGTTCAGTAATGTGTCGTCGACATTACTAAACTGAAGTATATAGTGAGCATACGACACATTATTGAGCGCTGTTACGTAATGGCGAACATTGTTCATGCTCCTGAACGGGGCCCCAGTTAGGCAGTCAGTTGCATCTCTAGGGGTCAAAGGATGCTACTTTCACAAGAAAATATAAATGCTAAAATTGAATTAAGCAATTATAGTCCATTGAAGAGGGATCATTTCTGGGCGACGATCCATTATTTGGACCAGTTCTAAATGACCGCACTGGTGAGACATTGACAAACAGAGAGGCATCCGCATCGGTGTAACTGTCAAGTCGGAAGGAATGTGACATAGCTTACATGTTTGTCTGCTGGAAATCTGAGCATGGAGAAAGAGAGTATAGTACAAAGCGAATCAGTATAGTATATCAGAATAGTTTGGTAGCAAATTGTTATTTCCAGGAAGATTTTAGAGCGATTGATCCAGCCCACAATAGTAAGTGAATGGAATCATCAGTTACTTGCGTCCTATGGCACATACAAGAAGATTTCTTTGAGAAACTGGTAGTCTGAGAGATGTTGGTTCCGACAGCAGCAGTCCTAATGATACCAGCGCTCATAAACCCTGGTGGCGTTTTAATTGAAGTAACAACCATAAAATGTTACCATATATCTGTCGGTCGGTAGGGCAGTCAGTTGGATGATAGGCATATTGTAGGTAGGTAGGTAGATAGGTAGGTAGGTACATAGGTATGCGGATATATAGATAAATAGATTAGATAGATAGATAGATAGATAGATAGATAGATAGATAGATATAGATAGATAGATAGATAGATAGATAGATAGATAGATAGATAGATAGATAGATAAATAGATAGATAGATAGATGCTTACGCAGAAGCTGATGGGTACAATCGTAATGTTTCCATCAGGAACATTTCTAGGTATTGGCATTTCCCAATTGCTTCGTAATCAGGGTCACTGTCCTAAAAGCAAATGTAATAAACAGTCATAATCACGGTTAGAAAGGGACGAATGCGGCACTATTGTCAAACTGCGAAGACAGAAAAGATAGAATCAGATGCTGACTCAGATGCATCCAACCTAGTCAGCGTGGAGTAATTAGCTGCAAAAATATACATTACACAACATCATATTAGTCCCGTCAAATTATGGTTTGGCCCAGGACAAATGGCAATATTACTCATGCATGTGTTTTTATGTTCATTAGAACATAATTTATATACTCTACATGATATATTAAAATGTAATTTTATATATTTGGTGTAACATGTTTTTTATTTCACCTGGTTAAAGTTATATAATGGCGATTTTTCTGCCTTCTGTCGCCTTCCTGTTTGTCAATAAGTGTTATATGTATGGCCATTAGTTGATAAATTACAACACAGTTTGTTTGTAGACCCTTGTTAAATTTTCAATGCATTTCATCCTACATTTGTAGCATGAGTTTTGATGTATTAAAAGCAAGTTTACGAGATATGTTCCTTCTGCCAATTTTTATCAAAACTCTGATCATGGCGTGGCCACACTTTAAAAAAAATAGAGCTATGGCCTTTGATAGATTTTCAAAATGCTGAACCTTATGAGGAAACTACGTTTGCGGTATGTTTTGTCATCTGTCAATGACTTAAAACCAAACTTGGCAGATATGTTCCTTTATGCAATATCTCTCCGAGTTGTGATTATGTAAAGTGGTCACGCCTTAAAAACGAGAGTTATGGCTCTGTTTAAGTCATTGACATCTATGAGGGTGTGATGTACTGAATCCTATTGGGACATGTTTACACTACTAGAATTAGTCTTAGAAACCTAATGTGTACACGCTACTCCAGCTCATGTTCATAATGTGTAAGTACGCATTGTAATTGACAACATATCGACAATTATCTTCTATATTGAAATGTCTGAAATAGCTTCGATATAATTAAAAAGAAAATGCCTACTCTATTATTGGTGAACAGGCCTGTTCGCCAATGATAGCCGAGTATCCATTTTCTTTTTAATTTCGGGGTGGGACGCCCGATACAATATATGGATCGGGTACGATGCCAGGAGTTTTCCCCTCTGAAGATTCCTCGAGGTCTGGTGACAACTGTGGGCGGAGTACGGTCATAAACTTAAGGGTTTGGCGTGTTTCTAAAATGTGAATTCGTAGAGGGAATACAAACTCGGCCATATCTCTCCCTAGAATTTACCGGTAATGTTTCATCAAGTTTGGACTAGACCTGTAGGATGGGTAGCGATCTTAACATGTACGGAAGGGTGCTCTTCTAAAGGCAGGCGGGTGAAATTCGGAAATCAGGGTCTGAGAACATGTTTGGAATTATCCTTAGTTTAAGCCTACTAAATTTTATCATGATCGCGTGTAAATCGTAGGAATAGTAAGAAAAGATACAAACTATCCGCACCATCAACAACAAAACAAAATCAACACAAAGAACACAAACATAGCCAAGCTTTCTGTTCGGGATGTCATGGCAAGGCCAATAATAAATCAAAATATCTCATTTCCCGTTTGGGGGATTGATTTAAAACTCATGAAATATCATTTGGGCTAAGAATTGGACTAACTTTGTTTAAGGGTACTTGATTGGCCAAATGGTTCGGCGGCCTTCTTGGATGATCTGGTTTTCGCAAAATCAACTTCTCCAGAACCGATGGACGGATCAGGTTAAAATTTGGGCGATTTGATTAGGGACTCAGATCGATAACAGTGTGTGGGCAATCAAAATGTGGCATGTTTGGCCGCCATTTTAAATTTTTTATTTGATAGGTTTTAAAGCCGAAATTGGTTTAAAATAGGTCTGATTTCAAGTTTGCCATTTTCGAAACTGGGCCTCCCATGTACCAAAGCAATAGGGAATTTAAAATGTCTTCTCAAGAATCCCTCGGCCGATTTCAAGAATATTTGGTAGGAAACATCCTTAGGGCATAAACATACGAAGCCGGTGGATCAATTTGCCTGGCGCCCATCTTGGACTAGGGGCAATTTTTTTTAAAAGACTTTACAAATCGTCTTATCCGAATCCGCTTGGGGGAATCGATTCAGCTGCAACGGCTGTACCAAATTTGTTCACGGGAACCTGATTAACAAACTTCTCTAGCAGTCTTCTTCGATGAGTTGGTTTTCCTGAAAACCACTTCGTCTCCAGAACGGATTAGGGTCTAAGGGCCATTGAAGTTTGTTCATGAGAAATTGTTACAAAATGAAACATATCGGCTGTGTTCTTGTTAGAATTTTGTTCAACTATGTTCTAGTTGAAATGCCATGTTCCAGGTGAGCAATACAGGCCCCTCGGGCCTCTTGTGTATAACACATCCTCAATTGAAAGAGGATGAACACAAACAATACTTGTGTATGTGTATGGGCTATTAAGTCCACACCGATGTCACCGTCAGTCAGTCGGTCGGTCGGTCGGTCGGTCGGTCGGTCGGTCGGTCGGTCGGTCGGTCGGTCGGTCGGTCAGTCAGTCAGTCAGTCAGTCAGCGATCAGTCAGCGTGTCATTGCATTGGTATTTCCACTGACCTCTCAGTTGCTCGGCCTGTCGGTGAGTCAGTCTTTCGGTGCTCCAATATTTGAAATCGAATCCACATACGTCCATATCTAGCTAAGCTCCACCTACACATCGCTCATGGTGGGGTTAATCGATTTCTAAACTCCCTGACTATTAATTTGTAGAAAACTATACAGGTTAATTAATTTGACTGGCAGGAACAGCGACCATCATGTTTATTAAATAGTAAAGACATACAATTCGTACAACAACATCCAGTCCTTCGTCAATTAAGCGGTAGTGGTCATCCATGACGCAGTTGATTATGACAGCATCATACACGCCACGCAGTTGATTATCACGCCATATGATTGATGGATAACCTGGAATGCTCTATTAGGTTTAAAATATTCAGCCGAATTTGTCTTTGTCGTTTCCGGTCAGTACAGATTAAAGGTCTATATAACAGCATATGCAATGCACAATATGAATTTGGCGGGATCCTGTTTCGCTAAGTCAGCTAATAAGTCGAGCGCACGGGTTAAATAAATAGCATCTGCTTGCTCAGCATTCAATGGATATATGCGAGCAGTCACTCAAGTATATGACGCCATAATCATACACTATCGTCACAATCAAAATGCGTTATAAATGCCTTTTCTAGCTCCGTCATGAACATTGAACAGGCCACCATTGTGTACTAATGGTATGCCTTTACTATTTATTAAACAATCCACTAAATATGTTCAAACTAATTTTTAATGTGTATTGTTTCTGTCAAAGGTTTCAAAATAGTCAACATCTTACCTATATATTGGGATTCTAGTGTTCCGTCGATTCCAACACTGGCAACGCGCTGACAGAGCTTAGTTAAAAATGGGCCTGCCATATGTAGAAATACATCTCTCCGTTGTGATCATGAAAACTAGGGTTCTCTGATAAAGCCGAGTATTAGGCCAGTAGTAACGGGATAATACGGCTCTGTATAGTACTGTACCTGTCCAGAAAACTGCGTTATCAATATTGTATGATACCTTGGGAATGTGCTCGTTGATATCTGCAACCAATCGGTCCTGAATCTCCGGAAATAATGCTAGATTGTAGAGTGAATACATTAGTCCAGTGGCTGTTGTTTCATGGCCCGCTACGAAAAACAGGATACATTGTGCCACGATCTCGTCACGTGTTAGTTCTGTAAATAAAACAAGATCACATGACTGATGGCCGCATGATGTGGAATTAAAGTTATTGGCAAAGGAATGAACCATTCATGTTTTAGCTATGCCCCGCTCATTTCTAGCAAAGCTCTACTCACAACTCGCTGGTTTTGGGGTCGATCGATCCTTGAACTCCCTGACTATCAAGTTCCAAAAGAATATGCAGGCAAGCTGTTGAATATTTTAAAGCTAGTTGGACTGGGTGCTGTTGCTGCCTATGGTAGAGTAGCACGGATCGACCGGATGGGTACAAACCATCCCAGCTAAATTGGGTACGGGATGACCGGTCCGGGTGCGTTCCAAGCACGCCGCCCTGAGTAGGATAGTATGCGTGTATAAAGCCATATGAGAGAGGTATCGTTAGCCCGTAAGAACGCGTAGCGCGCATGCACGCGCGTCAGCGCTTCCCTGTCAACACGTGTCAGTATTGGGAGAGAGTGTATGCGTATAGTGTACCGAGTTGGTATTGGTGATTTCTTCAAATCACAGTATTCGCGTCGTTCTTGTTACCAGTCAGGACCGGAATGAAATGAGGATTTCAGAACATTTACTACTGCTCGCCGTCTGATTGGCTGGACCATCCTGTCTCTGACGTCAGGAGTAGCATAAAAAGACCCAGAAATCGAGAGCACCTCGGCGAAGGAGCCGACAGTCAGCAAGACTGCTTGACCAGCGCAGTGCTAGACGTGAGAGAACTGCTGACTGACTGCGGTACCTACATCAGTGCCTTTCGGATTTGAGATCTCCCGCACCAGTGAGCAGTCTTGGACATCCGTGATTTAATTTTGGAAGCTCTGGGATGGCCATCCAAGGGCAAACTGATTTAATAGAAGAACTACCTTTTCCGGAACACTCACAGAGCAGCTTCTTGCGGATGGGCCTTGCGGGCCCGATGTAATTATACACAATGTAGAGCCGATGTGATTCTTGGTGAATAACTCGCCAGATCTTCCGGACCATGCTGAAAAGTGGTATCAAATTTCCGAGCAGCGTGTCCGGTGTTAATTAACTTTTAGACCACACTCTGGTGGGACTCTGCCCAATGCGTCGCACGAACTATGCGATGTATCCCGCAAGGTGTAACCAGTTAATGTACATGCATATTTAATTACAACTGTATCCCTCTATGTTACAGGCAACTTTCAACCTACCTCGCCGGACGGAAACTTTATAACATACTGTGCAAATTCATGTATCAGTTATTCTGACTATCTAATGGACATCTTTCTATAACTGTTCTTCTTCACCGTCTTGCGAGTGAGCCGCATCAACAGTCTGCTTGCGGAAATCTTCCCTGCAACTTCGGAATCGTGCCATCTCGCGCTACTCTATTGTAGCGTATCAATTTCCGTGATTTATGAACTCTTACTGTACTGATGACCAATAGGTACTCAAGTAACTATACTATTGTACTATTTGTTATTTCCGTAATGGGTACTGATGACTAATAGGTGCCTACCCGGTCTTACAGACCACATTTTTATATTTTCCGTTTCATGCTTATATATTATCTTTAGTTCCGCGTGCCTACAACTAACAAGCACCGTAAGGTGTAATGGCCTGATATACTGTCAGCACTGTATTAGTTAGTTATGTATATGGCAAGTGGCCATCCGAGTTATTCTGTTTTGTTTATATATAAAAACTCTAGGACGCAGTATGCTAGGCAATACTATACAGCAACATTATATCCGCATCACTACTACCCCAGCATCAATTTTACACTGATGTCACTGCTCATGCTCACCATGCTCGAACCTGACATGTGACCGACTAAACCTGGCTATTCTAGCTCAATAGCATAGGTTTAAAGTAGTTAGGGGCAATCTCTACATAAGAGACACATTGTGTACGCCTATTTTCCGGCTGTAGTGACTATGTAACACCCCACACCGGCTAGATTGTATAAAATTGGCCAGTTACCTTAGGGCCGCTTATTAACATCGAGTGATTGCCTTTCTCTGCGCTCCTCTAGCCGCATGGCTTAATAATTGTCTGGACTCCCAATCGCCACGTTGGCAGGATCCGACTCTGAGAAACTATTGGGGTTTCCGAGCGGTGATAACTAAAGTGTCGATTTACATACACTCCCCCAGTATCTTCGGATATCAGTTAGTTTAGATTCCCCCGCCAATGTAGGAAGCATTGCGAAAAGAAATTATAATATGTAACACCGGCCTGCAATGCATCTCAGGGCATTCTGGAACTTAATCCTAATGACAGGTGAAATGTTAATTCCATAACACACGGGTGACGGACGAGACACAGCTCTCCTTCCAACTCTGTATAGTGACTGGGTGAGGTCTTAGAACCCACCACGCCCTCACGGGAAGGTCACTAGCGATGGATATCTGTCTCTTACTCACCACCATAAATGCTATTGCGCTTTCTAAATTGCTTATGTGAAGTGTAAATTGTCCTAGTGATGTTATATGTGGTTATGGCGCAATGGTAACCGGATCGTCATATGATTCGGGAGCTGTCGCTCCGTAACATGTACGCACGCTGTCTTTCTGAGGGAGATGCTATGCGGGCCGACCTTTGGGAAGCTAGGAATCTTCGCTAGTTAGACATATGTGTCAATGGATAGGTAGGAATCCCTGCCACTTGCGGCCAAAGCTTGGAAACCTATTTAACAACTAAAGGGTAGGTTAGACTTTAGCAGAAGGGCTGCATAAATAAAGCGGCAACTACCAATTCAGTATCTTGGACCTACATAAGACGGCGACCTATGAATTCTTCGGAAATCATCCGAGGCGTCTTCACGTAAACCAGCGTGCATCACATTACTTATGGTTTCACTACGATTGACCACCGCGCATAGCTTTTTCTTTGAACAAAAGAGTGGCCCTTTTTGTCAGCTCTTTTCCTCCGCTTCGGCGTTGAAGGCATTTTCCTGTGACGGAGGCCCGCGCGAGGCACTTTCCTCTCGCCTTGTTAAAGATTTTAAAAAGAGCAAAAAATTTGCGATGGATGGAAAAACTGCACATATCACCATCAATACACATTTTACACATTTTATATAGATTTACAGGTGCCTTCTCAATGGACACAATAGCTAGTTTGTCAATGGGAATTGATTTGGACTGTCAACGGAATCCGGATGACAAGTTTGTCAAGAACGTCGGAAGTTTTTTGCAACTTCCTGAAAAGAAATTCTTCCCAACACTCTTTGCTGTGGGTGAGTGTTAGTATAGTTACTCCTTGTAAACACCTTTCAGAACTAAAACTATCTATTTCGTGCATGAATTGGGGGAAATAATGGATACCTGATTGAAGAAATGGGATTGAGTGAATGAATGAGTGGACGGCTGGATGGTTGGGTGGCTGGATGCGCGGAGGAATGGAAGGATGGATGGATGGGGGAGGGAGAGTGGGAGAGAGGGTGGGATGGAGGGATGAATGGGTAATTAACATATGGTCAAATAAACGTTTGGAATGAGTAAAGGAATGTGCAAAGGGAGAAACAAGTATGCACTGTGTTTGATCGATTGATCGATCTGTCAGTCGGTCAGTCTGTCTGGCTGTCGGTCGGCTGTCTGACTGTTAGATGGTGTGTCAGTCAGGCAGCTGGTCGATCGGTCGGACGATCGATCAGTCGGTTAATCTGTCAGTCAGTCAGATAGTCTGTCGGCCAGTCGTTCGGTCAATCACTCGTTTGGTGAGTCACCTGGTCGCTTGATGGCTACCTAGCAATCGAGTGATCGATCGAAGGATTGATTGATTGATGTCCTCATTTATTTCAGCTTTCTTTCCATTTCTGGCACCTCTTGTACGCAAATGGACTTTATTCATGGGGTGGAAGAATTCATTTGGAGATGAGGGCCCAGTACGCTTTATTGAAAATAGTGTCACTGAGACAATAGCCTTACGACAAGCATCTAACATGGTAACTGTTATGCAGGTGGTAGCCATACGTATTCGTGGCAAATGCTACTGTTTCTCAGCCTACAAATCAAAAATCCTATTTATTAGAACTTTGCAAGATGTAATTGATGGCTCACATAACACAATGGATCTTTCAAGTTTTAGCTATGCCACGCCCATCTCTAGCTAAGCTCCACCCACAGCTCGCTGGTGTTGCAATCGATCGATCGCTGAACTCCCTGACTATCAATTCCCAGAAAACTATACAGGTAAGCTGTTAAATATTTTGAAACTAATTTGATTGGGTGCAGTTTCTGCACATGGCAGCAACAGCGCCCAGTCAAATTAGTTTCAAAATATTCAACAGAATGTTTATTAAATGGTAAAGACATACAATTCGTACAACGTGTCAGACTATTAAGCGTTAAAGACGGACCAAATCGAATCATTCTTGCCAAAATTAATTATGACGTCATCATACACGTCACCTAGTTGATTATGTCAGATGATGGATGGATAAACTGGAAATGTTCATTGTCCATTGATGATGATGTCAATTGTACCCTATGAATGTGTGTTTTGATAGATGTATGGGTAATAGAGGGATGCAAGGGGATATCCAACTATACTCCGCCCCTTTCTAGTTAATATCCGTCCATATTTACACGCGTTTGCCTCGATTTCCACACTTATGAACCACGATTTCCCCGAATCTAAATGCCAGCTAACTATACAGGGCAGTTTATGGCAAGTACAGCTCCCAGTCCGATAAGGTTCAAGATATTAAAAAGAATATTTATATTGCAAATTCATTAAAGACAGGATTCGTACAATTTTCTGACGGACCTTTTTCGCGTTTCGTGACGAGTTCTGTCATTATGATTGTGACGTCAGCTAGCATTATAATGTATTTGATTAGGACGTCAGTATTTTGGTTATGATGACTGATCGAAACCACCTCCCACCACCGACCCCCCCCCCCCATTGCATTTTAGGAACTAAGTAACGATTTCATCGTTATTTCATTATAGCACATACCATATTTGTTATAGCAAATTCATTAGTCTGCAATTACACGCCTACTTTATGATTTGCTGTATGGAATTTCCCTATCCCCAGGAACATGCTGACTTTCTACAACTTATACAAGATGCACATCTATCTACGACTACTGAGGACGATGTTGACGAGACTGGTGGATTTCGCAAGAATCCTGACATGGCATCGCCAGAGAGTGACAGTAGTTTGTAGCATGTGTGCGTGCGTGCGTGCGTGCGTGCGTGTGTGTGTGTGTGTGAGTGCGTGCGTGCGTGCGTGCGTGCGTGCTTGCGTACGTGCGCGTGTGTGTAACCCTTCGGAATGGGTGGTATTAAATAAGTAAATAAATGATATAGTAGAGATAAGGGCGGTTGTGAAAGAGAATACATGCAGGAATTCAACTGTGTGATTTTTAGAGAGAGAGAGAGAGAGAGAGAGAGAGAGAGAGAGAGAGAGAGAGAGAGAGAGAGAGAGAGAGAGAGAGAGAGAGAGAGAGAGAGAGAGAGAGGGGGAGAGAGGGAGGGAGGGAGGGAGGGAGGGAGGGAGGGCGGGCGGGCGGGCGGGCGGGCGGGCGGGAGGGCGGGCGGGCGGGCGGGGCGGGAGCGAGGGGTGAGAGAGAGGGAGGGAGGGAGGGAGGGAGGTAGGGAGGGAAGGAGGGAGGGAGAGAGAAAGAGATGGAGGGGTGGGGAGGGGGAGGGGTGGAGAGTGATTTTAATAATTGTATAGAGCCAGTGGAACGATCACGTTCCAGTGGGACTGTGCGACCATTGCCGCTGAAATTGAACC
This sequence comes from Chaetoderma sp. LZ-2023a, assembly GCA_034401795.1. NCBI lineage: Eukaryota > Metazoa > Mollusca > Caudofoveata > Chaetodermatida > Chaetodermatidae > Chaetoderma > Chaetoderma sp. LZ-2023a. The sequence goes on from CM067364.1 coordinate 66,359,479, forward strand.
TCACGGTCTCATCCCAACTGTTCACGTCACCGGTATGTCGGTCCATTAACTAGTTTAAAAGTCTGGACCCGATGATATAATTAAAAGTAATAACCTATACAAACAATACTATTCATTTGCTAGTGAATGCGCAATAATAATACAGTACATAGAACCACTGGTGTTCTTTCTACGTGGGCTCGCGAAGGAACCACACAGATTCGTAAATCCGCAGAGGTATTCCCGCAAGGGAGCATCGCAACGAGGCTACTTGAATAGTTTAATATAAAGCAATTATACCCCTAAAGTATGTTGCCCACAGACTGCGGTTTCTTGTGGTTTCTTGCGGATTCTTTTGGCGAATTTTTCCCGCAGAAATCTGTGAATTCTTGTGGTTTTTTTTTGCTCGTGCGCTACCTTGCGGACGGCCATTGCCCACAGCGCGGTCGATCACAATAATTCGCAAGAAATCGCTGGGGTATATAAATACAGGATGTATTGGGGCGGGCGTTCAGTTCATTTATTAAAAAAAACAACCACAAACTACATACAAAGCGCACAAACTACATTGAACAAATGATGATATGTTGAATGAAAAATAAAATTTGCATAGATATTCAAAAAGTGTTTTCCTAGCATCACTTCAGAGTGTGGTCTTTTTCCTCCGATTATTTTCCCAACTTGTATGAAAGGATAGGAACAGTAATAATTGTACTGCAGCCTACAAGTAAATCAAGCAGTCTTGAGCATCCACGGTAGACACAACCTGTATATGAGTTTAATTTGTCAAGTCGTTCGCCTTTTCAACATCAAACTGCACCAGCTCAATTCACCTTCCCATGGTATCCATCCATCATCTGACCTCGTATGACGTCATTATCAGCTCAGCCCGTGTATGATGACGTCACAACCATTACGTCACAAAGGGTTCCATATAGACCGTCATCAAATCTCAAACAGTCCGACGCGTTGTATGAATTGTATGTCTTTGTAATTCTTTGCTATTTAATAAACATGCTGCTGAGTATTTTGAAACTAATTTGACTGGGCTGTTTCTGCCTTAGGGAGCAACAGCACCCAGTCAAATTTGTTTCAAAATATTCAACAGCTTACCTGTGTAGTTCTTTTGGAAATTGATAGTCCGAATATTCATGGATCGATCAATCTCAACCCGAGCGAGGTGTGGGTGGAGCTTAGCTAGGAATTGGCGGGGCATAGGTAAAACCGGAAAGGGCCATTATTGCCAATAATCATGCCTTTTGTTCAGGGGAGGTAATCCATGCATTTATATTCTATTGCTAAGATGATTTTCATAACTAAATATTAGAATATCTTATAATGTATTAGCAAACTGATAAGAAATTTAACATTTGGAAGGATAGAATATATGATACTATCTTGCAATAACATCTTCAAACATAGCATTTTACAGGCGCACACTCCCACCAGAATGCTTTAGTCTAACACTGCTAAAATTTTATATTTATGGAGGTTGAACTCATGTCAATACAATAAAGTGAAAACAAAATGTTAACATATGATGATTTCATTCCATATAAATTAAAATAATATTGATGTTGTGAAATGAATTAGAGTCACGTATACATAATTCCACTTCACATTTAAAAATTGTATTAATTTATGCGTTGTTGTTGTTGTTGTTGTTGTTGTAGTTGTTGTTGTTGTTGGTGTTCAATTGGTATATTGGCCGCTCACACTTAGGTGTATTTTGGGTGTTTGCCCGAAGTGTTGCCGGACGACGGCGTTACGTCCACTCCGCAGGACGTGTCATGCGAATGACGTGTAGAGATCAGGTGGGAATGACATTATATTTTAAGATTTGTCTCGCTTCCTTACACTGGTTACATAATATAAGCATCTAACATTTGACAATTTTTGCCACTTTACTTTTAATGGGAGGGGAAAAGGAAATAACAAAACATGTGTATTGGTAATTTCATACAATATTAAATAAACTACCACCGTTAAAAATGAAAATGAATCGGGATTATTTGAGAAAAAGCATTTACTAAATCTAGGAGCGTGCAGGTATGCCTCGTACTCGAATATAACGGAGGTAAACTGGAATACAGTTTCGTAAGCGGTATGCATAGTAATCTCTATAGGCGCCGATGTAGAGCAATTAACTCGTTAATGTTAATTAACTACTGATCCTTTTGAAAACATTATATTTGAATGTTTCGGTCAAAATGATTTTTAAAAAACGCTGCTGGTTTCCAGGGTAGTGACATGATACAGAATATTTTCAAGTTCGTGTGACTGAAAGTATATCCTGACGCTTGAAACAACGGCTTCCAGGCTCAATGATTTAAAATTAGACTGACAGTACTGAGGTTATATGACCGTCTATAGCGGGTATTACGTATTCGCTCGGCGCGCACCAGAGCGCATAGGACCAGCTGCGTCACTAATTGGTTCCCGCCGGAGGATAAATAAATAAATGGTATTTATCCGCTTTTTAAAAATTATACTGATTTATTTCTGTTCCTTACTGGTGGCTATAGGTTGATTATTATATTACGCTCTTATTCATGCTAGTTCCCTGATCCTTTCCTTTAAGCATTCTCCTGGCAATGTGCGCCGGTAAAGGATTATCCAGATAAACACGTTGCCAGTTTGTCAAATAGGAGTAGGCTCCTACACACGAATAAACAGACGAGGAAGCAGCTTAAGAGATACGTACTTCCGGGCCACGATTTCCTTGCTTTCATCAGCCGGTGTTTTCAAGCATGACACGAGCGTCTTGGCAGTTGTATTTATATTGTATACCATCTGCAAAAAAAAGAAAATCAGAACATGTGATGCATTCATTTTGTCTCAGTTGCAGTGATATGATATTATAGCTTATTCTTTATATGTTATACATACGCTTGTGAGCGTGCGTATTTAGTATGTATGATGTTTGTACTTACGGGGAAAATCGTCGTGGAGGCGTTGTCTCCCCCACCCCTCCCTTCCCGGTATTTAGTAGTATAGTATTAGTTGTTTGATTTTTTACCTTTTTCAACTTGCCAGTCGTGAAGGTAGGTGTCATGATGTTTCTCAGTGTTTTCCAGTGGTCACCGTTACTTGTAAACAGTTGGAGAGTCAAGGGAGGAACCTGTGCTTCATCGAAACGTGTAGGCTAAAATAAAACACATATGATTGGATAATCGTGCTTATTTCAACATTACAAATGAGATGGTACGACCCTGTGTGTGTGTGCCTACCTGAGTGCGTGAGCGCTTGTGTGCGTGTGTGCGTGCATTCAAGTGCGCCTGTGAGCATGTATGCGCGCGCGTGGATGTGTGTGCGCGTGCCTGCGTGCGTGCGCGCGGTGCGCGTGCGTGCGTGCGTGCGCATGTCTCCGTGAGTATGAGCGCGTAGGGGTGTGTATGTGTCCATGTGCGTGCGCGTTATACTACTACTACTACTACTACTACTACTACTACTACTACTACTACTACTACTACTACTACTACTACTAGCTACTACTACTACTACTACTACTACTACTACTACTACTACTACTACTACTACCACTACTACTACTACTACTACTACTACTACTACTACTACTACTACTACTACTACTACTACTACTACTACTACCGTTGCCGTTGCCGTTGCCGTTGCATCTTAAAATACGATGTCCATGGGGCCTGTATCGCTCGCTTGGATTATTGGCCACTGGCAGAACCGAACAAAACGAGATCACCAATGGGAAAAGAGATTATCTAATTCTGTATAGAAGGTTTAGTAAAATTGTATTGACCCACTGGTTAATAAGTAGTCTTTTAAATTATTTTCTCAGAAATTTTCAGAAAATCAAATATGGCCGCCCAACGTGTTACATTTTGATTAATCCACGGCGGCCATATTGTTTTGAAATACCATTGAACAAACATTAATGGCTGTTAGTCCATAATCATGGCTCCCGGTTTACAGCCCGATTTGTTCAGTGGTTATGGAGAAGACGTTTTACAAGATGGTCGCCGAAGCATTTGGTGAAATTAGCTGATCCGCTTCATTTGAATAAACTTGAATTACTATGCCATAATAATAATAATAATAATCTTTATTTCAAGAGGGTACATCGTCAGTGGCCTGATGTTCCCGAGGCCCTCAAAACATATATACACTATGTACAATAATATATAATTATATACACGCCAGGTATGTACAAATAGACATGTGTACAATAATTGCACTTACACGCACGCATGCACGCACTCGCTGAGACACGCAGGCGGGCGGGCAGGCAGGCATACAGTAAGGCAGGCAGGCAGGCAAACATGAAGGGAGGTAGACAGGCAGACTTATACTAGTTGCGAGTCTTCAAGGTAACAGGTAAGCTGTTAAAAATATTTTGGGAAACTAATTTGACCGGACGCTGTAGCTACCTAAGGCAGCATCTGCCTCCAGCCATATTAGCCCCAAAACATTAAACAGAATATTTATTAAATCATACATGTTCAAGTTCACTTTATATAAATGTACATAACGACTGTGGTGGTAGAGTATTTGCAGTACAGTAATAATTACATGTGTGTAATATTCATAATTCTATGATTCGGTAGTAGTAGTAGTAGTGGTAGTAGTAGTAGTAGTAGTAGTAGTAGTAGTAGTAGCAGTAGTAGTAGCAGCAGCAACAGCGGCGGCGGCGTTTGGCGGCGGCGGCAGCGGCGCCGGCAGCGGTGGTAGTAGCAGCAGTAGTAGCAGTAGTAGCAGTAGCAGTAGCAGTAGCAGTAGCAGTAGTAGTAGTAGCGATTGTAATAGTAAGTCATTTTTTTTTTCATCCTAGCCCTTAATTATCGTATTATAATTGTCCCAAAGGAAAGCCTGGCACGTGTCTAAGACCATTGTGAATCCCAAAGCGTTTTCGTCTCTTCAGATGACCAAAACTTTGTCTCGAAGGCAGATGTGGCAATGAAACGAAGAAGAACAGATGATTCTTATTATTATTATTATTATTATTATTATTATTATTATTATTATTATTGTTATTATTATTATTATTATTTTTATTATTATTATTAGATGTTCATCTATCTTGTATGTTTGATGTGAATGACCTAAGTGTTGACGAATGCTTAGTATTTATTGGTACAGAATTCCACATTTGCGTTGCCATGTATGTGAAACTGTACCTCCCGTAATCTGTTCTTATTTTTGGAGGCTTTAATAGACTGTTCGTCTTCGACCGTAAATGTCGAGAATGCGTGTCTTCTACCAACGTAAACATGTCTTTCATGTAGATAGGTGCAAGGCCGTTTAATGATTTATATGTCATGATATTGGTCTTAATTGACATTCTCCGAGTTAATGTTGTCCAGTTCAATGTTTCGTACATTTCTTGTGATGGGGTCCTATAGGGTACTTCTAATATTATTCTAGCTGCACGTTTTTGTAATTTTTCAAGCTTATTTAACAATGTAGGCGTACCGGCATAATACACAAGACAACAGTAATCTATATGGGAAAGGATATATGCCTTATAAAACAGGTTTCGTTCTCCAACATTCATATATTTCTTATTTTTCTTTAGCATATAAATAAGTGAAGCGATCTTGTTACAAATTTTGCTAATGTGCTGTTGCCATGAAAGGTTGTCATTAATATATAAGCCTAAAAGTTTTGCTTCATTTACTATTTCTAACTCGCCATTATACATCGGTATCTTCATTTCTTCATGGTTAATCTGCTTTCGTTTGTTTGCACTGCTTATGATTAATAGTTTAGTTTTCTCCGTATTTACAACCATTTTATTATTTTGACACCAATTCTGTATCAAAGCCATATCATAAGTTAGTTGTTCTTTTATCTTTGGCAAACTGTCAAAATTACAGTGCATAGTCGTATCATCACAATACATGTCAATGTTACTATTTACACCCATATGAAGATCGTTTACATATAATATAAACAAGAGTGGTCCCAACACCGAACCTTGCGGTACACCTACACTTACCGGTAAATGATCAGACACCTTATCAGAAATGGCCACATACTGATATCTATTTTCTAAATAAGATGAAAACCACTTTAGCGTTAATGAATCAAATTTATAAATGCCTAACTTTTCTAACAATATACTATGATTAACTAAGTCGAATGCTTTCTTAAAATCTATTAAAATAGCGCCTACAAACTCGCCATTATCTATTGCAAATCGCCATTTTTCTACTAATTTAAGTAATGCAGTCTCGCATGAATGTTTCGGCCTGAATCCTGACTGCGCGTCATTCAGTAAATCATAATTACTTAGGAATTTGTACAAATGATTGTGAACATGTCGTTCAATAATTTTGGATAGAATCGGTAAAATAGATATGGATCTATAATTATTAATATCTCCTTTGTTGTCTGATTTGAATAACGGTTTTACCTTTGCGCACTTCCACACTGTCGGAAACACGCCCTTATCGATGCTTATATTAATAATACGTGTTATTGATGGCGCTATGACTGGTGCTGCTAATTTGAGGAAATGTGCATTCAGCCCGTCAAAACCGGCAGACTTATTTGTTTTTAGGCGGCTAAGTTCATCGTAGACGTAATTGACTGTTATTCTCGGGATTTTGAATTTAATTTCGCTTGGGACTTTATTTCTAACGTACGTTTTAAGGTCATTTGATATTGCGTGGGAGTGTGTATTTATGGAATTTGCTAGATTAACGGCAACAGTAGTGAAATATTGATTAAACATTTCGCAGTGTTTTTCCATGTCTCTAATTTCATTTCCGTCAATATCGTGCAAAACCAATGGCATTTTGTTCGCTTTTGGATTGATGCTTTTCATAATGTTCCATATATTCGAAGGATTCTTTTTATTTTCAACCAACGCTGTGCTGAAGTAGTTTTTCTTAGCACGTTCAATTAACGACATTACTTTATGTTTAAACTCTTTGTATTTAATCATGTTCTTAACCCTTTTATAGCAATCTCTGTCTTTAATTGCTTTTAAAATGTCATCGTTTATCCACCCAGGCTGGCAGAAACGTTTGACTCTACGTTCGATAATAGGAGCGTGATTATTTAAAATATCTATGAATGCGTCCTGCCATATTTGTAGAGCTTCATTAGGATCATTTAGCAAATCCATTATCTCCCAATTATATTCAGACAATGTTTGAAGAAATTTCTGATTGTCAAACTTCTTCTTGCATCTATATTTTATAGAATGGTGACTGTGCGACTTTTGCCTAAGATTCTGACGCATACCAAAAACGGGGGAATGGTCGCTTGACGCAAAATCGCCTACGCTTACTGACGTAAATTTTGTTTGCTCTGTAACGTATATATGATCTATTAGCGTAGCTGTTTTTTCGGTTATTCTAGTCGCAGTTTTTACTAATTGTTCAAGATGAAATATTTCCATTACTGATTGCCATTTCTGCCCGATAGGTTTGAGAAAATTAATATTGAAGTCGCCTATGAGAATGATATCCGCATTCTCTGAATATGCCGGCTCTAGCAAAGCTTCAAACTCGTCTATCCAGCTTGTAGTGGAATCCGGGGGTCTATAAACGCAACATAATAAAAATGATTTCGTTTTATAGGGCGTAACCTCAATCCATAATGCTTCTATATTCAGAGTTTCTAGATCAAGTCTCCTACGATGGGACTGATTTTCGGCTATGTAGATCACGATTCCTCCTCCTGCATTATTTATCCTATCTTTTCTCTCAACACTATAACCTTGAATATCAATTAGATTATCCGTAACAACACTACTTATACATGCTTCTGTTATACCAAATATTTCTATTTCCTGTACACTTTTTTTCCATTATTATTTTTAATTGGCTTATTTTAGGCATTAGATGCTGTATATTTAAGTGTCCAATACGTATACCCTTTCCCGTTAGATTAAATGACGTAATATCATACTGCCTCACGCGTCTGATACACCTTTTGCTGCAAACCCACTGCTCAGCGGCAGTCTTAATACTGGCATGCGTATATAGAGCGTTACCATCTTTAATTTTACAATATTGTATAATATTAAGGAGATCGATAAAATTTAAGTTAGTCATATTATTATTATTATTATTATTATTATTATTATTATTATTATTATTATTATTTTTATTGCCAATATCATCATGATCATTATCATCATCATCATCCTCATCATAATCATCATCATCATCAGCAGCAGCAGCAGCAGCGGCTTCTTGTTGCTTCTTGCGAAATATAATTGGTATTGCCCCACTGGTTCTCGAGAAGATATTTTAAAATTCATATTGCTTTAAGATAGTATGGGCGTTTGTTGGCGGGAGATATCTATACGTTTCTAAAAATCTGCCAAAATCCAAGATCGCCGCCAGGCAAATTGGCCGTTCGGCGTCATTTTAGCTAACTTGGATTTATGCCCTAATGATGCTTCCTGACAAATACAATTGAAATCGGCTCAGTTGTTCTCGAGAAGAATACATATTACAATTTTATATTGTTTTTGTCTGGGAGTTTTTTGTGAAATTATCCAAGAAGGCCGCCAAAATATTAATCGACTGATTGAAAAGTGGCAAATTTGACATGAGCATACGGAATAACCTAGATAAAATCAATTTCGGCTTCAAAATCCATCAAATAAAAAAATCCAATATGGCCGCCAAATATGCTACTTTTTGATTGGTTCACGGCGGCCATGGTTTTTACGTATCACCTTTCCTTGACTAAAAATTTAATGGTCCTTAGTGCCTATTCATATCTGCCAAATCTCGGCCAGATCCGTTGAGCCGTTGGGAGAAGAATTTGATTTCGCGAAAACTATTTTATCCAAGATGGCCGCAGAAAACTTTTGGCCAATTAATTTCCCTTGAACAAACTTGGTTCAGCTGTCCCCCTAGATGATATTTCGAGAATTTCGAATCAATCCTCCAGGCGTTTTCTCTAATTATAACGCGACTGGACCATCCTCCGAACACTGGATCATGTATTTGAGACATTGCATAATATTGGAAATACCATTACATAATCTGAAAGGATTGTTACGTAATCACGTGGGGGTGGAATTACAGGGCTTACCATGACATGGACTTAATTAAATTACTCATCAATCAAAATATTCTTTGGGATTATCATGTCATGTACAGATTATACAATGCATTAATATATGCTGTGTGTTGTAGCTAAAATGGAAATGTCCATTGTAACATTTACTATTACTAGGTAACTGCTCACGATGTTTACCACATTACCAATCTGGGAGGAAGATGACGTACGATCACGATTGTTTCTGTTGTGTTGGTTTTCCTACTTTGACACGGATGTACTTCGACGCGTCTGTCTTGGTTCTTATCATTTATATTATTTGAGGAATTTTTTGATGTTTCAATCGGTTTATTTTGTGATATGCTCCAGCGTTCAACCGCTCCTGGCGCAGTGTTAAGCAACAGTATGTCAGGTCTATCCTTAAAATAATTACGTTCAGCATCAGCATGTGTCCGCTTGCCTTTCCCAAGACGGTTGAGCTCCTGTAATAAATCAGGTGACGTTATGCTTTCTTAGGTAAGCCAATTCACCTTTCCAGAGTACCCACCCATCATATGACGTCATAATGAACTGCGTGGTGTGTACAATGACATCATAATGGATGACGTCATGAATGACGTCGATAAGTACGTCACGAACAGATATTTGATGACGGTCTATGGGCTGTTGTACAAATTGTTTGCTTTTACTATTTAATAAATATTCTGTTGAATATTTTGAAACTAATTTGACTGGGCACTGTTGCTGCCTACTATATATGGTAGATAGAGCACGTGCACGCTACAGGGTAAACACGAAGTCCTTGTCGATATTGATACATGCATTGTACCATGGTAACTATGGGTGGTGTAGTTCGGATCGACAGCTGAGTACGCGCCGCCCGTCCTGGATTCGTTCCCTGAACACGCCCCCCTGGGTAGAGCCATAAGTGTATGTAGCCCTATGAGAGAGATCGCGTTGCGAAAATGACTAAGTTCGTTAAAATGCATGATGCGCATGCGCGCGCCTAGATGCTATTTTTGATGGAGCACGTAGTTGACGATAAGATGGGATGGCGCTTTTAGTGTCCAGGGATGGTGCCCTGTACTCCTTATTGATTGTCTGTTCCCGTTGAATCTGGCATTAATCAAGACCAGAATTCAACGGGCATTTTAAATCTGTAAACCATTTCAAAATTGGTTAAGAAATGAGTTATCCATGGAAAACCCTTCTTGATTATCTTCAAAATATTGCCGTGACGTCATAACCACGTGGCCACAGAACTTCTAGAATGTTCTAGAACATTCGACTGCGCTATTATTAGCTACGCGCTGATTGGCTGTTGCTCGAACGATGATTGGTTGCAGCCTGCACCTGTGACGTCATGAGGAGTATAAAAGGAGACGCAATCCAGAGATCGAGCGCATCCTCGGCCAGGGGCCGAACAGGTTGGTCCTGTACTAGCTACTATTGAGCGATAGACATTACGCATATAACTTCGGTTTCTGACGGGTTCTCTTTCGTAGTTAGCAGTGACAACCCACCGCACTAAACACTATTTTGTAACTCCCTACCTGCGGGAACAATTTGGAGCTTTCTGATTACTGTTCATGAATGTCAATATCTACTTCGGAACACAAATTTGCGGTGAGGCCTTTACGGCCTGAATATGTGAGTACATATGTAGAGGCAGGATGTTCTTTGATGGATGACTCGCCGGATCTGCCGGCCACGCCTAAAAGTGGTATTTCAACGGTCACCACACTAATGTCGTGTAGGTTCTTCTAACTTTCGACCGCAGCAAGTAAACTCTGTCCGGTGCATCTTCAGAGCTGGCTGACGTACCCAGCACTGTTACGCTTTGTTTTGTATCTTCATTTGCATCTGACAAACCCGCATGTGATCGGGTTGTTGTCAACTTCCATCCGTACCATCGGTGCAATGGAACTTTCTTTACCATGGTAGTACTATCATATCATTTACTGACTGCTCGTTAGACATCCTATTAGGCTTACAGTGCTGAGCGATGTACTCCCGCCATGAGTGTTCTTGTGGGAATCTTGTTTGCGGACAACAGCTTGCGGGAACCAACCTGCGGGAACTTCCCAGCTTCCTGGGAATGCATCAACGCACAACCAACTATGGAATGACGTATCAATTTCAGTAACACGGTAGCCTAACTTAAGAATGACTACCGAGTATTCAAGTAACTATACTTCATATTTTAATTATTTCGCTATATGTACTTCTCTAATTATATTGTATCCGTAAGAACGTTCCCGATGACTAAAGGTACGTAACGGTCTTAGTACCGCTAGTTATAATTTCTGTATTTGTTTATAATTATTCCCATTTTCTGTAAGGTGTTTTACTAACCGCACCGTAGGAGGTTCGTTAACCTGTGTTAAAATATAAATTTCTGATCATTTGATACTGTATTGATTGTTCTGGGTAGATTATGTATATATATGGCCAGTAGCCATCAGTCCCAATGTTTTATTTATTCATAGAAAATATAGAACTGCAGTGCACGTAGGAAACACTATACAGCAACACTTATATATGCAGCACTTTCTCCTGACACCAACAATTTTTCATTGAGGTCGCTGTCCATGCTATAACTCTGTTGAGACGGCATGCTACCGACTAAACCGTTTCTATTCAGCTCGATAGGATAGGTTTAATAGTATTAGAGACACTTTCTTCGTTAAGAAATCTGTAGTATATTCTTCTCTTCCGGCAATGCGATAATCTAGCCCCACACTCTGGTAAGACTCACAACTCTAAGATTTTGTCTCTCTTCATGCTCCACTCAACCTTGTGGCTTCTTAATTGTTTGGATGCTCCTATCTGCACCATGGGCTCATCCGACTCTGGGAAACTATTGGGGTTTCTGAGCGGTGAGGGCCAGGGTGTGATGTCACATACATTCTCCTTGTATCTTTGGATACTTAGTAGTTAGCACTTTTGCCAATGTAGGAAAGCACTGCGAAAATATATGTTAATTATTATTTTATTTTTACTGAACCATCTCCCGCACCGCAGTGCAAAACTGGGCTGCTTTTATATAAACCTAACGACAGGTTAAACGGTTAGTTCCATAGGACCCGGTGACGGGCGAGATGCATATCCCCACCTAATTCCATAGGAATGTCTGGCCATGATATTCAGATCTGCCACGCCCTTACGTGAAGGACATTTACGCTGGGTATTCGTCTCTCTCACACCCACCATACCGATAGATCAATTGTCTAACAATGCTTACGTGAGAAGTAACCAATGTCCTATAACGTTATATGTGGTTACGGAGCGGGATGTCCGAATTCTTATCCGGTTCGGAGATCTCACTAAGTAACATGTATGAGCGCTGTCTTCAGTATTGATGTCTTAGGGCATCTGTTCTCAATGACAGCCATGTCTAATATCTAGGTAGATACCAGCCATTTTCAGCGTAAACTAGTCCTTGTTTCGAAAACAACTAAACGGTAATTAAGCAAAGCAGAAGGCCCGCATAAATAAAGCGGCAACTACTAACTCAGCATACTAAGAATCACATAAGACGGTGACGAGGGAATCAATCGGGAATCGCTCATCCCGTCTTCACGTAAAACAGCACGCAACCCTAAAGTCATAATCTCACTAGGTATGAACTTTTCTTCCTCAAGCATTTTTGGTTGAAATATTAGAGTGGGCCCATTTTTGCCTACTACTCTTCTCCCGCTTTAAGCAGTGGCGACACCTTCCCGAGACGGAGGCCTGCCTTAGGCACTTGCCTCTCACAAGGATTCAGCGACGACGGTACATGCGAGGAGCATACTCCTCACCCAAACTAGCACTAGGAACAGTGCCCGCGTGAGGCACATACCTTTTCGTCCGAGATAATCTTCTTCCTTTCAGCTTAGAGGTATACTAACTTATATTAAGTTAATTAGTTAAGTCTCGTGTACGGGAGCCTCCCTTGCGGGGATACCTCTGCGGACATACGAGTCTGTGTGGTACCCACGGGAGCCCCATGTTTAAAAATTCATGTCTATATGTCTCGTATTTTCGTATGCTTTTATTTTAGTTTTATCTAGCATATTTATAATTGTTTAGGTAAAATCATTGTATAGACTTATATTTTTAGGTCACCACAATCAAATCTTGTAAGTCCATAGATCACGAAATTCCTATGGTCAGGCATACTGGTGACACAAATTCTTGGGATGAGACTGTTGTATTTAATGTTCACGACGATGGTCGCACGGCCCCACCGGAACGATTAAGTTCCACCAGCCTTAGGAACCGTTTTTGTTACCCGCAGGGCAGTCTCGTACAAGGTCCGTTACTACCCCGCGAGCTACATTATAGTCCCCCTGTATATACTTATCGCATATTTAATCAAATCTTCAAATATGTAATTATATTATTTTATTTATAATTGGTTTCAAAATATTTTTATTCTGTGATGGGTATAATGTTGTGTGATAGGACTTGTTTCCGCTGGCAATAGACATCGTGTTTTCGAAACAAACACGTACACCACTACTACTACTACTACTACTACTACTACTACTACTACTACTACTACTACTACTACTACTACTACTACTGGCTACTACTACTACTACTACTACTACTACTACTACTACTACTACTACTACTACCACTACTACTACTACTACTACTACTACTACTACTACTACTACTACTACTACTACTATTACTATTACTACTACTACTACCACCACAACCACCACCGCCGGCCGCCGCCGCCGCTGTTGTTGCTGCTGCTGCTGCTGCTGCTGCTGCTACTACTACTACTACTACTACTACTACCGAATCATAGAATAATGAATATTACACACATGTAATTTTACTGTTAATATACTCTACAGTATAAAAATACTCTACCACCACAGTCGTTATGTACATTTATATAAAGTGAACTTGAACACGAAGGAACATGAAGGATTTAATAAATATTCTGTTTAATATTTTTGGGCTAATATTGCTGGACGCAGTTGCTGCCTTAGGTAGCTACAGCGTCCGGTCAAATTAGTTTCCCAAAATAGTTTAACAGCCTACCTGTTACCTTGAAGAGACTCGTAACTGGTATACGTCTGCCTGTCTGCCGTCCTGTCTGCCTGCCTGCCCGCCGCATGCGTGTCTCAGTGAGTGCGTGCATGCGTGCGTGTAAGGGCAATTATTGTACATATGTCTATTTGTACATACCTGGCGTGTATATAATTATATATTATTGTACATAGTGTATATATGTTTTGAGGGCCTCTGGAACATCAGGCCACTGACGATGCACCCTCTTGAAATAAAGATTATTATTATTATTATTATTATTATTATTATTATTATTATTATTATTATTATTACGCGTATATTCCGAGTTCACTACGATGTGAACAGGTTGTCAATCTGTAAGTGAATATGTTCGCTGGCATTGAGCAAGATGGCTTTTTATCTCGCATTTTGTTGAAAAGTTGAAAAAAGAGATTTTGGGAGAGGGGAAACATGTCGGCGTCGGACTCGGCATCGGCGTTGGCGTCAGCTCTGGTTAAGGTTTTTAAAAATGACATTTGCACCCTAAGGGTTCATCCGATTTTTAAAAAACACCTTCACATATGTGTTCTATACGATGCTTAGGACTAGTTTACATCAAAACTATATCGATTTATCAAATAATCTTTGTGTCCAGGTTAATGTTATTCCTATGGTTAAGGTTTTTTTTCAAGTATTTCGACAATTGATGAAGTCCTAAACTATTTGTCATGAGTAAAGAAAGTCTAGCTCCGATTCTAGCACGTTTCTTTAATTACTCACCCATAAATTCCAAATGGCCCCCCTCCTGGAAAATTGCCAATGTAACTCCAATTTTTAAAAAAGGAGGGAAGGGACTCGTGCACAAACTACCGCCCAATATCTCTCTTGAGTTGTCTTAGCACGGTCATGGAAAGAACTGTTTTCAAATACATTTACAAGCACATTAGAGATGGCATCACTCCATATCAGGCTGGCTTTCTTCCTTCACATTCTACAGTAAATCATCTATTCGGCATATATACAGATATCGCCAAAGCTCTAGATGAACAAAAAGACGTATTGTTCTGATTTCTCGACATTTCTAAAGCATTTGACCGACTGTGGCATCGTGGCCTCCTGCAAAAGCTCAAATAATGTGGCATCGCTGGAAATCTACGTTCATGGTTTGAAAGTTACCTTCATAATCAGTACCAGCCAGTAGTTATAAATGGTTACGAATCTACTTTGCTTCGCCTACATGCTGGTGGGCCGCAGGGCCCCATTCTTGGGCCACTACTTTTCATAGTATTTATTAACGATATGCCAAATGACATACTAAACAATATCAGATTATTTGCCAATGATACATGCCTTTATGTGATGTCGGATAACTTAGAAGACCACGACCTGCAGGTAATGACCCCTTGGGAACCCACATGGCTAGTTGAATTTAATAAATCCAAAACAACGTCCTTATTTATTTCTTTACGCAGAGATCCTACCGTTTTTCCAATAAATTTCAAAAATTCTGAAATAGTTCCATCCACCCATCATAAACACCCTGGTATCAATTTCAACAATAACGGTCATTGGCACAACAATTTGTAAAATATAATAGCAAATGCCTAGCTCAAGCTTTCCTTACTCAAAGGACGAGAAATTCACAGACTAGTCATATTTTACAAAATTGCCAATGGGATGACGAGCGAGGCCTTGACTGATTATCTCCCTCCACTGAGACTAACACGTACTCCCTACACTATCCGACGCTCAAATTCTTTCACCCCGGTTAGATGTCAAACGGAACTCTATCGTGAGTCATTTTTCCCAGCAACAGTACGTGCCTGGAACACCCTGGTGGCATCTGCCACTATGTCTAATACCCTACAAGAATTCAAGACCAAACTAAGAGCAATGTCTAATATACCCAGTCCGCCTCCGTGGTACTACGTAGGCTCAAGAGTGGCTAACATATGCTTAAGTAGGCTTCGTAACGGCTGCAGTGGCTTAAATAGACATCCATTCGATAACTTCTTACTGTCCACTTTGAAACGAGCAAAGAACCACCTTTGAAAATGAGCTTGCCTCCAACCAAATCCCCTCAACAACCCTAACCACTCAGCAACTTCTATATGGACATAGAGTTAAGTATCACGGTTTCCACCAGTCTATGTCCATATATTACTGACACCTGTTGGTTTAAATGACCTACAATAATTTCTAATACCACTCATGGATTGTGTCGACAAATCCATATCCGCTGAATTTTCTGGATGGCCATACAGTGTGGACCAGCACGGGTGACTACAGCACTTCGAGCTCCTCCTTTCGCCTTATACCGCCTTGTGACTTGTCGAACCACGCTTTTCTCCTTCTCCCGAATTTTGTATTCTGTCATCAGTAGGCTACCTAGAACATATCTCCTCCTCCTCCTCCTTCTTCTTCTTCTTCTTTTTCTTCTTCTTCTTCTTCTTATTAATGCGATTGTTGTTATTACTGTTATGATAGTTGGCAATATTACTATTTCGCCTCTTGATTTATTTAATGCACTATATTTGTACATAAGTGGGAGACACCCTCATAAGACATGTCTTATTGTGCTCCCACATAGACTAAAAAATAAACTTTGCTTAAATCAAGCTTTGTTAAAATGACATTTGCACCCACAAGGGGTCATGCCATATAAAAACACCCTTCACAGATGTGTTCTATACCATGCTTAGGACTTGTCCATATGAAAAGTAAATTGATTTTCAAATTAAAAAGATTTTTTGATCTTTGAACTTTGACTATTTTACGCCTTATTGGTATCCAATTTATACTCATAATTTCTTGGTTAAACTTGTTTAAAATGACATTTGCACACACAAGGGATCGTCAGATTTAAAAAAAACTTTTTTGATCATTGAAGTTTAATTATTTTAGGCCTGTTTTGTATCCAATTTATACTCATAATTTCTTGGTTAAGCGTTTTTAAAATGGCATTTCCTCTCACAAGGGGTCATCCGCTTTGAATAAAACGTCACAGATGTGTGCTATATGATGCTTAGGACTTGTCCAGATAAAAACTATATTGATTTTCAAAATCATTCCATATTTTTTCGACATTTGAACTTTGATAATTTTGTGGCTGATTTGTATCCAGGTTATGTGTATT
Source organism: Chaetoderma sp. LZ-2023a (assembly GCA_034401795.1). Taxonomy (NCBI): domain Eukaryota; kingdom Metazoa; phylum Mollusca; class Caudofoveata; order Chaetodermatida; family Chaetodermatidae; genus Chaetoderma; species Chaetoderma sp. LZ-2023a. The sequence goes on from CM067364.1 coordinate 66,376,610, forward strand.
ATGCTGTGGTTAAGGTTTTTTCAAATGAGAATTAAATCAGCAAAGACTTGCTTTTGAAACTTGAACCCTTGGGGATGATTATACATATGGGGACGGACGTGCATGACACTTTTGGAATTTTGTTCTGACACCCCGGGACTGGGTCCAGGGGTCAAAAGTCCAAATTTGGCCAGTAATTATCGATTGTAATGCAACTCCTCCTAGACCATTACAGATAGAAACTTGAAACTGTGGGGATGATTGCACATATGGAGAGAGATATGCATGACCCTTTTGGAATTTTGGCATGGCACAAGGGGCAGGGCCCTGGGTGGGAAATGTGGGGTAAAAAATTGTCCATAGGTTGTCATGTCGCATATCATTTTCAATCCAATGATATGTAGTCTACAGTACAAGGAAGTGTTTTGATCTTGGGTCAAACTGAGTGTAGGGTGCGCGGTCAAAAGTTCAAAAGTGGGCATCAATCGAATGTAATGCAACTCCTCCTAGAACATTTCACATAGAAACTTGAAACTCTCGGTGTGCTTACACATGGCCATGGGTGTGCATGGCACTTGAAATTGTGTTATGACCCCCAGGGGGTGGGGACTGTGGGTAAAAAATTAAATTTATCCGAAGGTGGTCATGTCACATCTCATTTTCAAGCCAATGATGAGTAGACTACAGTACAAGAAATGTGGGTCGAACTGATGGTAGGGGGCGGGGTCAATCGATTGTAACGTAACTCCTAGAACATTTCACATACAAATATATATTATGCTGATTGTTTTTGAAAATGTTTCATCTTTTTTCAGACTGAGCTTTGCTTATGTTTGGACCATTTGGCTTTTGGTTAGCCCCAGGGTGCCAGTTGTCACTAAATGACATCATGTTACTCCTGGGTAGAAAAGATTTATGGTTCACTTTCCAAGCTATGCGTGCCCGATGGGTATTGCCGTGGGTGTTTTGAATTGGCATGTTGATTGTCAAATTTCAAAATGAGACTGGATCCGGTGGTCCATCATACCCTGTGATGTACAATTTATATACAGTATAGGTAAGCTATTTGCTATCTTCTGATAGCTCTTGTGGAATTTTGGTATGACCCCAGGGGTAGGGCGCTGGGTGGGAAATGTGGGGTAAAAAATTAAATCTTTCCAAAGGTGGTCATGTCACATCATTTTGAAGCCAATTATGAGTAGACTACAGTACAAGAAATTATTATCTTGGGTCAAAATGGGGGTAGGGGTGGGGGGATGGGGCGGGGTCAAAAGTGGGCACCAATCGATTGTAACACAGCTCCTAGACCATTTCAAATAGAAACTTGAAACTTTCGGTATGATTAAACATATGGCCAGGGATGTGAATGATGCATTGGAATTTTGATATCACCCCAAGGGGCGGGGGTGGGGCAAATGGTGGGCAGAAAATAAATTCTATCAAATTGATCATGTCACATATCATTTTGAAGCTTGAGGTTAGTTAGTAGATTACAATACAATACATTATTTTGTTTTGAGTCAATCTGTTGGCAGTGGCCAGTGGTCAAATGAGCAATCTAATTCTATAGATGTACATGGCTTAGAATATTTAGTCCTGGGCAGACCGTCCTGCGGGACCCCGATCCTGCGGTAACTTAAAAATGCGAGATATTGGTATCTTCTGATACCTCTTGTTATAGCGGCTGTAGGTGTGTGCTCACAAACTCGGCAACCCTTCCTTTTATGATGCGTGTTCAGCTTTAAGGTTGACATTATTTATATTCTTGGGTCTGGCTCCACCAATTGGCTGTGTGTGACTTCTTTCATCGAATGGAGCGGGGTTTTCATCAAGCCCTGCATCATAAAAACGCCCAAATCTGTTAAAACCTTAATTGCAAACTGTAATAAATCCAGTTTAAGAGCAGAGTGTGGGGTGAGTAACTGGTAGCGATCGCACAGTGCCAGTAAAAACTATTTCTTAAACAGTTTCAACCCATGATATAGATGACTTTTGCTCTAATTCCTTTACACATGCTTCTATAATTTCACTAATGACAAACGAGATAATAAGGGGAATAACCATTAGTATACTATAATATATACTTATTAGAGTTGGTTATCTACCTTTATTTAGAACGTATACTTTCCTTTACAAACGCTTCCATAATTTAACTAATGACAAACGCGATAATAAGGGGAATAACCATTAGTATACTATAATATATACTTATTAGAGTGGGTTATCTACCTTTATTTAGAACTTGCGCGCGCCAGATCTAAATGCATAATAACATAAAGCAATCACTCTTTACCCGCGATATACACAGCGTAATCCGTCAAAAAGTACACTATGATCGAATGTGAAATCGCCTACCTTGTATTTTTTAGAGCGACCACTTGTCTTCTTAACCAAAGTATAACACGACTGACCATAATACGGGAGCAACACTATCGATGGCTCGAAGATTTAGTACATAATTTAACTGTCGGTAAAGGTTATTCAAGAAAATAATGTTATGATTTACTAGATTGTGTTGCTTAGCCACGTGTTCGTGTGCGAAGGAACAACGAAGTTATTGGTTTGGTTGGCGTCTATCGAGTCCCTGATTCCAGGTCCCATTCACGGCTGTCTATTATTGGTAACTTCCCCAGTTTTCACACTGGTACCCATTTACACTCCAGGGTGGAAAGAGGCGACGAGGAGTGAACGGACACGTGATCCCGGGATCGCCGGTTTTACAGCTCTTCTCGTTACCGCCTGAGCTAACGCCGCCACCACCACCACCACCCTCTATTTAGAGTCCAATAACCCTTTTTATTGGGCGGCCACGTGGTAGTAATGCAGCCATTTCATTGCCTAATATATACATGCGTATAATAATAACATGCTATCTTTCGTAACTCCAGTTCTATGCGCATTATCAATATACTAATTTCATCATCAGCTATATTTGTACTCCTATATTAAATATTATGTACAAAACCCGTTTTCTATTGTGGCGGCGGTCTCTTGATATAAAATAATGTACTGTGAAACAAGGGTGGCATGTTATAGTTGCGACTTAGGCAGCTTTGTTAACAATGTAAGCAAATTTAACAGACCAACTTATAAAAAGATTAAATATTTATCAGAATATCTTAAATCATAGAGAGTTGCATAAGCCTCATCTCTGATAGGTGGCGTGGTTACGTACCTAAGGTACACTTCTGAACAAACAGTAGATCTATTTAAAATATAATATAACATAATAGAAACATTTCAACGTGATATATTAGATGCATGTTTTCGAAAATACGCAGCACTGATTCTCTGTGACATCGTGCTATTGTGGCAGTTAACGAAAACGATAGCCAGTAATCTGTTATCTTTTTATAAATAATTTAGCTGAAAGAAACAGGTTCAAGATTTGAAAATTCCCATTAGGTTCTGATGATGGAAATTTCACATACATCAGAAAATGATAATAAAGCATGAAGTACCGTGTTGGATATTTTAAAACTAAATTGACAAGAAGATGCCTTTGGCTATGGCAACTTTAAGTCAAATTGGTTTCAAAATAGTCAACAGCATATATTTGTGGTTGCTTTGAAATCGAAACATATCTGCAATTCTTTTAAAAAAACATTTGTGGTGATATGGCTATCTTGAGCATAACCAGTTCCTGTGAACATTAGTATCATTGTTATTATTGGCTGTTAATTTATTTATCATTATCCTCGCTATATTGCTCCATCATTATATCACGATAATTAGTACCATTAGTGCTATCGATATATCATTCTCATCATTTGTAGGCCTACTAGTGTCCTTAGTATTATACCACGACAACACTGATTATTATATCATTATCACATACAGTTAAGATCAATAAAATCTGTGTATTATCAACGCGTGCATACTCAGTCACGTTGTCGCAATACATTAGCACTTTAGTTGCGACTCTAACTAATATATACAATGGTCTGTCAGGCAAATGGCTTTACATTTCTGACAAGGTCGCAACTGCTAATGAATTCACCTTTTCAGAGTATCCATCCATCATCTGACCTCGTATGACATCATACTCAGCTCAGCCCGTGTATGCTGACGTCACAATAATTTCGTCACAAAGGGTTCCATACAGACCGTCATCAAATCTCAATGGTCCAACACGTTGTATGAATTGTATGTCTTTGTAATTCTTTGCTGTTTAATAAACAGGCAGCAACAGCACCCAGTAAACTTAGTTTCAAAATATTCAACAGCTTGCCTGTGTAATTTTTTGGAAATTGATAGTCAGGGTGTTCAGAGATCGATCGATCCCAACACCATCGAGGTATTTGTGGCGCTTCGCTAGAGATGGGCGGGGCTTAGCTAAAATCGGAAAAGTCCATTAATCAGTAATATGAAGCAGCAATCATATACTATCAGACATATGTCAGAGCGGAACAGAAATTATTCAAATGATATGGGGATTTTATATAAAGCAGTCATTTAATTTCTCAATAAATTTAGTACGTACCTATTCCGTGTAAGGGCATCTTTAACATACATTAGATTACACAAAGGAAGGCGCTATGCACCCCATATTTGCCTATAACTAGATACCGTTATATGAACAAAGTATTGGGCATTGTAGAAACCTAAAACTTCAAATAAATGGATTCTAAACAGATTTAGCAGATTGACCATGCGACTAACATATAAATTTATATGTTTGAAAAAGCGGTAAAATGGGCCAATTTTCTAGTTCTCTAAAGGCAGTGCACATAAAAAGTAAGCACGCTGAATGGTAGCCTAGATACTCACTTCTGCCGTGGTAATTCTGTTTCCAGATATGGGGGTAGGACCTGATTTCACTCGCTCCACTTAAGACTTCTTTTGCAAGCAGTATATGCATATGGATGAATAAATGGATGGACGGACGGACAGGTAGACAGACGGACGTACGGACGAATGGGTGGCCGGGCGGGTGGGTGGACGGGAAGGCAGTTGGGCGGACGGGTGAACGGGCTGGCGGACAGGCGAATGGGTGGCGGCTGCATGGACGGATGGACGGACGGACGGACGGACGGCTAGACGGACGGACGGACGGACGGACGGGCGGATGGTTGGACTGACGAACGGACGGACGGGCGGGCGGGTGGACAGGCGAACGGGCAAGTGGGCGGATGGATGATGCGTGGTGGATGGATGGATGGATGGATGGAGGGAGGGAAGGAGTGAGCGAGAGATATATCATTTCAAGTTTTCAGCCAATTCATTGGGTGAAAAGTTCTGACAAATCCAAAGGACTCATACTCAGGTGGTCAAGATCTTTGACTTACATGCGATTCGAAAAGCGCAAGCTATTAGAATGTACCTTTTCCATGAAATGATTGGGAAGTAAAGTATGTATAGTGAAACATCACCGGCTACACTATGTTCGATATTTAGTTTGTTGGTGGTTTATTAACGATATAATTAGCTTGGAGTTTAGAATCGCACACACAATACAATGTAATGCTAAGGAAATATAAAGGTAACGGAATATGACTAAGTTGTGCTTTTCTTTTGCTTGCCGCAAATACATCTGGCTATGTCATTTCTCACCGTGTCAGCAGCTAAGCAGTACACTATAGGATTAAGGGCAGAATTACTGGCTAAAACATAATTCCAAATGAGGAACAATTTGTCTTGATATAAACCTTCTCCAGGTTCGAACTTTCTTGTTGCAATGTACGTATTGTTTGGGATCCACGTTAGAAAAAATAGGACTATCACAATAACAACAGCTCTGGCATCTCCGTTCCTTCGTTCCTGTTGTACTGCGAGATTCTTACTTGCCTGCAGGATACGTATGTATTTAGCGATATGAAGCAACACTATGGCCACACATGGGTATATCGTATTCGAAATCAAAAAGGCCAACCCCATTATGAAGCCATCACCAATGAAAGTGCATATGAATGCAGGTTGGCTGTTATAGATCGCAGATGATGCTACAAAGAAATACAAGAATGGAATCCAACTTATGCCAACCACAACCCACACTCCAAGACAACACTGAAGTACGAAAGTACTGGTGATATGCGCTCGTCCCTTTAATGGGAAGCACAGTTGATAGAACCTGATACCCGCGAATAATACTAGATGGTGGACGCTTCCGCTAACCGAGAATCCTGACAGAAATGTAATTATCTTACATACTGAATGAACAGCGTACGGTCGGACTGTCATTGTCGGGACCACAAAGGCGGCCATACCCGCGTGACTGAGACAGGTAAGGAGATCCGTGACGGCTAAACTAGAGACTAACATAAACACAGGTGACCGGTACTTCTTCAGAGCGATCAGGTAGTACAAGAGAAGTACGTTCCCAACAGCACCCATAGATAAACACACTATAGGCACTTCCTTATACAGAGCACGCGGTATGTCGTCATTGCTGCTGAAATAGATCTGCCAACCCGCATACTGTGACGTCATATTGTCCACGGATGCGGGTACTGTTTTAGAACTCATTTTGCATTGATGATTCTCCCGTATAAGAAACACTTCTGAATCAGGTTATTATAATAGGTGTAGTGTAGATTTTCTAGGCCAGATGTATATTATCAGACTTTTCCCATTCGTGTGATATTAACGTTATTATTCGAGTGCACTACGGTAATACACGCATGCCGTTGGATGATAGAAGAACGACGTACGCATACCAAAAATCTGACGTCTTTTAATTAATAAACTCTGGGTTTTTGCTTTCCTGAGTTCTATATTGCTATTTACTTTGATAAATAAACACAAATTAATGACAAATTAAATATACAATTGACGTGTACAATTTTCTTCAATGTTTATAGACAGCCGTGGTTCTTGCTATTAGTAGGCATCTCAGGATGTTTTTGACGTCATGACAGACGTATCTCACCGTTGACTGACCATTCTGTTCTACGAACCTGCTAACACTTATCTGTAGGCCTATATATTATAATCTATAGATCGTTCTCATATATCATAGTTGCTAATTTTGATGATCAATGATAGCTGGTTTTCAGAACCTCTATTTAGACGTAGTCTGTGTAGTGGGGCAGACAATGCTGTATTCCTATTGACAGTAAAACAAACATATTGCTTTGAACAATTATATGCGATATTGCATACGCTCTTGCAAACGGTCGTATCGTTTGATTACCGATTAAGTTCTAAGATTGTGTACCCGCTATCGCAAACGTGATAAAGGTCTTGTAAGTCTGCTCGATTCCGTCGCTAACTAAGATGACGGTAATTGATGAATCCGATCTGTCAGCCAAGCATACGACGTGTTAATGAATTACGTCACATGCAAGCTGACGTCAAAATCGAAATATTAATGAATGACGTACCTAAGTCCGTCATAAACGTTTAATAGTCAATTAAAAGTACGAATTGTATATCTTTGCCATTTAATACACAGTATCTTGAATATTTTGAAACTAATTTTACCGTGCGCGGTTTTCTGCCATTGTAGGCAGCAAGAGCATCTAGTCAAATTATTTTCAAAATATTCAACAGGTTAACCACTTGGTTACCACGACATTGGGATTCTGGGAACTGAGGGTTCAAATATATATATGTGTATATATCGACTCAGACTCGCCAATGCTTTGCGCGTGTTGGAATCGATATATATATATATATATATATATATATATATATATATATATATATATATATATATATATATATATATATATATATATATATATATATATATATATATATATATATATATATATATATACCTGGATTCATCCATTGTCAGCCTTTATCTTTCTATTTATACCGTATTGTTGACGAGAATCGTTATTATATAAATTTAACTGTGAATGGTTTTTTTGGTTTTCTCGCTGGCCCAAACTCTTGAGATTAATGGGTAGCAAGGTTGCCAGAGAGCGAATCCACACACGGGTTGAAGCAAGTTACGACTGGGTAGGAAAAGACGTGCATATTAATTATTGAAGTCTGAGAATATTGTCTATAGAATGTGCTACATTGCTGTAGCACATTCCTTAGACTGTAACAACATAATTCGCGAGATTGTGTCATTGAAGAAGAAAGTATATATCTTGTAGATGATTTGTGAAATTGTGGTATTTGTAATTGTAGGTGCAGAGACTGGATCTATAAATATAACATATTTACACAAACAATTCCTATACTACAGTTACAAACATTAGAGCTTGAAGATTTAATGTTTAGACTTTTTGACGTCCTCAATTCCGTGTGTGGCAAATAGCCTTTCTGATGCTTAATTGCGCATTCAGTTATATCTGTGAATATCTTGTTTGCCATCGTGATACTCATTGATCATTGTAGAGCTTCTATTTATTATGTTGTCAGTTCCAACGAATAACGACACTTTATCATAGAAACATCGATAATGGACCATCCAGTTTTAGCTATGCCTGGCCCATCTCTATCTAGGCTCCACCCACACCTCGCTTGTGCTGTGATCGATCGATCTCTGAAATCCATGACTAGTAATTTCCAGAAAACTATGCATGTAAGCTGTTAAATATTCTGCAACTAATTTAACTGGGCGTTGTTCATGGCGCCCAGTCAAATTAGTCTCAACAGAATATTTATTAAATAGTAAAGATATGTAATTCGTACAACGCGTCGGACTATTAAGCGTTAAATACGGACTATATTGAATCATTCATGACGTAATGATTATGACGTTAGCATGCACGTCAATTAGTTAATTATGACGTCATATGACGTCAGATGATCGAAGGATAAACTGGAAATGCGAATTCCATACGGATCTGATCAGGCATGCAGGTACCAGTAATCCACTAAGGTTGGCCTCTAGTACTGTTGACAGCTCTCCGTCACAAAGATTTACGGAGTATGCGGCGTGGGATGGTGGGCATAACACCTATTTAGTAGATGTTGTTTATTACGGCAGGCACACAAAACATTATGGGGATTTAAGCCGGTAAAAATCCAAACATATTATTCCCATTCTTTGAAAGTTGATTATTTTATTACATTCTTAAAGATAAAAATAAAGTAATAGACGTTCCATTTCGTGATCTTTCGCTCCAAGAATATCCTCTAAAGGTATATGTAACAGAACACCCACACCCTGCCCCATCCCAGGTGCATGTGCAGAAGGGCGCTAGATTTTCAGTTCGCCCATTAGACCTTACTATGTGCCTGGTGCTGTGAAGTACGGCCCATGGTTCGTGAATCCGCACTGCCGCAATAGCGTATCTAATTTTATATCATGTTTCAGCAAATATACGTAGCTTCCGCTGGTTGAAGGTAGGAAGTTGCCAAAGAATAGCGTCAAATTCGTTATATGTACGTTCGTACTGTGAAATGATATCGGTAAGACGTCGTTCAATGACCTTTGGTAAGCTCGAACATTTTCTTTTTAAATTACCTTTTTATCAACGAAGTCGTTCGTCTACCGAAAGGTCATACCGAACGCTCTTACAGTGCAATTCACCTTTCCAGAGTATCCATCCATCACTTGACCTCGTATGACGTCATAATCAGCTGAGCGTGTGTATGATGACGTCACAATCATTACGTCACAAAGGGTTCCATATAGACCGTCATCAAACCTGTTTTACCATGTGAGAACTTCCCATGAGCCAGTCATTCTAGTGGTAGATTTTCAATAACACTCTTCTCTTGGTCTGCAAATGGACATTTTTTAGGAGAAGATTTAGATTTCCTTGAATAAAGTCAAGGGTCAAATGGTTAATATAGGTAAAAACTGACACGTGCAAATCAAATACCATTTCATCTAAACCATCTATTGACTGTGAAAATAAGCCCAATTAAACAATGAGCAAAAAAGCCCTCAGTTTTGTGATCAGCCTGCTTTCATCTGGTAGTCAATAAAGCTCTCTGGTGTTCAATCATCCTTTGTTGCCAATTTTCCTTGAGGTGGCTCATCTTAAGTTGATCGCTATAGAGCAAAATTTTACTCTAATCAAGGTGTAGTAAGAATAACTGCTTCATTCTTTTGTTACTTTGTCCTTCAGTGCATTGCAGATGGATTGCAAAATATCTTCATTTTACCTCAATGGACGGATCCATTTCTAGCTAAGTCCAGGCCAGGTTTTGCGCTTGTTGGAATTGATTTATATACTTTGAATCATGACTTCCGAGAATCAAAATTTCACAAGATAACTATACATCTGTTGACTATTTTGAAACTAATCTGACAGGGGCCTGTTGCTGCCAGCTCCCAGTAATATTAATTTCAAAATATGTAAAAGAATGCTTATTAAATGGTGAAGACATACAATTCATACACTTGACAGACAGACATTTCAATGTTCATGACAAAGCCAGATACGTCACTATGTATTGTGACGTCAGCCTATTTGTGACATAATTGAGCATGACACCACAGATACTTGAGTGGCAGATTGTATCCCTCCATTACGGCGGGGAAGCGCTTTATCTTTAACCCTCTAACCCTTTCTTGACGAATCCGGCCAAGACCGGCCTATGCAGGGGTCTTAAGAAATGAGAAGACTATTTTTGAAAATTGATCACTGGAATGACTGGCTCGATAATGCTTTATGTAATCATCCAATGACATTTATAGAGCATCGCTATGAACTAAATCGACATTATTGTCGTGGTTTGAATGTGCAGAAGAAGATAAAAATGATATGTGCTGAAATGCTATCTGGTCTAATAGATAGGATAGCAATGGAAGAATGTAATGGCTGTCAGATTGGTCACGGGAGTCAACGTGAACATCCCTGTCTCGGTGTTGACTATTATCTTAACATTGTTGATACCATTTCACATTGAAGTCACTTCTCAGAGAATCGGTATCATTGAATTTTTACAATCTCTGAAAGCATCCCCGATCCTGGCTCGTCATGCTGAGGATCTATTACGTATGTGTAGAACGTCTTGGTGGGATGAAGTTAGACATCTTGTTTATAAGTTTCAGGTTAAATAATATCGAATATTTAAAAAAAACCCATTAGTATTATCATAATATTTGCATGAAAATAATTGTCATGCTTTTAATAGAAATATGTTATTTTTTTCATTAAAATAGGTTTCTCATATCCGATATATTCGTCTGTATAAGAACTCTATGTATATTAAATCAGTGGTCTATATTTAATAAAATCTTAAATAATAGCTGGCCTTTTTTGTGTTGACAAATTTCCATAATTACTCTTTCCCCGTATTAGCACTATTTTGTCAACGACGACAGAGTTTATTTTTTCAAAAATACTATCAGTTTTCTACGATCTTGGGATATCAATTTCCTCATATGATGAGAAGACTATTTTTGAAAATTTACCACTGAAATGACTGGTTCAATGTATTACGTCTTAACCATCTTTGTTAAATATTTAGACACTAATGTGACTGAAAAAACCTGGATAGGTCTGTGTGGAAACTGAATAGTTTGAAAACTATCATAACTGAAGGTTGAGAAAAGCTAATCTCGTCCCTACCACACATGCACACGAGCACACACACGCACGCACGCACGCACGCACGCACGCACGCACGCACTCACGCACTCACGCACTCACGCACGCACGCACGCACGCACGCACGCACGCACGCACGCACGCACGCACGCACGCACGCACGCACGCACGCACGCACGCACGCACGCACGCACGCACGCACGCACGCACGCACGCACGCACGCACGCACGCACGCACGCACGCACGCACGCACAAGTGATCATCTTCATAATGTATCATCTATTACTTATTTACTCACTAGAGCTCGCATACACACACCACGTACGCCCGCACGATCGCACGCACGCACGCACGCACGCACGCACGCACGCACGCACGCACGCACGAACTCACGCAAGCACGCACGCACGCACGCACGCACGCACGCACGCACGCACGCACGCACGCACGCACGCACGCACGCACACCAACACCCACACCCACACACACACACACACCTACACATACACCTACACACGCACGCACGCACGCACGCACGCACGCACTCACGCACGCACGCACGCACGCACGCACGCACGCACGTACGCAGGCAGGCAGGCAGGCAGGCAGGCAGGCAGGCAGGCAGGCAGGCAGGCAGGCAGGCAGGCAGGCAGGCAGGCACCTACGCGCACGCAGGCACGCACGCACGCACGCACGCACGCACGCACGCACGCACGCACGCACGCACGCACACATCTACACACACGCGCGCACACACACACACGCACGCACGCACGCACGCACGCATCTACACACACACGCGCGCACACACACGCACACACGCACACACGCACGCACGCGCACACACATACGCACGCGCGTGCACGCACACATGCACACACGCACGCACGCACTCACTCACTCACTCACTCACTCACTCACTCACGCACGCACGCACGCACGCACGCACGCACGCACGCACGCACGCACGCACGCACGCACGCACGTACGTACGTACGCACGCACGCACGCACCTACACACACACACACACACACACTCACACACACACACAAACACACACATACACGCACGCACGCATGCGCGGGCACACGGGCGCGCGCACTGATTAGGATGAGGTGAAAAGTAAGACAACCCCGCCACTTTAGGCACACTGCAAAAAAATAACACATCTCTAACGGGACTGTGAGATGTGCTGAAATGTAGTCAACCCCCACCTTAGCCACACTGCAAAAAATAACACATCCCTAAGGGGTATGTGAGATATTGGTATTATACAGCTATCATAGCGGAAGGCGAGTCCATAGAGAGGTACAAAACTGGACGTTTGTATGTAGTAGATAGATAATGTTCCGGTAAAAGGTGGTCAGATTAAACTTAGGCGAAGTGGATGATTTGTTTTTAACTGTTTTTTTGCGGGATTTTTGCAGACACTACTGTTTCAGCCGGTACAGCTTTGAATCTGTTGAATATTTTGAAAACGATTTAACTGAATGCGGCTGATTTTTTAAACAACTTTTAGTCAAAATGTTCTCAAAATATTGAACAGATCCAAAGTTAGTGTCTATTTAAATTATTAGCAGGTTGCTTGCAGCAGTCAGACAGTCAATGAAAGTTGTTCAAATTTCAGTTGCCAACAGAATTTATGTTTAGAAAAACATAAAACTAAAAAGAAACGGTTTCTTGCATTAATTGATATTCGGGAGCCCAAGAAATGAACAACACCAATAGTATCTCAACTACTTTTATTTTACTGCATCATCCGTTTACTATGTCGGTTGCAGGTCCGACACAGAGTGGAAAGACAGAACTTATAAAACGTTTAATTTCTGAAGGAGTTGCAATAAACCCAGCCCCTGAACAAATTATTTGGTGCTATGGTTCGTGGCAAGCTTCATATAATAAATATAAGGCACATTTATGTCTTCTTTCCAAGAAGAGAGGTTTATCTGATTCTCGATGGCGAGGCGTTGCAGAGTGGCGGTTTTCTTGGTACCTTTAAACCAGCCATGCTCGGGAGTGTAGTGTTATTGCTAGGGAAATTGTTCAGGTGAATGGAACATGGTTACTCAACTTCCTGGAAAAAGCACACCTATCCAAAAGAATACATCCAAGTGAGTTGTGATCACATTACAAGTTATTTCTAAAAATAACTTGTCATCGATTGAATATCCTTAGGGGTTGCGTTTATAAAAGGCTAGCTAGGACGCTCTCTGTGGGGACTGTATATATGTGTCTTATGGGAACACTTGTGTCTTTTATAGAGAAACATGGAACACGCCAGGAAAATGGCTTTGATTCCTCAAGATTTAGTGGAAACCCTCAATGAGCAGAGTATGATTTCCCTATTGCAGACCGACCCTGTGCTTCGCATGGCTGTAGGCTTAGATGCTGAAATAAATCAGATTTTATCACGTCAAGACCTGAGTGAATATGCTAAGGCTAATATGTATTCAGAGACCTTGTCAAAATACCATCACTTTTACCGGGGCTCCACGTCCAGAGGAGACCTTGTGTCTACTGGTCAAATGGCATCAGACGTTAAACCAGATCATTTATCAGGATTGTCTCCAGGAGTGGTGGAGTAGACTATAAAACGTATACCGAAGAGCTATAAAACCAAGACTCAAGGTTTACTGGACATACTTCGATCATCATCACCAGGATTGATAAGTGTGAATGAACGTCGTGAGGTTAGCATTGAGGGCAGACATCGCCATAACAGCAATATCGTTGATTTGGTTACAAATGTCATGTCACACGGATTAAAACGAAAGAGTGACGGTGGTGATGGGGGTGTAACAAGGGAGTTTTATCAACTTCTCCGAATGCTTAACGTTTCTAAGCACATAGTTGGTGAAGAGAGAATTTTTAGGAATATATATGGTGAGAAAGAAGAAGAAGAGGAATTGTCTCCTTCCGCTTCACTTAGCAGAATCTTTAGTCTTAGTAGGGGTCAGAAACGACATCGGGATAACGCACTCATCAGGCCATGGGCTACTGTCAAGAAAATGAGTGGTCCATTCCGAGGTTTGACAGCTTCATCTAGATGGGAAAGTGTGTCTGTAGACTGGTTCTAAGAAGAAGAAGAAGAAGAAGAAGAAGAAGAAGAAGAAGAAAAAGAGAGATCATCGAAGACGTCAGAAAATCATATGAATAAAATGCTAAATTAGAAAATATCTATTTTAACCCTTCTAACTCCCCGCTTCTTTTTCTGGTCGTGAAAAGCTTTGTCACGCATTGAATGGAAATATATCATGTGCCTATATCGATTCATAGTTACGTCGTCATGACATGTACACATTCCACAAACCCCGGAGGGTTAATTAAGTTCCATAGACGTGCTATTGGAGTTTCCTCAAAGGATGAGCTTTGGCAAGCAGATTTGTGCTCTATGGGGATGCTCGCAAAAGACAATGACAATGTTAAATTTCTACTCTGTGTACTTGCTGCTCTCTCTAAGTGTGCATGGATAGAAAATTTACAAAATAAAACTTCTCTGTTAGTTCTCAACGGTTTCAAAAACATATTCAATCGTACTGACCGTCTGCCATCTGCTATTCAAACAGATAAGGGTGGCGAATTCACAGGTAGTGGAGTTCGAAGTTATCTGAAGGAAAATGGTATCCATTTCTATACATCTAAAAATTAACCGCACGCAGCCATGATAGAAAGGTTTCAACGAACTTTGAAAGAACATATATATCGGCACATGACCTACAAGAATACTAGACGTTATGTAGATAATTTGCCTAAACTGTTGCATTCGTATAACAGAAAATTGCATAGCAGTACATGAATGAGACCGATCGATGTCGATCGTAGTACAGAATATCTAGCTTGGTGGAACATTTATAAGGGTACACCAGGTCTGATAACTGGAAATGGTAAAAAACATAAGTCACGTTTGAATCCCGGGGTATCATGGGCACTGGAGTTGAGAGCTATTTAAGATTAAGCAAATCAAATGCAACTACAAACCAATCTTATATGTTCTTAATGACTATGACGACGAGTGGATAGTCGGGACATTCTATCACGAGGAATTACAGAGGGTTAGCGGGAGCGATTCAAATAAAGGGTAAACAATCGAAAAGATTATTAAAAGTCGTCATAAGGGTCATCGTGAATATTTTGTAAAGTGTCTAGGATATCCAAGTAAATTTAACCCTTGGTTTTCTGAAAAGTGGATTGTAAATACAGAGAAGAAAGATGGTAGGAGAAAATGAGTGAGGGAGTGAACAAACGGAGCATCATGTTGCGAGTGATGGGTGCACGTGTCCTAAAAGAGGAAATCGTTTACATTGCTCAGATTCTCATTATATATATATATATATATATATATATATATATATATATATATATATATATATATATATATATATATATATATATATATATATATATATATATATATATATATATATATATATATATATATATATATATCA
Source organism: Chaetoderma sp. LZ-2023a (assembly GCA_034401795.1). Lineage (NCBI taxonomy): Eukaryota > Metazoa > Mollusca > Caudofoveata > Chaetodermatida > Chaetodermatidae > Chaetoderma > Chaetoderma sp. LZ-2023a. The sequence continues at coordinate 66,392,447 of CM067364.1, forward strand.
TTCCTTTGTCTAGTTAATCTTACTCGAAGCGATAACGAAGATAAGACTGGAATTTGGATTTCTTTGTTTTCCGGTTGTCTAGGGTACATTCTACCGATTCCGTGTATAAAAAGTTTTTTTTAAATCAGCCTGACGATGTCACTCTCCCTAGCAACAGTTCGATATCATTCTATCCTGACAATAAAGTCTCTGAATACCGAACTAGGCTATTAACGGCTTTTACATTTCAAGGCGAACGGGAAGATGGTCTGTCTAGTGTGATATATTCTCGGAACCTGTTGACATTCGCGGACAAGGCTTATATCCATTTGAGAGTCAAGCGAACACGCAATACATCCCGCACGTATAATCATCTTTGAATACACCTCGACCGAAACCACCACAAACATACACATTCTACATACCCCCTGGTTTCTACACCATTAGGGCACCTGTGAACCTTATAAATGCGAAAATTAATAAAAGCGAATTTTTCAAAGAGAACATTGTACTGAACTATTTTTCTAATCGTGCAAAAATGATTAGTATTGTGATTAAGAGAAATTATTCGATCACTTTTCCTAAATCCTTAGCTGATCGCTTGGGGTTGACAGATGTAAAGGAGACCATAGAAGGGCCCACACCGACAGGAGGATATCAGACATATAATAGAGGTGGTTCTTCAACCGGTATATATACTGTGACGTTGTGCGTCACAGTATAGTAGGTGACATAGTAGCACCACTGTTAAGAGGTATTCCGATCGAATCTACTGAAGGTGAAAAAGATCTTTGGCATTGGACATTTTCCGACATACAGTACCGCCAAGTATCGAAGAACTAGGCAGAGACCGTTCCATTCATCGATAGAAAACAAAAAAACTCCTTTTACCAGAAAACCCCCAAAAAACCCCACTTTTGAAAATCCAATTTTTCATTATGAAAGTCACTATGGCCAGCAGTATGGAGGTAGGATGCCTGTGTTCATGGGTAGTCGATATCAGGCGGGTCATGGAATTGGAAATGTATTAGGAGGATTATTTCGATCAGCGCTGATGAAAAGCTTGGGTAAATCGCTCAGGCGTGAATCTCTGAGTGCTGGCGTAGGTTTGGCCGAAGATGCCATGGCAGGGAAGAATGTCGGTGCCGCTCTAAAATCTAGGGCTAAAGGAATAGCAGAAGCTATAATTCCACGTGCTATCACTGCTGTTAGCGGCCAAGGGGTTAATATGGAAACGTATAAAAAGAAACCCCGAAAGAGCTCTCCTAGGAAAAACATTAAGTTAGGAGTCGTGGCAAGACGTTCTAGAAAAAAATCAGAGAAAAAACCCAAGTAGGAGGTCGGCGAGGACGTAGACGACGACGACGTCGAGAACGAGGTCGGTGAGGAATCAACGAATATTTTCCTAGAGAGACAAAAAGACGTACATAAATATGAATTTACCTCTAAGATGTGAGTGTACTAAAAGCGAATTGGAACTTTTTGAAGGACGGCCCGTGGTAACTACTTTGGACGGTGGAAGATGGGCTCAATTTCAACCCATAGCATCGCTGGCAGACATCGGGCCTAATGGAGTTCTATGTAGCTAGCTCACCTGATCGATATCTAGATTTGGCACAATCGTATCTATTTTTCAAAGTTAGATTAATGACTATGAGCAGTCGAACAGGGGGCGAACTAGCGCCCATTAGAACGACACTACTGGCACCGATTAATAATTGGCTGCATTCTCTGATAAATCAGGTAGACGTATTTCTTAATGGCCACACAATCTCGGATTCTTCTGAGAACTAGAGGTACAGGGCGTATTTGGAGAATTTGCTAAACTATGGGACCGATGCCGCTAAATCACATCTTCAACTCGCCATGTGGCACTCTGATGACGCTGGAGAATTCGAGGAGATAACCGACAGAAAGCTAGGATTCAAAGCCCCCAGAGATGCTTGTGGTCTAGGAAACACTGTGGAATTGATTGGCAGAATTCATTCAGACATATTCCTTCAAGAAAAATATTTCCTAGACGGTGGAGTTTTGAGAGTGAGAATACAGCGCACAAAGGACGCTTTCTCGAGCACGTGTCTGCAAAACATTAAACCTAAAGTAAAAATGGATGAAGCTTATCTCTACATACGGGAGGTTAACCCGTCACCCGGTCTATTGCTATGCTATGCTAAAATCCTGTCAAGAACTAATGCTATTTACCCGAGCAAACGGGTCGTAGTGAAAACTGTTACCATTCCCGCTGGTGTTCAGTTTGTTGACAGAGACATCCTCTTTGTCGGCCAACTTCCTACACGCGTGATCTTTGCTATGATTCCAAACGCTGCTTATAATGACGATAGCACCAAAAATTCATTTAATTTTCGTCACAAGGATCTGACATATTGTACTTGTTATATTAATGGCGAACAAGTCACTAATAGCCCAATTAAGCCAAATTTCAGTGAAGACAAGGTAAATTATTCTGAGGCATATCTAGGCTTATTCTGCGGTACTGGAGGGAATTTCAAGGTTCCGCTATGGGTATACACTCTTCCCGTTCGATTTTTCACTGGACTTGATCGATTCGATTCACCAGTTCCCTGCCAAGACAGGGGCATTACGCATTCAGTTTAACTTCAAGACACCTCTGACAGAGACGTACAACGTCATTTGTTACGCCAAATTTAATAACAATATATTCATAGATGCGAGTCGAAATATTCTAAACAATTTTTAAGAAAAAAGAATATTTCCGAAATGTTGAACACTATTCAATTAAACCATTTACTGAAGACGGATCCTATAATTAGAAGAAGAACTGAATTTGCGTGTATTACACCCTTTAATACTCAACGCGGGTGCGAATTTTATGACCTATTGGGTAGACTTCCCACAGACGATCGAATGTTGTCAGCTTTCCACGGCGGAAGACCAGTCTTGCTTTACAACTGGCAACGAGTTCAACCCATGAGGTCTACAGCCTGTGGAAATTACTGTCTGCATTTTCTCTATCATAGATGTAGAGCGCGAACTATGAGTTCTATCTTACACGATGTATCCATTCTCGATGAAAATAAGCGAGAATCGCTCGTCCATAACCTTTATCGCCAAATTTTAATGACGAGGAGAGTTTCCACGGAAATGAAGAGGCAGTGGCAGCGGCGGCGGGCGACGCGCAACCCCTCCCCTCACCCTCCCAGCCCGCCCATCTTTTGTGAGTGAGGGGAATCGAAGGCGACGGATGGAGAAGCGAGTAACAGGGAAGCGAGGGATTGACTGATGACATATTTTTTGTTTTAATAAACAAAATCTTAACCGTATTTTCCACAGCGTCTGTTTTTTCATTTTACACCGACTGACGTCGTCGAATGATATCCGTGTGAGCACACACGCGTGCGTGCGTGCGTGCGTGCGTGCGTGCGTGCGTGCGTGCGTGCAGGCGCGTATGCTTGCATGCGCGTGCGCGTGTGTGCGTGCGCGTGTGCGTGTGTGTTTGCATGATTATATCCTGGGTCGGGTGTGTAAGGTGATTCGAAGCGAGAGGGGACCATGCAGGCATTCCCCCCATTGATAAAATACAATATGGAAGTTCATTCAGGCATTCCATCAATAAATACGTCACGGAGGAAGGAAATCATGTATCGCTTCCTTTTTCATTTCATTCAGTTATGTATTCATATAAAATAATCTTACTGGGAATGTTTGGAGTTGGAGGGGTGTGTGAGAGAGGGCGTCGTGGGTAAAGAAATGGCAAAAAGAAAAATTGAAATGTTACATTTTTTATTTGTTATATCACAATAGACATTAACGATAAGAAAAATATGTAAAAGTTTTTAAATATTTTTTGAGAAGTAGTCTCTAAACAGCTTTAAGAAAAAATATTAAAAAAGATGACATATCAAAAAGTATGGCGGCAATAGAATCCAGTCAGATTAGTTTTAAAATATTCAACGGCATGATTATTAAATAGTAAAGACATACAATTCGTATAACCTGGATGACTATTACTTGTTTAAGTAGAGTTAAATCGGTTCATTCATAACTTAATTGAGTATAAAGTCAGCCTACACGTCATATCGTTGATTATGACGTCATGTAATTGACTAAGAAAATGGAATCTTCCATTTCCCCACTGACGTAAAATTTAAGGCGGGGCTCATTTAATACGGAGGGGGGGGGGGGGTGTCGGTCGTCTGAGAATAAACGGATCCTATCTGTCATTCAAGTATCTGATCTCGCAATAAAATATGTGACCTGTTAGCTGATGTCACAATCATAATGACGTATAGCTCTGTCACGGAAATGGGTCTCACGAACGTACAAATTGCATGTCTTATAAAAAATCTACAATTTCATAACCATTGATTGTTTTGAATATGACGGCGACGGATCCAAGCCAAATTAGTTTCAAAATGTTCAACATGTATGCTCATTGAATAATTACCCTGACATTGGGCAGATGGGAATTCACCTTTCCAGTGTATCCATCCATCATCTGACCTCATATAACATCATACTCATCTCAGCGCGTGTATGATGTATGAAGAGAGAGAGAGAGAGAGAGAGAGAGAGAGAGAGAGAGAGAGAGAGAGAGAGAGAGAGAGAGAGAGAGAGAGGAAGCTGGAAAACTAAGAAAAATATGATTGATTGATGGAAATCAATCACAGTCTCTCTCTCAATCGCAGTGTGGCCATATGATAATAAAATTTAGTGTTTTTTTGCCGTACAGTTGTCTTTAGCAAAATATATGTAATCACACAAAACATATATTTTACTAAAGTTGCATGTAGGATTGAATAAAAGCAGAAATTGTGGTTCAATTGTTTCTCTATGTACCCGAGATCTGATGATATAGAATGAAATTATAACCGAGTTGGAGTGCTTTAGAAAGTTCTGGAGTTGTCCATATACCGTGTAAGCCGCGTTCGTCATCATTGCTCCAACAAGCTGTTTCAGAATTAAGTTTTGCGCACATATAGCATAATATAAAAAGTGGCTTTCCATCAATTTTAACGGGTAGGGGTGGGTGGAAGATATTTTTAAGAGGAAGTACATTAGCCTTTACTAGTCTGAAGTAGTTGTCCAATTCTTGAAAATCATGCCTTGTAACTTCAGGGGTCGCTATCGGAAAGTTTTTATATTTTAACACATATGGATAGAGACTAAAAATATCCGAATATTATATGCCGTCCCCATCCTCAGCCTTGTCTAACAGTTTAATGACATGTTCCCTACCTCCATATAGCGAATCTCGGGGTTTAATGGGGGTCATGATAAATACTTTTTTTTACAAAGTCTGAAGCAACGGAGTCAGCTTTAAGCATACGTTTGAAATCACATAACCACATTACGTATACTGTAAAACCATTTTTTCTAAATTCACGTAGGCGTATGAGACGCCTGAAGTAGCAATCCGACATTGTCAAAGAAGGATCGAAGGGGCTCTTAATTACATCTCTATTCTTAGGGAAGCACTTCAGACACCCGGCAGTAGAACAACCTGAAAATTCCCAAATGGATTTCTTAGCTTCACAATACCAGTTTGCATAGCGTCCAAGAATCTGACGTTCGCCTGAATTGAGGCCGTGTTCGATTTTAATACGCATTCTGCGGGCCTCAAGGTCGATCCACTTACAACCCTCCACGGAATATCGTCTAGGAGCCCGATAACCATTCATTGGAATTACTGGAAGTTCTGATTCTCTAAGAAAATGTTTTCTGAATATTAAATTACATGTTGCTGCTAATGTAATACACGACACGAAAGGGTCTATATCTGTTTGTTCGATACATTTTTCGCGAAATTTGGAACAAGCAAAACGTAGCACGGTGACGTCAGTCTTGCAGTACGCAAGGAATTCCCACTTAAAATCGAATACCTTATCTCGCGTAGAATCATACCATGAATTAAACTCATTAGCCTCGGTTATCGACTGTCGTCATAACCATAAAAGTGTCTTGGAAATATGTGACCTTTATAGTTTTGATTCTCGGTGATATTTGCAAAATGAGGGCAAACCCCCTTTTTCGATTGCAAATCAAATATCTCAGGTGGTTTGCGCAATGCCACAGGAATGAAACTCAGACTATCTTTGAATATTACCCACCCCACCCCACCCATATGTAAAAATACAGGATTTTTCGCCCATTTTTAATAATATGTCTTGGCCGTTAGGATGTATTTTTTGTATACTTCTCTTAATACAAGATGATCGTCATATGAGCGTCCATTGTGAGCTAAGACGATAGCATCTCTATGAACGCATATTGTTTTTAGCGTCTTCGCAGAGTATCTAATTGTTTCTGTAGCTAATAACCAGGTGAAAAAGTCTTTCATACACGCTTTACAATAAAATACATGCTCTTTCTGCCAATTATTACATGATGTACAAGTTGAGTTAATATTATCGGGCATGCACTCTGAACAAACCTTATTCGCTACCAACCAAATTTGGCTCGTACGTCCCCGACGAGATGTCGGCCTCTTTAAAGTGACACGGTGGATGAGATGTGCATGCCATACATTTGGCCGACAGCCATAGCGATTTTTGTTTTGATAAGATCGACCCCATTCATTACAAAAATAACTGCTTCCCACGATAGAGGTTATCGACGATATATAGGTAAAATGCTCATTGTACAAACAGAGGTTGAGGTAGTTTCTCGAATTCGGGTTCCCCGCAAAAATACATTCATTCATTTCTGATACAGAGTAGATACGTAAGTTAAAATCAGGACCTAATATTTCTTGAAACTTAATCGCTTCTGGAAATCCAGAGATTTTGTCTTCGGGTATCCCGGCTAAACGATATAGAGCTGCGGTCTTTTCCATTTTCTTGCTATGATGTCTAATAATCTTCTTCTTGGCAGCAGCAGAAGAGTTAGATTTAAGTAAACGCGACCGATTTCAACAGCCCTTGCCATACAAAGGTTGTCAAAGTTATTGACAGTAACTAAACCGTGTTTTAGTAATGCTTGCGGCTCCAGATTATATAAATATTGCATTTTCAAATTTCGTCCAGATCCAGTTGGCATCGGGGCGTGGAATATATCTATAGAACAAGTCTGATCTGATTTTAGTGACCTTTTGGACTGGGTTACGTTACTCAAAGATTCCAGCAAGGTACCAGCATTCAAATCACTACTTTGGTGAAACTCAATAAAACTGGGGTGCGTTAAACTTTCATGAATAAATGTTATTCTAATCTGATCATTAGGGACAGCACCGATTTCAGCCCTAATACTGTCTAATATTTGACCAAAGATTGAGTAAAGACGTCTGTTCACTTGAACCAAAGATACATTGTCTAAGAAATTCCTAAGGCGAAAATTTTCTGGAATAAAACTCTCGTTCTCGAGAAAAATTATACAGAATACGTAAGGTATCATTATCATCGTCGTCGTCCTCGTCGTCGTCGTCGTCGTCGTCGTCATCATCGTACCTGTTATCTTCGTTATTATTGGCACCAATGACACCTTCTGTTTCTACATTTCTTAAATTAACAGTGTCTATTGGAATTCCTGATGGTGAATAACTTATTTCACCAAAGCCACAGCCATGCAGATTGAAATATAATCCATGAGTAGTGAAATCATCTCTATTTGTATCGCTTCCCATAGGAAAATCACATGACGATGAAGCGCAAGGTATTCCATATTGGTGTGTATTATCTTCACTATTTATATCACTATCCATCATCGGGATACTGGTTGACGAGGAATCGAATAATCCGGCCATAGAAGAATCGGCACTATTTGTAGCGCTTACCATATGAATATCACACGACGACCAAGTAGTAGGTAGTCCATATTTGCACATATACCACTGTATAGTTCAGTATGAATCGGGGTTCCTGTTGAAGAATTGTGAGGTACCACATATTCTCCCGTATACATTCCATTTAAAAAGTTTAAATTCCAAATGATGTGATCGAATAATTTTAAGTCTACGTCATCTCGTTCCGATACATCAGTTGAAGTGGTCTGCAATACAAAAACTATAATAATAATAATAATAATAATAATAATAATAATAATAATAATAATAATAATAATAATAATATACAGGTCCCTATTTCAATTTCATAGAAATAAGCTTTTCTCAGCCTTCAGTCATCATAGTTTTCTAAATATTCAGTTTCCACACAGACATCTGGGTGAGGAGGGGGTGACCTACATATCGCCTAACGCCTAGATGACAGGGTTGTGCGTGCGTGCGTGCGTGCGTGCGTGCGTGCGTGCGTGCGTGCGTGTGCGTGTGTCCGTGCGCTGGGTGCGTGCGTGCGTGTATGGTAGGGAAAAATAAGCTTTTCTCAGCCTTCAGTCATCATAGGTTTCAAAATATTCAAAGTTTCCACGCATACATATTCAGGGGTTTTTTCAGTCACATTACTTTCTAAATATTTAACAAACTCCGACACGCTCAACAATGCAATACGAATAGCCGCTATGCAAGTCTTATATCAAAGGTCTACGAATGCAAACAAATAAAAAAACCACGATTATTTGGAAATGTTTCTTGTTAGTTAACCCTAGAAATCTACAGAAAAAAAATATCCATTTGCAAACCAGGAGAGAGGTATTTTTTCAAAAGTTTCTATTTTACATACTTACTTTATGAGCGTTCAAGTCTATGAATACAGAATTTCCAGTAGACGTGCTCGGATCCGTCGGATTTCCAGGCGATGTAATCGGATCTGCAGGATTTCCAGCCGATGTGATCGGATCTGAGAGCGGTTTGTCTGGCTCAGAATTGTCTCGGGGGATTTGATTTATTATATTGGCAATTTCTGCTTAGGCGAAGTCTGATTCCCATAATCCATCGTTCAACGACAACATTTGCAGGTCTACCGGCTCGGTTCTCGATCTAAATTTCTTGGACGGTGGTGTCTCTGGTGGAGAAATCGGTTCAAGATCTTTCAGATAATCATACCTTATTATTTTTCTCTGACTCGAACCCTTAGTTAGAGTTGTAACCAACATATTGCCAACATTCTTCCACTGCAAAAGTTCCCCGTTATGAGTATAAGACGTTATGTGACGTCATTAGTGATACATCAGATCCGTCGATTCACACGAATTGAGGAATCCAGTTCTAGCTAGACCCCTCCCATTTCTACCTAAGTTCCACCCACGCCTTTCTCGTGCTGGGATCGCACTCTCTGAAGCTCAATGTCCAGAAAACTATACAGGTACACTGTTGAATATGTTGAAACTAATTTGACCGGATGCTGCTGTTGCCTATGGCAACACCATCGTCCAGTCAAATTAGTTAGTTAAAAGTAAAATTGGTTTCAGAATATTCAACAGCATGTTTAATAAATTGTAAAACCAAACAATTCGTACAATTTGTCGAACTATTAACGATTTATGACGGACTAAATCGCGCCATTCATGACGTAATTGATTATGACGTCATCCTCCGTGTGCCGTTATTGATTATGAAGCCATATGATTGATAGATAAAGCGAATTCATCTAGTCCTGATACACCGAATATATTGCGTTCTGTGGCAAGTTTCCGTTAATAGTGTGTGCAGATTTTGAAAATGTTGTCAATAGACAGTGATTCTGTCAAGAACCAACATCTCATATTATCCTTCTTGTGGTGAAGCCTGCAAATGGGGGTTTCTGCGGTGGTCTTCTCCGTTTGCAGGCCTGGGTCATTCTCCGTGAAAATGTGATCATTGTCTGGACTCAATCTTCTAGCTAAAGGGCTAAGCACCTCGCTGAGTCTTTGTTAGCACAATCTAGTCATTATGTTCCGCTGCTATACACTCGATCGATCAATAACTGTGCACTTGGACACTCCACTCGTTTGTTTCAACACATATGCACACCAGAGTTGATACAGCGTTACAGATAATAATCAGTAAGTATGTGAATAAACACATCAAACAGATACTGCAGTCTCAGTAGACAGCATCAAGCAATGCGCGTTAACTGCCTTCCTGCTGAATCACCGCAGAATTCAGACTGTATTTTCCGTGGAGTTTAACTCTGGATATGATGCATATATTGAAAACAACATGACTGAAGGGTATTGTTTGCTAAGCCACTAACAACTTTCAATCAAATTGTTTTCAAAATAGTCAGCCTGTTCGGAGTTAAAGCGCATTTAATTTATTGTGCGGCGACTTACAGCAGTCAGCACGTTAAACATGACCATTTTCTTTCTTTGCCACTTTTGACCGGTTTCCATTGTTAATAATAAAGGCCTCAACCATCGGTAGTTAGTCATTAGCTATTTGTTCTTTGTCAATAGACGAGAATCAATTAAAAGAGATGCTAATATATTAACGGAGACCAATTATCACTGGTATTCAGACACTTCAATTCACCTTTCCAGAGTATGTACCCATCATATGACGTCATAATCATCTACACCGTGTGTACAATGACATCATAATATATGACGTCATGAATGATGTCGATAAGTACGTCACGAACGCATATTTGAAGACGGTCTATGCCTTGTTGTACAAATTGTTTGCTTTTACTATTTAATAAATATGCTGTTGATAATTTTGAAACTAATTTGACTAGGCGCTGTTGCTGCCAAAGGCAGCAACAGCACCCAGTCAAATTAGTTACAAAATATTCAACAGCTTCCCTGTATAGTTTTCAGGAAATTGATAGCTAGGGCATTCGGGGATCGATCAATCCAAACACGGCGAGGTGTGGATGGAGCTTAGCTAGTGATGGGCCGGGCATAGCTAAAAATGGAAAGGTCCATTGCTATTCCTGCCATGACATATACTCGACAGGACGTATGCATCAGCTGATAAGGTACACTATTCAAATACTACAGCGATTTGTAAGCGTGGTCTATAGTGCGGTATAATCATTAATGCAAAATGAGTTCCATAACAGTACCAGCATTCGTGGACAATATGACGTCACAATATGCAGGTTGGCAGATCTATTTCAGCAGCAATGACCACATACCGCGTGCTCTGTATAAGGAAGTGCCTATAGTGTGTTTATCTCTGGGTGCTGTTGGGAACATACTTCTCTTGTACTACCTGATCGCTCTGAAGAAGTACCGGTCACCTGTGTTTATGTTAGTCTCTAGTTTAGCCGTCACAGATCTACTTACCTGTCTCAGTCAGGTAGGCATGGTTGCACTTGTGTCTCCTATACTGACCGTGCCAGAATATGCAGTCCAACCTGTATGTAAGATAACCTCGTTTCTAGCTGGATGGTCAGTGAGTGGAAGCGTCCACCATCTTGTATTATTCGCTGGTATCAGGTTCTATCAGCTGTGCTTCCCGCTTAAGGGACGAGCGCATATCACCAGTACATTTGTACTTCAGTGTTGTATTGGAGTATGGGTTGTGGTTGGCATAAGTTGGATTCCATTCTTGTATTTCCAATTCGCTGCATCTGTGCTCTATAACGGCGAACCCGCATTCATATGCACGTTCATTGGTGATACATTCATAAGAGGGATGGGATTTCTGATTTCAAATACGATATACCCATGTACTGCCATATTGTTGCTTCATATCGCTAAATACATACGTATCCTGCAGGCAAGTAAAAATATTGCAGTACAACAAGAACGAAGGAATGGAGATGCGAGAGCTGTTGTTATTGTGATTGTCCTATTCTTCCTCACGTGGATCCCAAATAATACGTACATTGCAACTAGAAAGTTCAACCCTGGAGAAGGTTTATACCAGGATAAGTTTTTCCTTGTGTGGAATTCTGTACTGGCCAGTAATTCGGCTGTCAATCCTATTGTGTACTGCTTAGCTGCAGAGACCGTGAGGAATGACATCGCCAAGTATATTTGTGGTAGGAAAACTACGAAGCCCTAATACTGCATGCCCTCATTGCGTGTCTCTATGTCTCGTTGCTTCGTTTAATCCTTAACACATCACCACTTGAGGATATGTGGACCAATCTGTTGCTAGATATTATCACCATAATTCGTTAAAATTAGATTTGGACGAGTGAGAGAGAGAGAGAAAGTGAGAGAGAGAGAGAGAGGGAGAGATTAATGACACCAATTGGGAAATGTTAAAAAGATATGTGTGGCATCACTTTGGCCGCAACAACCTCACTAATACGCACTTAATGTGCTCACCACATTTCTCTGTTTTTGTCGGACAATCTGATAATTATTGAACATAAATAGCCTATTAGATGGACAAGATATATTTAACCCCTCTTGTTATAATATATAAAATATATGCATTTAATGTGAATAACTTAAGCTCTTTAATGGTCAAGTCCACCGACAAAGGACTATATAGTGGTATTGAGGAATGCCCATCTTTCATCCAAGTGTATGTGATTTCTTTAAAATTACCACTGGAATGACTGGCTCGGTAACCGAGCCGGCCACTCCAGCGGTAAATTTTCCAAAATAATCTTCTTTCAGCCGGCAAATAGACACTAGCTAAGAACATAACTTAATTTTCCTGACCGTTTTCATGGTCAAGCCGGCCAAAAACAGCACTTGTCTTGAGCAATGTCTATTTGCAGGACAACAGAAAGTAATTTTTGTAAGATTTATTGTAAAAATTATTATTTTCTTGAAAATTCCTGACCATTAAAGGGTTAATTGATATAAGTGGAATTTTGAAAGCTTTGAGGCGCTGTGGACACAAGAGGGGTTAACATACACTCCTTATGGGAATCTACACGTAACACGGTAAAACGCATTACTTGGACAAATGACATGCAGGGAAATATGTGCCCTCTCGCGATTATGAACCTGAAAATAAATGCATTTAATGTGAATAACTTAAGCTCGGTAGTGTGGATCGTGGGGAAATATGTGCATTGACTGTTGATAAAGTATGAAATCAGAATAACGCTTTAAAAACTAATCCGCTGGCATGCTTCCTTATGAGAAGCCGATTAAAACAGGATAATTTCACGGGTATTAGTTTTATTATCACGTACAAGCAGGGTGATTTTACTATGGGCAAATTATTACAACTGCATTATATGTTCAGATAAAAGAGTTGGTAATGAAAGTATTGAAATATAGCAGATGCGATGGTTGCAATGCAACGAGAATTTTAAAAAACAGGTACCATGGACTAGTAGACCAGTTTAATGAGCTTCATAATACGACGCTAAAGACATGTGGACTTTCAATATATTTCATGACAATATGTATGTTTGTCAATGCCACTCAATACAACACGTGCCTCTCAATGTAGGTCGCTATTGTCAATGCAGGTCAATAAAAACCGGCGGTCTTTCAGTGTAGATCACAAAAACAAGTACGTTGTCAATACTGTGGTATCTATTACGGTGTAAAACATTAGACTGCTTGTTTCGTTGCTAACTTATTCATTAAAATATTGACTACAAACTATTAATTGCTTACCTGTAAATAAATATCGGAAAATAAACGCACAGTTTCATTCAGTTCTCACGCAGAGATGGATATTGGCTAGACTGCTACGTTCGATTATGTTCGGCAGTTTCCGTGAAATGTCGGTATGGTCTGAACGTCACATCCCTTCTTCTTTTCAGGTATACTGTTTATACCATAGTTTGCTGAAGTGTTTCGTCATGCATGGAATAAAAACATGCCTGCACGGTAAGAAGTCATGTGATAATAAACAATAAAATAATGCTAAATGATGGTATATGTGTGATAGAAAAAGAATATATATACATATGCCCCCTTCAAAGACGAATACCTAAAAAGTAAATTAGTGACCACGTGTAGAATATTCTGTTGAATATATTGACATTACTTTGACTGGAAGCATAAGCTTCAAGGGCAAACACTGTCTTCCATTCATAGTAATTTCAATATATTCAACAGCATTCCTGTTTGTTTGACCTGAGATTAAGATATATGAATTTCTTTCTTGGTTAGAGCCTATATGCCTAGTCTGTCACCCATGTTGTGTAACCGTAACCATTTAATAGCAAAATGGGCAAAGCAGTCTATGCGGTGGTGTTGAGGAATGCCCATTTGCAGGCCAAGAGAAGACTATATTTTTTTGAAAATTTAATACTGGAATGACTGGCTCGGTTACCGAGCCAGTGATTCCAGTGATCAATTTTCAAAAATAATGTCCTCTTGGCCTGAAAATGGGCATTCCTCAACACCACCGCAGAGACTGCTTTGCCCAGTTTTGCTATTAAATGGTTACTGTTTATGCACAAATTTGAGTTTTCTTGACCATATAATGTTCAAACCAGCTTTATTTACAGAACAACTGAAATAATTTTTTGTGTAAATTCCATTGGACACATTTTGATATTGTCTTCTCTTGGCCTGCAAATGGATTGCATTCAATGAGCAACGCGTTCTTCTTTTTTACAAATCTTGATCGTCAATTGGTTAATTAATAGGCCTATATACGTGGTATATTGATCACTTTGAGGCGCTGTTGACACACGAGGGGTTAAGAAAGACGTTGGTGGCGCTAATTAGTCAACAGCCAGCTAAGTAAAATTCGCCGATACACGGCATTCATAGTGATAGTCTTTGATGATAAGTTCACACTTGAACAGTAAATTCACACTCACCTACCTATATAGACTCATATAGAGTTAAAGATGCATTACTTCCGAGATATAAATAAATTTGGAAATTTTCCGTATTTTTGCTGTAATATAAATAATGTTCCCGGTGTATTATTTGCACATACTAATTCTTATTCATATATTCTGAACCCGTCACACTTTTGTTATTATTTGCTGTTGTTCAGGGAACTCGTGTGCGCGGATGAGTTTTCTATTTAGGGAAGCATTATTTTTGCGAAACAATCGAATTGGAAATATCTCAGAAACTCTTAAATATGTCTAGACAGTCCGCCAGCGACAGACAAAATACTAGCGCCACGTCGATCGGTGATCGGAAACATCAACGAGCTACATCTAGGGAGGATCAAAAACCGAAAAAAAAATTCTATCGTGACATCAACTAAATAAGCTGCATAAAAATATTTTTTGCTTATACAAGACCAGCGATGAGTCTTAAGCCACGGATAAGTAGCGAATACTATGGTTTCTCTGCGAAACGGAGATGCAGGCGACCGTCTGATCTGTGTTTACATTTTTATATTTGTGAAATTCATAATTTGCATCTTCTTGGATATGTTCAGTATTTGATCAGAGTATGCGTATATATAAGAATTGATTAGTGTAGATGTAGGAGCCAGTTTTGGTGGCTCAACCTTGACAAAATTCCAACATAACGTTTTTTGTGTCATTCAAGGCATAACGTCACCCAGAATCACATACTAAAAATCTCCATCGATCCCTTTTGGGCGCAATTTTTTACTGGGGTTTGAAGTCAAGGACGATTTTCGGGCTTTTTTACTACGAAATATAATGGGATATGGGTAGTATAAAATGGAGGGTCTTTACTTATTTTCTTGTCAAACCAAAATAGTCCAGGAGCTAAAGCTAGGTCAGAATCGTGACGTAGCACACCCAGTATTCGGAAGGTCTGACACTTGCTGTGGCTTGGGGGACATGTCCCACACATTTTAAGTCCTGTTGTGCAAACAAATTGTGGTAGCACTAATTAGTTATCCTGATTTCTTTGCATAGGGGGTCTAGGCTTTGGCTGTATCCACAGTGCACAACGATATAAGCACGATCGTGTCATAACTCAAAGTAATATCGTATTAGATTCAATAAAATTGTTTGCGGTAGATCTTGTACCCATGATGACCACAGAAACACAAACAGTCCCTGGTTGGAGTGGATTTAATGCACTTGTATCATGTGCTAACGCACCTTTTACACAAATCGGTTACTGTCCAATGATTTCCGGATCACCAACTGAATTCAATACGGTGTATACGGTCATGAAACAAGTTCAAAGAATGATGACAACACTAGGACAGAATGACTCGGTCATTACATTCGACTTGGCCATATATGTCAAGGCAAAGGAGATATAGTGGCGATATAAAGAAGAGTTTAGTGACACTGTGATCAGACTGGGGGGATTCCACATTGCGCTAAACTACTTAGCTGTTATTGGAAAGATGTTTGATGACTCTGGCTTAGAAGATCTCCTCATAGAGGCCAACACATATGGTAGCAGCACGGCTGCTGCTCTACTTAAAGGGAAGTCATATAATCGAGGAGTGAGGGCTCACAATTTGGTTATGGAAGCGCTGCTGCGATTACAATGGCAGTCTTTTTCCAAATGGGTTCAACAAAATGGACAACATGAAGACCACATTACTCCAACAGAATTGGAGAGTCTGGATGAGAAAATTAAGATGTGCTGAAGCAGCATTGACGACTTAGACGCACTGCAAGAAAATTTCAAAAGGGTGTGTATGTACGTGAATAAATTGCAACAGCTGTTCAAATCCTTTAAAGTTGAGTCAAGCTCGAAATCACACCTGTTCGCATTTTGAAACTCATATATTCATATGGTAGAGCTGCTGCTTGGATTCATAAGAGCTGAGAGAACTGGAGATTGGCAGGCACACCTATCTGCTACTGCTGCTATGGCGCCATATTTCTACAGCATGGACAGAACCAATTATGCAAGATGGCTGCCAATATATCTTGCGGACATGAAGATGCTTCCAAGTACACATCCCCATGTACATGAACAATTCTTGAATGGAAATCATTCCGTAAGTCGGTCAGACCATCCATTCAATCAAGTGTGGACAGATATGGCCTTAGGGCAATCGATTAATTTGGATTCCAAAAAGCGAGGTGGTATTATTGGAATAACACAAAAGCCAGGAGCTCTGGAGAGGTGGTTTTTAACTAGCCACGAGAGGGCAGCCATAACAACGGTCACAAAGCAAATGTGTGGGTTACAAGATAGTCACATGTTTGGAGTACATAAGGAAATGGGGACTAATCGAATGAACAGGGATGAAACCGATGTGCAGAAGATACTTTCGATGTTCTCATCAGATATAATGACCAATCCCTTTAATATTGCGGAAAACGACGACAGCGAGTGTCTTCCGCTTGTAAACATTGCAACTGGCGTGGTATTGCCTAGTGAAATCGCCAAGAGACTTGTTTCCGCCTGTGACATTGGTAAGGAGATTATGGAAAATTTTGTTCAGGAGCGGCTGGACACTAATACGAGAAGCTTTTGGGACACGTTGCCACACTTAAAACTTAAAACATTTGCCAGCCTAGCACAGAAGAAAAAACTCAAAACAAATGATGAAAAAATTCACAATGTGAGATCTGACCGCGAACTATTTGGTCGATTAATTATTGGCGCAAGGTCCAGAGATGTTGATTTAAAACTAGTGATGACGTATGAACTGTCTGCTGTTCCACTAGCATTGTCACATACGGATGGGACTCTAAGAAAGAATGTGAAAAGTGTTTTGTTAAGTGAACTAGAAAAGGAAGTAAATGTTGATGGACGGCTTCCACCTGTTGACAAGACAGGCGCAACAGCTTATGTAGTAGATGGCATGGCAATTGTGCAAATGGTTAAAACTGGAGGTACGTCTACATTTGGAGAATTGGCTGATAAATACTGGCACATCTTTACAGTTCCACTGAATCAAGAAGACTGCAACAGAGTAGATGTAGTTTTTGACAGATATGATAGACTGGAATCTCTCAAAGCGGAAGAGCGGCTAAAACGTGGGGCATCAACAGCATTGGAAGTAAAGATTGCTGGAGAAAATACTCCCGTTCCAAAGCAATGGGCCAAGTACATCAGCAATCCAAGCAACAAAAGTAACCTGGTTGCTGGTGGCTTTAACGATGGAATGGATGTTGTTGTCATTTCAACGAACAATTCGTCGTATTTGGAAGAACTTCGATCAGATCGCGAGGAAGCAGATACGCGTATGATGTTGCACGCGCTACACGCTTCAAACGACCACATGCGTGTTGTTATACAGTCTCCTGATACAGACGTGGCAGTACTTTGTATATATATACGTATCGTTCGCTTCACTGTTCTGAACTATGGTTCCGTACGGGCACAAAGGACAAATTGCGATACATACCAATACATACAGTTGCTCAAGTACTGGGCCCAGCTATCTGTCTGTCTCTTCCTGGGTTTCATTCTCTTACAGGTTGTGATAGCACTAGTGCATTATTTGGAGTCGCTAAGAGAAAAGCATTCAATCTCTTAAAGTCATCTGAATGTCATCAGCTTAGATTAGCCCAACTCGGCGAACATGTTGACTTATCACCGAATACTGCAATTATATGTGAGAAATTTGTCTGTGAGTTGTATACCACCAGGGATGTGGGAAAGACAGCTGATGAAACCCGTTATTGGCTCTTTTGTCAAAAGAGACAAAGAAATGGAAATCTTCCACCTACATCGAATAGTCTAAAGCATCACACCGAAAGGGCCAATTTTCAAGCTATTGTTTGGAGACGTTCATTGCAAGCTGTTCAGAATCTCCCATCTCCAAATGGACATGGCTGGAGTATAGTGGATGCTCTACTCAAGCCTGTTCTAATGTCAAAGGATCCTGCTCCATTTGGATTAATTGAACTCACATCATGTAGATGTCAAATGTCTGCCTGCAAAAGAACAGATCTCTGTCAATGCAAGGCTAACAATCTACTCTGCACTGAAGCATGCCTTTGTATGGGAGGTGAAATGTGTGACAATGTTCAGCATACAATTGTCGAAGATGACTCTGACACGGATGAGTAACATTCTCTCATTTGCTCACGTGATAAATATGTCCTGCCAGCTTGTGTAGACATGCACTGCGTGTCAGTTAAAAGTTTAATTATGAAAAATGTAGAAAACATGGGCATCGTTGTAGCTAAGGTATTGCTAGTTACAAGACCTAAGTGCCCCAATATGTACAAAGCAACATACGGGTGTCTTAAACGAGGTTGATTATGTATAAATCTGCGATATACGATCACTCCTTTCCATTTTGGTTAAGATTGTATTGATATAACATGCGCTTAAGTTTGTGAACAATTTACCATTTTGAAAATTTTTTGAGAGCTACATTCAACACCTATTGTAAATGGGCTTCTCACGGGTTAGTGATACCACAATTTTCTTGTACAACACGGCTCAGAATATACCCAAGACATCGGTCTAGCATAATATAGAGACAAACCTTCTGAATACTGGGTGTGCTACGAAACCATTCTTCTAGACCCCTTTTGAAAATCGGCTCCCGGACTAAAAGTTCAACGCCCACAGTTGTTCATCATCTGACAGAAAATATGTTTGCAGTTAGTGTATGGGGTTTTAAATTTATCCTGAAGTAATAACACTGGAAAAGATTTAGGGAAATTTAGTGACGATCGTCCCCTTTGGATCCACCATTTTAGTTTGCTATTTGTAGCTGCCATTATTTGGGACTATTGTTCTCACTCTAGGGCGATGCTTAGTATGCCTTTAAGATGAGCAAAGCTACCTCAACAGCGCGTAGCAAGTGTAAAGTAGTTCGTTTCTAATTGTCTATTTTCTAGCATAGAGTTGAAACATGTTATACTTGATATTTTTATAACACATTAACTTTCCTTCAAATTGTTCGCAGAACAATTAGCAGACAATGCAAGCTTCACTGGCTAACATTTTGGAAACGAGCTTACTGAAAATTGCTGTTGCAACAAGTTTCAATCAAACTGTTCTCAAAATAATCAGTATGATATTAAACGTTGTAATACTTTCAGAAGGTACTTCTGGCAAATTAAATGGAAGGCATTGTATACTAAGGCAGCAACAAGTCCGTTGGGAAACGGCACTTTAAGAGCGACCAGCACGTGGGCACAGATCATGGACTGGTTTCAAGTGCACCCCTTAGATGCCAATATTCCGCAAGCGCGATCTCTGGCCATTGGTATAACTGCGTGCGAAGAGGATGGCATCAGCTGTGACGAAGCCGAGAAATTCGCTGAAGAGTTACAACAGAGTATGGATGGTATATCTGTAAGCAACAACCATGAAGATGTCTCAGATGGTACAGGCATCAAAATCGATAAGCAAGCTATGCGAATTGATCCAAGGGTTTTTTTCATGCGATGTACCGCACTAGAGCAAAGAGAAGACGAATGTATTCTTGCCTACTTTGGACACGAAATGACTGCTGTCCCCACATCCTTTTTCAAAGATTTCTCCAATATGAATGTGGATAACTCCGAACTGGACAGAGCAATACAGGAAGATCTGGCAAACATCAGTGAAGCTAAGTCTCCGCTACCTAAGCATTGCATGGCTGTGATAGATGGTGGCTGACTGCACTGTCTATATAAGATGGCAAGAAATGCAACATATGCTCAGGTGCTTTAACAGTATAGTTCTAAGTTGGGCCATGAGCACGGTCGACGGCAAATAGGCAAGATCTATGCTGGTGTATTGTTGCAGATACGGCGAAGGCTCATGCAGACCAGGAGGCATTCCTCTTGAATGAACGAAGCAAGAGTAAGCTAATTAGCCTTCTGTAAGGTCATTTTCAATCCTTAGGTCATGCCACGAAGATAAGTAACGAAGACGCAGACACTGATAGTATCAACGGAATTGGACAATGCTAGTGATTGTCAACCATGCATAGTTGTTGCTGATGACAATAACATCTTCACGATGTTGCTGCCTCACTGGGATAATAGTCGTGAAGTAGGAAGCAACATGATCAAATCGAGGGCAACTAAACAGTCTTGAAGAAGCTGCAAATGTAGTACTGGTAGAGATACGGAAGCGTATTCTGATAATTCATGCCTGGAGTTGGCATGGTACGCTTAGCCATGACAAGACCAATTTTCTGGAGGCCGTGACTAAGATCAAAGACGGGGTTCCCAGCACATTGTAAAAACAAAATTCCCTAAGTTTTTCCTGATATTTCCCTAAGAAATTTCCAAAATTCCATGGGAAATATTGTCACCTTAAAAGGTTGCTGAGAATATTTTCACGTTAACAAGGTTGCTGAGAAGTCAAAAGGCGGCTACCGCAAAGTAACTAAGATGCTGATATCATATACAAAGGAGTTGTAGCCTGGACATACAATAATTTTAATGTATTTCATTTTCAGTCAATGGATACATGGAGAAATACGCACATACAACAAACTGGGAAAATGGAGACCGTCCCTTCTGGGTCACTGTTAAATTCCAATAGTTTTCCCTGATTTCAGTTGGGGTTTTATTCCAAATTCCCCGAGTTTCCCTGACGGGAAAAATGGAAAGTTATTTTCAGGGTTTTGGCTGGATGCAGGACCTGTCTGACATAATTGGACGTTTTGTTAAGTTAGAGGAAGACATTGGCAGTGCGTACCTTAGAGCTTATTCCATTGCCTGTTTGTTGTGACTGAGAAGGGTGATCTTGCTTCTGTGATATACGCCCAATGCATGCACATAGCTGCGAAGGGGAGTAAGATGGAGCCACAGTAACTGCCGCCAACTGAGCGCACAGCTTATTTCTGCAGCCTATGTGTTTACCTCCACGTTGTCAGATGGCTAACCTCTAAAAACAATGAACTCGACCAGAATGTTTGGGGATGGAAAGAGGAAAATGGTTATATTTAAAATGACTAACTCTTGACAACGAAGAACCCGACCAGAATAATTTGGGATGGAAAGAGGAGAATGGCTAATGACAGATTTTGATGCCAAACCATCGGAGGTGCTCGACTTCATTTGTTGCAAATGGAAAGCAACACCAAAGAATACGTGTGTCGCCAAGCAATGCTTATGCAACAAAAAGGATTGAAATGTGTGATGGCATATGCATGGTCCCGAGGTCAGATTTGCAGCAACATCGACCATATGAGAACATATTTAATGAAGAAACTGATAGTCTTGACTCATAACGGCATGGCATCGCAAGGCACATTCTGATCTTAAAGGGGATCATATTTTTCGTGAAAAACTTGTTAGTATTTTCGTTGACATCTATGCATCTCAGCTGCTGAGTGACAATGGATTTTTCATTTGATCACACGTGTTAGCAGTTATACGATATGTAGAATCACCTTCTTTCCCTTTTGGCATTGGTGATGTCAGGAAGTAGCTCTGGTACATTCCGCGACCCGCCTATCCAGTATGAATCATTATTTCAGATTGTTGAACATTGTATTTGATTGGAAAATATCAGACGATGCCGTTTTCTTCTACTCAACCTCTATATCATAGATGTAAATAATGCTCCTCGAATTCAACCCCCTGTGAAAAATTCCGCCCAAAAGGGATCAATAGGGATTTTTAGTAATTGATTTTGGGTAACGTTACTGATCGAGTGACACCTAAACACCCTATGCTGGAATTTCGACTAGGCTAGATGTTAAAGTGAGAGTATTGACCCACTGGAAGCGTGTTATGGGCATGATCCGGTGTATTACATTTATAGCTCTATCAGGTATAGCCCCTTTAATGGGTGTTGCCTATTCAAACGAATGTCCTCGCGCTAGAATCGTGCCTAAACACGTATAATTAGTTAATGGATTATCAAGCAGCATTGGCCGAATCCGATTGAGATTGTGGTGGTAAATACGGGAGAAATCCAGAAAAATATATTCAGTACCTATAGTCTATCTTACGTATTTCAGATAGAAATCGTATTATCTCGGGAATTGATGATCCTATAAAGACTATGGTCCGATGACACAGTCTGGCTGTGATTGTTGCGAAGTGCGATTGCCACACTGTAGGTGTGCATACAAGTTGCTGGCACACGGAATCGTTTCTGTTGTTTCGATTCAGTTGATTATTAAGGAATGCTATCTCGCCAGTAATATCTAATATGGTAAAAAACCTAGCGCTGACAATAACGTTCATAATGTAGCGTGGACGTGTATGAAGGAACTGAACGACAGAATACATTTCTATTTATCTCGCAAACGTTGGTAGTCGTTATGATATCAGAAATCTGTGTAGGAGCTAATACATTTATTTACTGCATATAGTAAATAAATGCATATTTTGCATATCTTTTTCATGTATATGTTTGCGATTTTTGTAACCGTTTGTGCCCAGCCCTAATATACAGACAAAAACCAGGCCAGTCCACGAGAATTTTGAAGGGGATAAATAGCCTGCTCCCCTGAAATTAAATTTAACCCAGTGAGGCGAGCTGTATCAGTACTTACCTATATGCCGCCATTATCACTAAGCAATGGAGGAGAATAATGAGATATTCGCCTACTCATTACACTCAAATCAAGAATGGACCTGAGGAAGCTAAAGATTTTGGTTGAGGACAGACACAGTGGTCAAACGCGAAGAAGACTGATTGCAGCATTGACATGGTTCAATATAACAACAACAACAACAACAACAACAACACCACCAACAACAACAACAACAATAACAACAACAACAACAACAAAAATCAAAACAAGAACAACTACTACTACTACTACTACTACTACTACTACTACTACTACTACTACTACTACTACTACTACCGCCGCCGCCGTCGCCGCCGCCGCCGCTACTACTACTACTACTACTACTACTACTACTACTACTACTACTACTACTACTACTACTACTACTACTACTACTACTACTACCGCAGAATACAGTATTCTGCGGCTGTAGTAGTAGACGAACCATCAGTCCTTCTTTGCTTTTGACCGCCTTGTCCTCAGCCAAAATTATTAGCTTCCTCAAGCCAATTCTTGATGTGAGTGCTGCTTTCTTGCGGTCCTTTCGTAGCACGTTTAACATATTTCTGCAATGCCATCCTCTCCTGGCTTTATATCTGCTCGCTCCCAGTAGGACAACTTCCAAGGCTTTCTGTGCAGGTGTGTCTTCTAGCATCTTAGTACATGGCCAAACATGAACCATCTTTATGGGGGGGGGGGGCGTGGGGTGCGACGTTTACGGACAGCGGCGATGTATTACACACATTGTATAGTGCATCGTTTGAAATTATGCTCTCTGGCCATCGGTGTCCAGAGATGGTGCGGATGTGTTTGCGGTGGCAGACATAGAATTTGTCTGGAGCTGCCTTTGGAGCTACCCATCTGTGGAAGTTATATAGCAGGTTGCGTTGTAAAAACGTAGTCCTTTTGCCAAGGGAATCTTTGATCTACGAATCTATAGCTTCTAGAAGGACTGGAAAAATATTCCCCATGACGCAGTGTGTAGCGATGTCTACAAAAGCAGTGAGTTTAGGAGTTATCATCCATGGTTCGCCGCCACGAAGTGGATCGTCATTTTCTTTAGTTTCATTCTTTGTAGATACGTATTTGTGTGTGAGCTCTGTCTCGGATTCATTCATAAAGAGATTACATTTTTAGTTTGCTTGCGATAATTGGGAGAGGTTCGTTAAGAGTTTCTTTTCCTCGTCTATGAAGTCCACGTAGTTGGCATATTCCATCTCTAACGACATACCCAGTATGTTGTTTGGGTGGTTGGTTTTGCGGAATTTTCCCACACGGATTTCAATGCAGCAGAAATGCAACAAGTGAAAAGCACCGGGAATAGAGGGGAGCTGATTGATGACTCAAACTCTACACACTTCACTGGCATAACTTGTACTCTCAGCTTGGTGTCTGCAAGTAGTAGTCTCACTGGTTGTAGCTCATCTTCATTGCGACTGGCCTAACGTAGTACATCTAGCATCTTTGAGCATTTAATTGTGTCAAAGGCTCGTGGATGCCAATGCCAATTTTGTGGAAAGCCCAGTGTTTGAACATGACTGGTGCCACACGCATGCGTTCAGCCGATACCATATCTGTGCAGCTGCGCCCATGTTTAAAAGCACTTTGATATGCTCCGATGAAGTAATGGATCTTGTCTTGGATGCGACATAGGGTAACATTGGATAGGAATTTCCATATGCTGTTGAGGAGCACAATGAGCCGCAAGTGACTGTGGACCATGTGGCTTCTTGGGCTTGGCTAGCGCGAT
This sequence comes from Chaetoderma sp. LZ-2023a, assembly GCA_034401795.1. NCBI lineage: Eukaryota > Metazoa > Mollusca > Caudofoveata > Chaetodermatida > Chaetodermatidae > Chaetoderma > Chaetoderma sp. LZ-2023a. Next base: position 66,417,181 of record CM067364.1, read on the forward strand.
ACGGGTGCCTTGGCCTACAGCATCGATGGGAAGGTGGTGCATGCAAACTTAATTGATTAGGTGCGTGATAGGTTTTGAGATAATGTCACTTGTGCTTTTTAATAGTTCATTGCTCATGTCATCAGGACCCGATGCACGTCCATTTCAGTGCCTTAAGTGTATTCTCAACTTTCGCTGTTTTAATTGGTGTTAGTGATGGCCCGGGACGTCCTGAGAACGTGCTCAAGGATGCATCATCATTCTCAGCTGACTGTTCTTTGAACCATTCTCGATATGCTCGTGTAATCCCGATAAGGTGTCGGTCAGAGTTGTGTAGAGTGAGTTGTGGTGCATAGTCAGTAACTCTCAGGACTTAGCCTGTCTGAAACATTGTGTGACAATCATCCATGGCAGTGATTTCATCTGCTTCCCTGCTTCTTGAGTCACAGGCTCTTTCAACATTCCCTGAGGTGGCGCACAATGGTGTTGCGTTCCCTGCGTCGTTTGGTGCGGTCGTCCATTTGGCCACTTTGATAGATGCACAGCCGTAACGTTTTCTGCTTAGCTGCTCTGGTGATCGGTATACCTATTTCTCTTATTTTTGTAGAACTCCCAAAGTGCTGGTTTCCTGATGATTCCATACATTTCAGACATCGTTTGAATCGGAGCTGATGTCGATGTTAGCTAACTGCTCCCCGAGGGCCAATTTGTATGGAATTTGAGTGCCAGTGTCCCTGATGAGCTTGGGTAGGCTGTATGCGACTCTACCCTCTTGCCTTGTATGGCATTTACGCATTAAGTAGCGATGGCTTAACTGAAGGCGTGTAACGACTGGCGTATAGTCAGAATTGCGGTCTCCACCTCCATAGGAACGAGCACCCTGAAGTAGGGGTGTTGCTTCTGTGTGGCATAATATTAAGTCTATTTGATTGAAGACTATTGTTGTAGCGCTTAAGCCTTTTGAGGCTTTGCGATCAGCAATGCGGCCTGCCAATGTTGTCCGGTACGCCACCATCGTTTGAAATCCCTAGCAAATAGACCTTTAGAACTATGGAAAGGCCAGTGCATAAACATTAGTGTTCTAATGCCAATAACAGTGCTAGAGTCTTTTTTCGATGGCTGATTAGTGTAACTCCTGTTTGTTAAACTTTCATGAATAATAGGAAAGCAGGTGTTCTATTCCCATTTAATTTTTCTGTAATATTACGCCTCCATACCATGATCACTGGCATCAGTGTGCAGAATCATAGGCGTGTGGAAATTGGAGCGACTAAGACTGGTTCAGAATAAAGCACAGCGTTGATGTTGTCGAAGGCATCTTGAGACGCGCGTGACCAATTAAAGAATGTGCTCATTTCAATAAACCCGTCAACGGAACCACGACACCAGAGAAGTTCCTACAGAAACGTCTATAGAAACCTGGACTCAGTGGTAGGCCGATAGCCTACAATCGCTTTAACTTTCGCTGAAACAGGTTGTATTGTTCCTTGGTCAAACACCTGCCCAAAGTATGATAGTGAGGCACATGCAAACTCATTTTTGGTGAGATTTATTGGCAAATCTGCTTGTTGCATTCGATCGAAGACCCTTTTAATGATATTTAAATGTACTTCCCAAGTCTTACAATATATTATTGCATCATCGATATGGGCATCGTAATGAGCAATGTCAGAAATTATGATTCAATAATAGTTAAATACACAGCTATCGTGTTGGCAGAAATGAGCACTCTGTGATCAGAGAATGTTACTGTGCATATTAGGAAATATCCATAAGGTAACCCTGTAATGTCAAGATCACTCATTGGTGTCCAGTTCAACCACATATGGCATCGGATTTAGCAAACTTCGGCTTTGGTAGAGATGAACTCGCAGGATTGCCACAACTACAACGTACAAATTGGAAGGGACGTGATGATTTATGTCGCATAATGCTACACAAGAACCACATTTCGTAAAAAAACAACTAGCAGTTTTGACTATTGACTGAACCGAGCTCCCCTTGCCAATACACGTTGAAAACAATTATTCTTTCAAAATCTCCCGTTTGTTAGATTCGATCGACATAAAACCTTACAGTTCTAGGACGTTTATTGACTTTATCTGGTATCAGATTAAAATTTGGTTGCATCCAATAGTTTTGGAGAAACCTGCACACCCGCGTCCAAGCTGGGCTCGATTGAAAAGGCATGGACGGGATATTTGAACCGAGATTTCCCATAGATTTTTATCCACATCATTTCAATCTCAGCGTAAGCACCCCGGAGGCTGTATTTTCTCCTAGAATAGAGAGTCACTGGACTTGCGGTTTTTAACCCTTTCCCGATGAAGCCGGCCAGAACTGGCCTCTGAAGTGACTTTGAGGAATGCTCATTTGCAGATCATGAGGAGGCAAATTTATCACTTGCGTGACTGGCTCGATAATTGAGCCAATCATTACAGTGGTACATTTTCAAATATAGCATTCTATTAACCTGCAATGGACATTAAATAAGAAAAATAGTTATATTTTTTCAGACTTAAATGGTCATGATACACAATCGTAGGAGAACACGGTGTAAAATCTAGATCGTTCAAGGTGCAGATTATTGTATATAAAATATTACTCCGCATTCTCATTTTGAATTCAGGATGAGAAGGGCTAGAGGAGCAAGCCGTGGTCACAGCCATTACGTCGGTTGCCTTTGTTGGCGTACAACAAACGTGAGTCAACATAATGACTGGACAATTACTGATGATAGAGACCATTGGTGTTATAGTTGAAACGAACACCGCACAAATTAGTCTTGAATCATTTTGGCCGTTAAAGGTCATAATGGCGCTCGAGTGCACGGTTCTGTCAACAAGATGACATCAGTGATTTCTACCACAGTGTTAGGAATGATGGTGTGCCTGGCCAGGATTGGCTGAGGCGAGGGTTGAAGAGCGTGCTATATATTTTCATGCCTTGTCCAAAAGAGATTCACATTTCGGTCCGGTTTTGGTTCACTTTTTTACTCTTTTTGAGCTTGGTTGGTGGCTGGCACATAAGATAGTATAAACCTGAATGTTAGATATTAGTTAGAAGTTTTAGTCAGATTATAGTTATGATTGTTACAAAGAATAAATTCACAGTATGATACAGGTCTGAAGTTGATGTTTGTCGAGACAAAGTATTATAGCTAGCGTGATGCAACAAGACAGGGGAGAAACACTTGGCACGAATCTAAGAAACTTCAAGAAGCTCGGGGACGGGTATACAAATTGGATCACAAAATCAAAGACGAGCCGCGACCTCAACATGAATTCAGATAACTTTGAAAAGCAGTGAGTTGCTGGTGCAGCATTTATAACGCGTTGACGCTTCTATAAGTCATGTCTCTATGGTGCCGAGAGATGCGTAATACGTTACAGATATAGGCAATACAGCTCTATATAGAATCATGAAATAAACTCATTGGCTGTCATAAATTACTTTCCCACCAGTCAAGTACATGACGTCATAATCAATTATACCACATGTAGGCTGACCACCACAACCGTAATTGACCGAAACACTCGTTTATGAAACCTGGAATAGACATTCAGCTGTACGCCGTGTACGTCTTTATTATTTAATAAACATTCTGTTGAATATTTTGAAACTAATTTAACTGGGCAATGTTGGTGCCATAGGGTGTAGCTGTCTCCAGTCAAAATAGTTTCAAAATACTCAACAGATGAAATGTATCGTTACCCCGAATTGGTATCGTGGGAATTCAGGCGGCAAAGTATATAAATAGATTCCGACACGCGATTCCATGGGCGGAGCTTTGCTAGGGATAGGCAGGGTAAAGCTACATTTCATCAACTTATGTGATTCAGCTATGCATGTCACCAGCCTGAGCTAATAAAAAAGAAGTATGTTCTATAAATAGCTTCCTTCATACGGATCTATCTGCATAATTAAAATCGGTTAATCTATTCTCCAGGTATTTAATGTTCGTGAAAGATCAATTCTTCAAAACAAACAAAGGATAATGTGCTCTAGTTAATCTCTGAGCAAACACATTATTATAGTTACAAAAAATATTTCTTATTTCTTTCCTTCGTACAGTCTTCCTTCCTTGCTTACTTCCTTTCTTCCTTCCTTCTTCTATCCATTCTCCCTCCACTCCTTTTCCCCTTCAATACATCCTTTCATTCATTCTCCCTTCCTTCCATCCATCCTTCCATCCATCCTCCCATCCCCCTCTTTCATTCCACACATCCGCCCATCCATCCCCGTCCCTCTTTCTTTCATTCCTTCCTTCCTTCCTGCATCCATACCTTCCTTCATCCCTCCATCCATCCATCTCCTCCCTTGTTTCCTCGCTCCCACCCTCACAGCATCGGTTCCTTCCTATCCATACATCCCTCACCCCTACATCCTTTCATCATTCCCTCCCTCCATCCACCTCTCTCCTCCCTCATACCCTTCCGTCCTTCCTCCCTCCCTCCATCGCCACTAGCTCTCTTCCGCTTTCCATCCCTCACTCTAGCTCACACCCTTTCTTGCTTTCGATCATCATCCCTTCCTTCCATCGATCCATCCGTTATTCATCACTTTCTTCATCCCGTACTTATTTCCTCCATTCTTTGCTTCCTTCCTTCCTTCCCCCTTCCTTCCTTTCTTCCTTCCGCCCGTCCCTCATTCCTTTCTCTCTTTCTTTCTTCTCGGTAAGAACGTTTGGATCGCATCACCATCAATAATTCTGATCAGCTCTATCATGCTTGTGGATATATTTTGGATTCACCCAATGGTTTTCACAATATTTACTTGTCCTTGTCCAAAAACTGCTCATATGCGATTTTTGCGAATTTGAAGTATAGACATTTGCACTGCAGCTACACTTACACTTTTATCGGAATACTGTCATGACTTGGCTAAGATGTTGTGGTTCCGAAGATATATGTTAATGTTGGTATCATAGGTCACTGTTAAGCGTATACGTTATTGGTCAAATTGACCTGTTCTCCTTGTCGCGCTCGGCTTGGATTTGAAGCGCTCATTGGGTATATTTGAAGTAGCAGTATAACGTCAGGTAATGTCAACGTTTTGAGCCACGGCCGCCTATTTGAGGAGGCTGTTTGTACAGGGTGTTTTTTTATCCAAGCATCATCAGACATGAACAAGATTGTGGTCGTAGGATCGCAAAGAAGCAGGTCGACGTTGAGGTCAAATTCAAAGTCGCACCTTAGTGTCACAGTCATCCACTATGACATTGAATACGCCAGTTTTGGGCCTTGATATTAATAAACTTCCATTAATTATACACTTCCAATGCGAATATTAGAATATAAATCTGTACCAATATTGATGCACTTGTACCCCAATTTTGTCAGAATTACGCACCCACCCAATTCTCTTCTTGTGAAATGAGGCTTATGTCCGGGAGGTTGTAACCGATTTTTTCCGAAAAACACACGACGATTATTTTAGTCTGACCGCTAATGAGGTAACCGCTGAAACTAATTTCGATGAAGGGGATCTTACTTTTTCTGACTCTGCAGTACAAGTTGTATCTCGCGCCGTGAGTGGCCTGCCTTATAGGTCTATAGAGGATACATTAAATGTCGCGGAACTAGAATTACATCATGATATTTGCGAAATTAGTGGAGAAATATTGCCAATAAACTCATGTAAATAAAATTATCAGATGAGAGATTCAAAGCAAAGTGTTAGAAATATAAGTAACACCCCACCCCCATCCCACCCCAAAACCACCACAACTACTAACACTACCGCCACTACCAGCCCATCACCACCACCAATACCATCACTACCACCATCATCACCACCACCACCACCGACAACAACAACAACACCTCCACCACTAGCAGCCATACCAACCCAACAACTAAAACGATCAAAACCGCCTCGGCTGCTGCCGCCTCCGCCGCCGCTGCCACCACAACTATCAACAACACTAAAGGATGCAGCAGCACCACAACGGCCACTGCTACTACTATTACTACTACTACTACTACTACTACTACTACTACTACTACTACTACTACTACTACTACTACTACTTTTTTATTTGAAAATCCGACGCTGACGCAGTCGGATACACTTCCCGGAGGAACTCCTTTAAAAAGGCTTGCAAACCCCCATAAAAAATCGTTTGAAATAGCAGGCTTTATTAATAGAATAACAATACAAACCTAACATGTCAAAACAGTGCAAGCTAAAATACTCTATTATCATATACCACAACCGTGGCATAACTAAATAGAAAACATAATTAATAAAGAGCTGATAACATAACATAATTCAACAAAGACATTGCTATTTGCACACCGTGTAGTAGTAGGCCCAAATGGCGAGCATAGCTAACCAACAAGTGGTAAAGCCACTCATCAATAATTAGCAGTAAGCTACTGCTAATCATTGATGCCATTGAGCCGATTCATGACCGGCAGGCTAAGTAGATCATATGTAGTTTAACGTAGCACACCGTATAGTAGTAGGGCCAAATGGCGAGTGCAGCTCGCCAATAAGTGGCGAGGTGACTCGTCAATAAGTAACAAAAAGTCACTCATTGGCGCCAGTTAGCCAATTATTAAATACCCAGCGGACGTAGTAGCTTTATATAATATAATGCACAAAACAAACGTATACAAACTATGACTACTTAGATGGCGCTCTGGGTTAACATTCTAAATTTACTTCATTGCAAGTTTTTGCAAATTACCCTGGAACAAATACACCTACAGTAAATATTTACAACAGGAAGCTAATTGTAAGATATCACACTCTGTTAACTTGAAAATCGGATCACCTCCAGAATATTGACATAATGCTCATTTGATATTTAAATATTCTGATCCCAAGGTTAGGATATTAGTCAAGATTAGAGTCTCCTAAGGCATTACCATTTTACAATAAAGGCAATTAAATTAAATTAGTATAGCATTTATCAATATACAGCAAGCAGCGAGTGTGCCAGCTTATACAAGTTCCGCTTCTGATATTTTTAGATATCCGTATTCAATTGATACTAGGCCAGTTTTGCACCATACGTCTTTAAATCTACATTCTCTCCCATGTTCTACTAGCCTGTAAAATTCACAATGAATGCAGTTTATCAACAATGATCGAAATATAGCTTATATGGCTCTCTGATGGTTGTTGCCGGTTTTATCTCTGGCCTCTGAACACCGATGCTTCCAGATGGCCCACACTCCTACAGATAACAGGGTTATTAACAATTCTTTCTCCTTGCTATTAATGATTCGTCCGATAGTTGAGCAATCTTTGAACAAAATTGTTTCAGCCACTAAATTCAAATATTTGGTTCCAAATTTAGCAAGGAGCATATTGATATATACCCAAAAGCCTGTAGTTATGCGACACTGAGTAAATAGATGGTCTATCGTTTCCTCCTCAGTATTTCATAATAAGCACCGGTCTGTACTTGATATTTTACACATATAAGTAAGATGACCGACCCATAGCCTTTGATGGAGTAATCGCCATGCCAGGTCCCGTGCATTTCCTGGGAGACAAGGTAGATGTCTTGCTTTCCAGGCATTTTTCCAGTTCTTTGGCGTGCATCCTAAATTGTTCCAATGCCTAAACACAATAGGAGTCTGTCTCCGACTTTGCATTATAATTATATACCAGTCTCTAGATGCCATGTTGTATATTATATGTTCTGACATAAATACTAATGTTGGTTGCAACATATCAATGTTGCCACGTGCTTTCGGCAATTAGAACCATACAGCAGGTATTGCATTCTTTATTCTAACAAATAAGCGCTGACCATCAATATGTCTCATTGATGTTATTCTTGCTACATCTTGCATCGCAATCCATTTACGAGATTTCGGATTTACCAAGTCACGTAAATATTGAATGCCATTTTTGCCCATGGAGGGCAAATATAATAGATCATCATTATCACGAATCAACTCGTTGCCCCAAAGACGTTGCTCTAAGGCATCTTTCCAACAATTGGGTTGTGGCATTGATCGTGTAAATAGTTGTAAGGCTTCGAGCTTTTCTTTATATACATTTGGAATCTTTTGATGATTAGGTGGCAATTTATTGCACATAAATAAAGATTCTACTGGAAATGGGTCAACGTACCTTTGGAGAAGTGCCCTTGAAACACTTGACCAAGATGAGTTTGAAGTAAGTAACTTATTCAAGAATTTCAATTTTAAAGAAGCACACTTTGCTGAAACATTAAGCAAATCCAGGCCTCCGGCATGCTTTTCATTGGTGAGGATTGACTGTGATACTAAATGGGCTTTGTCCTCCCATAAGAAGGACAACAGTAACGTGTTGATCTTTGCCTCCACTGATTTGGGCATATGAACTACAGAAGCAGGTTTGATCATCATGAATGACTTCGCCTAGGACTGCGCCAAGTTTTAATGTTTGTGCCCGAGTAATAATCTTATAATCTACACAGAGTAGAGAGATTGGTCTATAATTCTGTATTTTATTTCTGTCACCCCTCTTGTATATAAGCCGAACATATGCCTGGGCCATCGATGTAGGGAGATGCCCTTGCTTAAAAATGCTGGTTGCTATTTCTTCTAATACTGGCCCAAATATGTGCCAGAATGTTTGATAAAATTCAACTGGAAGTCCGTCACATCCAGGAGACCTTTCTAACTTCATACCTTTGAGGGATTTTGTCAAATCATCAATTGTTATTGATTGGTCACAGCTTTCGCGACATGAATCTGGAAGTCTTTTCGTTATATTAGCTAAAACATCTCTAGTTGCAGTTTCCTCGCTTCCCTCAGATTTTTACAATGATTTGTAAAATTCGGATACTGTTTCAATCATTTCTGCATTTGAGCACACTGATACTCCATCATTAGTCTTCAGTGAGCGCATTAATTTCTCTATACCTCTTGCTTTTTCCAAGTTACAAAAGTAACGTGTAGGCTTTTCGCCCTCGGTGTGCATTTGTGCTCTTGACTTAGTTTGGCGCCATCAAACTGATATTTCTCTATTTCATTTAGTCTACCTTTTAATTTAACTAATAGTTCGTAATAATTTTATTCCCATCATTAATTTTCTTATTAATTTTACACAACGACCTCTGAAGCGCCTTTGTACGATTTCGTATTTCACGTGCTTTCCTAATGGAATACTGCCTTGAAATATATTTCAGGTCTGATCTAACATCTTCCCACCAGTCTGTTATACATTCATACGAACCTCTTCTTTCATCCCAATGCCTCCAACAACTTTCCACACATCTGCGGTAGCAACTAGCTCGTAGCAATGCTACATTAAGTTTCCAAAATCCATCTCCTCGTTTGACCGAGTCAGCATTGTCTAATGTGATGGAAAACATATTGTGATCAGAGAAACTTACTTGTTTTATGTTAGTTTTACACATGTAACCTTTCAATGAACGTTCTACATAGATCCTGTCTAACCTTGAAGCTAACCTTCCATCGGTTGAAAACCAAGTAAATTCCTGGCCTTCCGGATTTTCAATCCGATAAGTGTCTAACAAGCTTTTATTTTCACAAATGTGTTTCAAATATTATGCGACGTGTCATTAAAATTAGACCTAGAGTTTCTGTCTTTAGCCTCGTCTAATATGCAATTAAAGTCACCGCCCATAATTAGGTTTTCAGGCGTTCTGTCTTGAATTATTGTGGAAACATCATTTAGAAATTCACGGCGCAATTGATGAGAGGTAGGTGCATAAAGGCACATCGAATTTAAACTTGTGTTTAGTACATCAATTGATACACAAATCCATCGTCCATTTGGATCTGATGACGAAGATATAACGTCAACATAGTTGAGACAGTGGGGCAGGATAAGAATGGCCACTCCCGCACTATTATCTTGTGATAAAGAAAAGAAATCTGCCCTTTTGAAATATCTTTGAGAGATTCATACACGTCAGCTTTTTGAATGTTGGTCTCTTGTAGAAAAGCAATATCAACTCTGTCATTTGCTAATTCTTCAAGCAAGTGGCGCTGCTTGAATTCGGTATTTAATCCTCTGCAATTGATGGTGCAGATAATCATAATTTGTAAAATGATGTTTACAACCGCCATCATTAGATTAACTAGATTTGGGTTTTTTAGCTCGTTTCTTAGACCACTTACCTAATTTTCCTGCGAATTTAATATTTCCTAGTTCTACCACAGACACATATTCATATTTGGAAATATCAGAATCATGGCGCAGTAGACGATATTTCACGCCTCTCGCCGTTACATATGGCACTAACACTTCACCCCCTTCTGATCGGTACATTACCATTTCATCTTTCATCTGTGAACTCTGTGTTTGATTGGACACATCTGATTCTGCAACTGACATTGTATCATCATCCATATCATTTACTTCAATCTCAGATTCGGAACTATTGTCTTCTTTATGACTCTTATTGCTACTTAAGTAACATTTGGCAGGGGCATCATTTACCATATCTTCAAGCTGACTTAAATCAAGTGGGCTTAGCGGAAAATCGACGGAACTTTCTGTCTTCTGAGTCCTAAACTTATCCTGTCCTAATTTTAATTCATCTTCTAAGGAATTGTAAACTGGCTCTTCTGTAAGATCATCATTTTCCTGCGTGTCTTTTACAGCAACGTTTGGCTCCACTGCATTTGGAGTATTTTCTTGACTTAAGGTTATACCCTCCTCTAATACATGAATTTCATCAACTGTAGTTACTTTAACAGGAATTGATGATTTGTTTGTGTCATTTACAGTGGCATGAACCAAAACAACAGCTTCCGTAGCGGTTGCTTCAGAAGCATTTGACTCAGTTGCATCCTTTAATGGGCGATTATCTCCTGATACTGAGGGCTTGTTTTGATTTTTTGGACAGCGCCATTTAAAATGGTCAACTGAATCACAGAGCAAACATTTGTTTCGATTGGGACAATCTGTTGCCAAATGGTCAGTACTTAGGCAGATCCGGCATTCTTTAATTTGCCCTCTATACCATAAGGGCAGGACAAAGCTGCCATCAAGCGTCACTCTGCTTGGTAAAGGGCTATCGACTTTATCAAACCAAATACGTCTTACACCGTTTTCTAGCGTTCTGTCAAAGGGATACGTTTCCCGTTCAATCTTTTGCACTTTGCCATACTTCTTGAGTTCACTCATGATTCTGTCATCTGGAATTTCTAGTGGAACTTTCATCTTCACTAGCAACCTATCTGACTCGATTTCCTCTACGTTACAAACTTCACCTTTTACAATAAGAACATCTTCCAGAAGCTTTTCCTTGACCCCCCTCATTTGACACTGTTACATTCCATACAGTTTTAATAACATTGATAAGCCCCTGCAAAGTAGCAGGTCCCGCGCCAACGACGTCCTTTAACCCATGATACACGTCGATAGCCGTGACACCCCACCCCTTAGTTGTTATTTTAAGGCTTAGGGTACGCTTATAGGTTGCCATGGTGGTTTATCAAAGGAGGAACCCCATACTACTACAATATATAATAAATATATACTTATATAACACCAGGACGTCAGGGAAAGAGCTAAACACTAAATAAATAGTGTCCACTTTTGAAACCCTGACGTCTACCAACAAATATACGAATAGAGAGTACTGTCGTATATTTGTTAGTTTGAACCACTTTCTAAGTGGTTCACTAACACCTAGCCGATTAAAGTATACTAACAAATATATGAATAGATAGTACAGTCATTTATTTGTTAGTCTGTTCGAGTTGACCAAGGATTTATATAGTTAAAGAACTAGGCTTGTGCTTACAAATGACAAAGGAATTAAATCCACTCACTCAAGCGATCTTGCCAAATATAATGCGCTAGCCTACGAACTATAGAAATAGCAGACTGGCGCGGGGAGAAATGTATTGCATTGACCACAGTAAGAGGTGCCCTATTAAATGGTGGACACCGCCAGCTAAGATGAATGGCTTTAAAAAATGGAGACACAAAATGCGCTCCAGCCAAGACAAGAATTTACAAATTAAACATAAAGTTTGAAAGGAAATACTAATACGAAATATATGTATACAATTTATCTACAAAATCGCGCTAGAAACTAGCAAATTCGGGCAGCAATTGCAGAGCTAAATAAACGCGTGCGTTCACTTCGACTACTACTACTACTACTACTACTACTACTACTACTACTACTACTACTACTACTACTACTACTACTACTACTACTACTACTACTACTACTACTACTACTACTACTACTACTACTACTACTGCTGCTACTACTACTACTACTACTACTACTACTACTACTACTACTACTACTACTACTACTACTACTACTACTACCGCCACCACCACCACCACAAGTAACACCGATAACACATTTACCACCACCGCTGCTGCCGCCGCTACCGCCGCCGCCACCACTACCACCAACACCACCACCACAACGAGGTGATCCGACGTCAAGGTCAAGCGTACTCCTTAATTGTCAAAGTTACCAGTTTTCGTTTTTGGAAGAAATCACTTGCCCTGAAATGTGCAATGGCCATGTAGGAAGAGGCCTTATACTATTCCATAATAACCAGACATCGCAGATTTACAGTTACTTCAACAAGTGCCTTCTAGTTGTATATTGTATACCGTATATTATAAAAGCAAGTCTCCTGAGCAACTCACGCTAAGTACCTGGAAACGTGTCTTACATTGGATTCTTAAGATACATATGCATGAGAATGCACGCTTGTATGCTATATTGGTTAAGTCAAAGGGTTAATCATAATTCTTTGTGAATCAGTGTTAACCGTCTAACTGCTGAGTCTTTGCAGACGACATATTCTAGGGATATATCTGTGGACCTGCTAAATATTTCGAAAACAATTTGACTGAACGTTGTCGGTGACAAAGCCAGAAACAACGTTCAGTCAAATTGTTTTCAAATTATTTAGCAAATCAAGAGTTTTTACTCACTGAAATTAATTGTCTGGTGTATTGTAGCATCGAGGCAGGATTAAATTGCGCAGCAGACATCGTCATCGACCCAGTACTACAGCATGCACCGGTGACCAGAAACCACAAAGGTCTCTCCGGTATTGTTTTCCTGTCACTCAGTATGCAAACGTTGACAAGTAAACATGCCTTTTAGGAATGCCGGACATGAGAGGTCGCTGCTGTTGCGTGAACTGCAATTAAGATGCATAGAATGTATAATATATATATATATAAATATATACACCTGTGCAAATGTTAAGCACCAGCAAAAACAATAGAACGTAGACACATGATGGTACAACTAGGCTGCCATACTTTTTGTCCCCGCGTTAGCTGACATAATTCCAAGTACGAAATGCACATGCATGCATGACTTCACGCCGCTTGATGTCCGTGCGTGGCGGGAAACAGCACACGTGTTCAGTTATGTAAAAGTCCAGTTTGAGGTGTAGAACATTACATACAGATTTAGGCGACAAGATTAGGAATTTTGTGTTCATGACCGTGGTTTATTTGTACAGAGAGAATTAGCTCTTAATTGTGAACTGCTATGGCAAGACGAAGGTTAAGTGATCGTGTGAAATGGCAAATCATAGGCATGCATACCACTGGTATGTCATGCAGAGAGATTGGCAGACAGCTGAACATTAACCATACTGTAATCAGTCGTTTGATTGCAAAACATGGGCAAACTAACGAGGTGAAGGACAGGCCTAGATCTGGAAGACCGAAGAAGACTACTGCCCGTGATGATCGAGCCCTAGTACGCCTTGTTAGGAGATCTCCATTCACCAACAGCAGAGTGCTCAGCCAGCAATGGGAAACGCGCAATAGAGTGTCAATGTCTACCGTCAAAAGGAGACTGTATGCTGCTGGCATGAAGGCTAGGAGACCTGTCAGACGTCCTCTCCTCACTGCACACCACAAAGAGGAGCGTCTGAGGTGGTGCAACGAAAGAAGACACTGGAACATGAGATCCTGGAGACGGGTACACTGGTCCGATGAAAGTCGGTTCCTGCTTCATGCCACAGATGGTCGAACTCGTGTATGGAGGTCCAGACGCACGGCGTACAACCAACGTAACATCATGGAAGAAGTTCCATTTGGTGGAGGTTCCGTTATGATATGGGGGTGCATCTCATTTGATTGTAAGCTGGACCTGTTGACTGTACCTGGAACACTAAATGGACAAAGATATCAAGATTCCATACTGGATAGAGTTGTGGTCCCTCATTTTGTAAATCATGCACCTGGAACCCACCCTATATTCATGGATTACAACGCCCGACCACATCGTGCTAGAGCTGTGCATGAATACCTCCGCCAGAATGCCATCGAAACCCTACCATGGCCAGCAAGGAGCCCTGACATGAACCCTATTGAGCATATCTGGGACATTCTGGGAAACATGGTGAGAAGGAGGGATCCTCCTGTGCAGAACCTACAGGAATTAACAGACGCACTCCATCTTGAATGGCAACGAATACCACAATGGCGTATCAGTCGGTTGGTGACCAGCATGAGACGTCGTGTCCAGGCCGTCATCCAGGCACAAGGTGGATATACCCGGTATTAATAATGACAGCCTCAAACTCGTGCACAGATGTTAAACTTCGTTTTCAGACACCATTAATGACAATCTAGCCACGTGTGTCAACTGTAGGGCAATAGTTGTCAGTTGTGTCAACGTAACCATATTCAGGCCTCGTTTTCAAGTTCAAACAAAAACATACAGTGTTTCCCCACCATCATAATCAGCATTCCTCTAGTTGCATTATTACCTCTTGCACTAAGATGGATGGGTACATAAATGTTTATGCTATTGCTTTCTTCATAGCACATGAATATACCCTCGCATGTGCGTAAAAATAGGGTGGTGCTTAACTTTTGCACAGGTGTATATATATATAAATGGCCACTAATGTAATACTAGCTTAATAGCTTAATCGTTTAATATCCCAGCTAGCCAGTCATTCCAGTGGTACATTTTCAAAGATAATCTCTTGCTCTTGAAAAAATTTGAGGGTTAAAAGATCAAATAGGAAGTCGGACGAACCCGTAGAAAGAGTAGTGTACTTCGAATGCCAGATAGCAATGTGTGTAGACAGCAGTACAGTCAGCGCGCCACTAGAAGAGTCATGATGCGGTTCTAGAAGACTCACGGTTGACAAATGTCAGTGCCCGTCATCTTGCGATTATGAAAGGTCTCTTCCTATAGCTTTGGATACTCATCAAGGCAACACCTACCAGTACGTCTCTACAAGGAGAGGTAGGCGTTTATTTTGTGCAAAGCTATTGAGTAAGTAACAACACGATATTAGCCATCAACAACAATCTCTACCATTATACTTATGAATTTAGAAACGAGAGTAGGCTGTATGTTAACATATCATTTGAGGATTTCAAGAACGGAAGAGAACATGAGCACGATGAAACAAGTAAATTAATTACACATATTACTTTGATTAGTTTGATTAAGCCTAATGGCCGTTGGTGGAAACACGGCCATCATTGTGTGCGTTACACGTTGTAGAAGTCTGAGTAACACAATTTACGGCGTATATATTCTATCTCTGGCATGTGCTGACTTATGCGTTGGCTTGGTAGTCCAGCCGGCCATGGTCGTATATACCCACCGTATATGATCGTATATATGGGTGTTTGGAACTGTTCCATGCACACTCTTCATCATGTTTGACTGTTGTGGTTGTTCCATATCGTTCTTTCACTTGAGCGCCATTGCATATATATAAACTGTGCTCAGTGACGGATCCGCTAAAATATCGAGTGAACTTCGCGAAGGGGCGCACCAGAAAAATTTGCATAATTCTATGGATTGTCAATATCATATATTGGGGTTCTCCTATTCTATCGACTGGTATCTATAAGGGAATACGCGGAACTATGTTACTCAATGAATGCCTATATATGCCAAATAAGTAGTAGACCCTCTTTGTATTACTTTCTTTCTTGTACGCTATCACGCTATTTCTAATGGTTACGTCTGTAAAATTAGTCCTTGGATTGATAGTAGCCGAGGGCAATATAATCAAAGCCGCCTCGAAGAGCAAACCGTCTAGGCAGGTCAGTACACGATCTACCATTGAATCAAATAGGATCACTGCGAGAGACATGCGTGTAATTCGTACGTTAGCGGTTCTTATTATTGTTTTTGTCATTTGTGCTGGACCATTTAGCATAATTTGGGTGATTATATCATTTTGTGAAGCATGTCTTTCAGCTTCAGCCTTTGAAGTTTCCTATTGGTTGGCCTACTCAAACTCGTTTGCAAATCCTTATATGTATCTTATTTTTAATGCAGATTTCCGTGCAGGATTTCGACAAGTTATATTTCGTCAAAAGATGTATCAATAGCCCTAAAGACATAAAGGTGTACTGAATCGCTTCAAACGTTGACCATATAAATCACAAAAAAACATTCCATACATAATATGCACTTGGTGACAGATAGCCATTCTAATTCACGAGACAGAGGCCCAAATTGGACCTTTCGTTACTACATCTATGAACTAAACCATATACTGATTTTTCGCATCTCTTATGTTGGTAGTTGTATGATAAACCCCTGTCGGGGTAGATACATATAAAAACCGGGTCTTTTTATATAATGACCAAAACGTGATTCATACCAATTTATTAATACTGCTATGATAGAGAAATCCGGTCTTAGCTATGCTGGCCTATTCGCAGCTAATCTTCAGCCACGCTTGATCCGTGTGAGGATCTACCGAAACCTGAACTCCATGAATCTCAATTTCCAGAAAACTATGGTAAACTGTTGAATATATTGAAACTCATTTGATTCAACAGTACCCAGACCAATTGGTTTTAAAAATATTCAACAGAATGCTTATTAAATTGAAAAGACATACACTTCCTACAACTTGACGGACTATTAAGCGTTTGTGATGGAATTAGATATGTAATTCACAAGGTAGTTGATTTTGGCGTCAGCCTGCCTGTGGCGTATTTGATTGTGACGTCAATCACTTGACTGACATCAGACAGACTTGCTTCATCCATTATTGCAGCAAGTATTTAGCACAAAATACACTTGCAATTCACCTCTCCACAATATACTTCTATTATCTGACGTCATATGACGTGGTAATCAGCTAAGCGGTGTGTGGGATGACGTCATAATCATTACGTCATAAATGATTCTATTTCTATTTGGCCCGCCTTTAACTCTTAATAGTCCGACACGTTGTACGAATTGCGCGTCTCAACTATTTAACACACATACTGTTGAATATTTTGAAACTAATTTTACTGGACGCTGTTGCTGCCATAGGCAGCAACAGCGTTCAGTCAAATTAGTTTTAAAATATTCAATAGATTACCTCACAGTTTTCTGGAAATTGATAGACAGGGGTTTCAGAGATCGATTGCTCCCAACACGGGCGATGTGTGGGTGGAGCTTAGCTAGAGATGGGCGGGGCATAGCTAAAAGTGCAAAGTTCCATTGCTATATATTGTGACAAAGCAACAACACAATGTGGAAATTAAATAAAGATACCCCAACTATACGTGACGGTCCGTGCCCGGCTAACATTTATAAATGTGTTCTCGATATTTAATTGATGTTTATGCAGCAGTTGTGTTACTAATCACATAACGATATTTCCGTACGTTTGCAGTTCTAATTATAGGAAACTAGCGCCAAATCGATAAAACAATTTACCTTTCCAGTTTTAGCTATGCATCGCCCTTACCTAGTTAAGCTCCATCCACGCTTCGCCCGTGTTGGGATCGATCGATCTCTGAACTCACTGACTATCAATTTCCAGAAAACTGTACAAGTAAGCTGTTAAATATTTTGAAACTATCTTGACTGGGTGCTGTACCTATCTATGGTAGCAATAGCGCCTGG
The DNA here is from genome assembly GCA_034401795.1 of Chaetoderma sp. LZ-2023a. Lineage (NCBI taxonomy): Eukaryota > Metazoa > Mollusca > Caudofoveata > Chaetodermatida > Chaetodermatidae > Chaetoderma > Chaetoderma sp. LZ-2023a. Next base: position 66,434,969 of record CM067364.1, read on the forward strand.
TCAAATAAGTTTCGAAATATTCAACACCATGTCTCTTAAATAGTAAAGACATACAATTCATACGACCTGACCGATTATTAAGCGTTTAAGACTGACTAAATCGAGTCATTCATGACATAATGATTATGGCGTCATCTTATACGTCACTTAGTTGATTATGCCGCCATGTGATTGACTGAAGAAATGGAATAATGGATTAGTGCTATATTGCTAATTTGTCATAATATATGTGCACGTATCTGTGATTGAATTACATTCAAGTATGTTTATAAGTGATACTACATTCGGGGCCAGAAAATGGTGGTTCTTCGCAATCGATGAACTGCTATCTTATGGCACGCACATGGTGTTTCTTATGGTAACAGACTTATATAAGTGGCCAGCTATCTTTCTTGACCACTTTATAATAGGCCGTATATACCTGGTTTAAACATATTTTACATTATAATGTTCATACGTTACGAATGCAATGTAAATTGCATAATAAAGAGCATAGTGTTTCATTGTGAAATATGACCACAATTGAGCTAATCCAGTATCCTATTACTATGCTGCTGTAATGAGGATAGATTTACATTTGATGGTCTGCAACAAGTTCACATGCAAGCTAATAATGACCGCTCTCATTTTCACCACATTGTATGGATTGTGATCTGGTTATACAGAGTCGCCGTCATTCATATTTACATGTGTAAGCTGCAAGACGCCATGTACTTGAGTCTAGTTGCCAGACACTGGAAATCTGCTGAGATATAGAATTGTTTTTACATTCACACGACAGTATCTGGAGATGACTACATCAGAGCCAGGACATCCCGCTATTCAAAATATGGCCTGATGCCCATCCTCTTCCTTCCAGCCATGTCTGTCAGTAGTAATTATGAGGTTGAATATGCACCAAACTACGATGTCATATTGCATCTTGGTCGTTTGCTCTCAGCGCATGCGTGTAGAGATAACTGTGTCCATCAATGTATATAACAAATTCTCCAGGCTGGTGGCTATGGAATGGACCATTCCAGTTTTAGCAACGCGCCGCACATCTCTAGCTAAACCTCACCAACACCTCACTCGTGTTGGGATTGATCGATCCCGAACTCCCTGACTATCAATTTCCAAAATTTCGTACAACGTGCCGGACTACTAGGTGTAAAAGACGGACTAAATCGAGTCATTCATGCCATAATTAATTATGACGTCATTCTACACGTAACGTAGTTGATTATGATGGCATATGACGTCAGCTGATGAATGGATTAAACCGGAAAGGTGCATTGACTGTGCTGACGAAATATATTTAAATAAGCAAACCAATGCAGCTCTTTCAAAATCACATCAACGTTACGTAGTGCCCGTGTTAGTGAACAAAGAAGGCATGCTAGGACTTTACACATGTCCATGTTTCTGCTGCTGACGATTAACACTATCTACTCAAACACTTGTGGTAAGCTGTGTGGATTTTTCTTTTTTTGACTCACACACACTCATCATCATTTGCTTCTATACATTTGTGAATATTTTGTAAATCGTTCAATTAATTTTCATGCTTGATTTCCTTTCTACTATTTCTACTACATTCCTTCCATTGAGACGAAGAAGACTGATAGTATCTAGAGAAACAATACAGCCACAGGAAATGCTGACCAGCCCATATATTTTACTGTTAAAAGACTGACCCATTCAGAATTTAAATGTTCAACACGTTTCTGAAGATGCGCTCCATCTGTATATGCAGGCGTGTATTAAAAATAGGTTTATCTCGTCAATGCACCTTTCCGGTTTTAGCTATGCCCCGCCCATCTCTAGCTCAGCTCCACCCACACATCACTCGTGTTGGGATCGATCGATCTCTTAACACCCTAATTATCAATTTCCAAAAATCTACACAGGTAAGCTTGTGAATATTTTGAAACGAATTTTACTGGGTGCTGTTGCTTTCAAAATATTCAAAAGCGTGTTTATTAAATAGCAAAGAATTACAAAAACATACAATTGATACAACGTGTCGGACTGTTTGAGATTTGATGACGGTCTATATGGAACCCTTTGTGACGTAATGATTGTGACGTAATCATACATGCGCTGAGCTGATTATGACGTCATGCGGGGTCAAATGATGGATGGATACTCTAGGAATGTGAATTTCCCCGGCTGTTTCAAGTAACACTATGCCCTGTGGTAATATAATATACGCATTGCAGCTTGTTCGAGGCGTAACCCCGTTCTTCATCCAGCAGTAAGTGTATTTTTGTTGATTGTTTCATCAACCATTTGGTCTTCTGTGCTTTTACCATCAGCGCCCCTTCTTCCTAATTAGCAGAGAAAATCATAGATTTATAAGTGCGATGTGAATATTTTGGTGATCTGGCAATCTGGTCTTATCTGCATAATACACCAACTGTAGGTAGCGTATGTGAATCGCCAATGCACTAACTGGCAGATAGGGGAAAAGATAACTCTTGTTCAATTGGGCTAAATCTTTTTTTCTGCCATCTTGTTATATACTTTCCGAACCTTGCTAGGTTAGACTGCGTCAGATGCAGATGTATCGAAGATATGTATTGAAGATAGTGACCATCTGAATATGCGATTGATATACAGAAGGACATCCACAATGGACCGTTCCTACGTTAGCTATGCCCGGCCCATCTCAATCTAAGCTCCACACACACAACGTCCGTTTTGGGATCGATCGACCTCTGAACTCCTGGACTACCAACTTCCAGAAAACGATACAGGTAACTATTTAATATTTTCGAAATAATTTGACAAATTCGTTTTAAAATAGTTCACCTAAGAGTACGTCATGACGGTTCCTAACCATTGCTTCCAGTTTTCAAATATGAATTGGCACATAGTGAAGTAATTATGATAGATCGCTAGGTGCTTGGTCAATGCTCTTGTCATAACAAAACAAGAAAGTGGGAAGCACAAAGTATGCAAGGGATGAGCACTTAATGAGTCTTGTCCAAATAATTAAGTTTACATGATCTGTCAAGAAACATCACTTGCATGATGGTTCCACCAGGTTTAATACAACCGTCTTTACCATGTGGTAAGAAGAGTGTTAACCACGCACAGTAGTTAGATTGTGGGAAATCCCTAGGAAATCCCTGAATGACGTCATTATTGGAGTGCCATGTACTGATCTGCTTTTACAATATATATAGATGTGCATGTCATGATTTAGTTAAGTTCTTAATCAGAAACGCTTGAAGCAACTAGTCTGAATGGGTAACATCAGTGTGATCTTCGTTTTAATTGGAATATAATTCTTAGTATTGGCTTATGAATAGAAATTGTTAATTTCCAAGTTATAGCTTTATCAAGCCTGCAATGCGGCTATTATTTCACGCGCAACTATTAAAGTTTAATTATTTCATTTTCAAGGAAGCATTATCGTTATTTGATTACGTCGGGCTAGTTAGTTGATAATCTTACAGAAGAAGCCGCAAAGGCAGACTACCTTCCTGAACTCCATTTCGATTCCAGAATCGTGAGAGTTAGCTAACAAAATATACCACTCCGAATTTGTCATTGGCGACCGCGACGAGACATCTTCACATCACAAGCAAAAGTATAGTGAGTAAATAACATTAACACGACAGCAACAATTCATGGCAGACGCCAGCACACAGTTTATGGCCGGGCTTACTGAGCCACGATAAGCCCTACAACGCTTCACGAACACGAGTGTAGCCCATTAAGATAACGTGACATCATCAGCCAACGTTTTTGCTACGCATATCAAATATAAAGCAGATAGTTCAAGAAAGGTGACACTAGCAGTCTCAAGTCCTGACAGTGACATGCTGAATTGACAACCAGGCACTCTAGAGCATATAAATATTTAGCTTTATTATCTATGAACAGAGGCGATTATAACTTAATAGTTACCCCACAGCTATTGGTATCAAGGACACCAGAGACCACAGTGCAACCACCGAACAGCATGGCCCAACCTCCTAACCTTATCGAACAGCCCAATATGTGGTTCTAGGTACTCAACCAGATGACCACCAATCTGAAAGAAAGCCTTCAAGGCTTTGCAACACCATCCATGAAATGAGAGGACCCCTGAATTAAAAGGGAAATGCTGCACGACCAGGTATGACGGCAACATTCCAGCCGAGATACACGAGTACCTAGAAGCATGTCGATTTGTGCTTGACACAATGACCCCAAAACAACTGTGGGATCCCACTTACATCGTAAGCTAGATCTCTAGAGGCCAGGTTCACAAAGACGTGGATAATGTTACCTTGCCAGCCATAACCGTGCAACTGTAATGTGGAAAGAACTCCACGACCACATGGTAAAATTATCTGTGTCCACAAACGAGTCAGAGAGAGATTCAAATGTGAAATTGAAGCTATGCGACAGAAAATCTAAACACCTTCAATCACCGGTTTAGGATCCTAGTGCATAAGGTGTACCCTGAGAATAACTCCGATAACTGATGCATCATAGTACATGCCTATGCCAAGGCACTTGCTGGTGTAGCCTTAGCAAGAAGGGTAATCACCAAAGGGAATCACACTTTAGATAGGGCGATGTCTTACACTGAAGAGCAGGGAGACATTAACGATTTACTCGACACGATTGACCTGAAGATGGGATGACAAGAGGACCATATGGAAATCTATGCCTTTGGGCAGGTGGTCAGAAATCTATACGACGATACTGCTGATGGATGGAAATAGTAGACCTAGAGAAAAGAATGATTACTAGACAGGAGAAGATCATGAAAATGTATTATCAATGATTAATGGAATACAAGAGAACATGCTAGCCAAGTTAGCTGGCATGCAAATTCCACTCAGCCAACCAAGCTTTGCGCCACCGCATACCACCAAGGATAAAGCAATTAAGTGTTATGAGTGCGGTAAGGAGGAGCATACTAAGAGGCATTGCCCTAATAAGAAGAACGAGAATATGCCTAGTTCGCCTAGAGCAATAACATGTTTCAGCTGTGGAAAGTTAGGCGGCATGGTCAGTGAATGCCGTGTGAGCAGGACGCCTGATCACAGCCTGCCAAAACGACAAGAACAGCCACCTCGAATGCAGGGAGTAAAGCGGGACAATCATTCTGAGCCAGTAAGACAACAGACTCAACCAGCTCCAATGAGGCAATGACTCGCTCCGATGAGATAAAAAAGTAGACCCACTCCGATGAAAGATACAACATTTGATAACAAATGCTGGAAATGTGGTGCGACTGGACACATAGAAAGCCAGTGTCCATATTAGAACTTACCTGTTGAAGATATGGAGACTGACGCTATAATGATGCCTGCCTGGGGATCCAGAAATGTACAACGTGACAACCAGAACTGATTAGACTATGACCCATTTGTGGACAGGGATGGTTTTGTCCTGAACAGTCACAACACTGACGAATATGGAGAAGTGGTTTATAGCGATGGTGGCAATATGTAAAGTGTGTGCCATGACCATTACGGGATCAGCTATGCTGAAGCTGTGTCTTGAAGGAACAGTCCACACAGCCAGTGGACATTAAACACTGACGGAGGAAGCCTGTGACGGACCAGTTCCTGGTCTGACTGCTATTAGACAATGTTTTGGGTCGCAACGAGGCCGATTATACCGGTAAGCATAGTATAGATATCTTAATCAATGCTAGTGCCAGTACATCACTTATTAGGAGGGATGTTTGGGAAACAATGTTAGGCACTCGACCATTAAGGAAGGTGCAGGTCCTTTTGGCTGTAAATGGATCACCCATTGATGTGCTAGGTGAAACTAAGGTCAAGTTTCACGGTGCTAGGCCCATACCCATCATAATCGTTTGAAAAATGAATCATGAGAGATTAATTAGGGTTAATGCTTTGTACGCGGGCGGGGCAGTTATTAATTACAAAGGGGCTGAAATGGAATGGTTTGGGAAGACATACAAATTACACATTCCATATAGGCACCGGAATGAACACTATGCTGAAGCCAGTATCACCGAGACGACTGGTGGCAAAATTATCGACGATGTTCTCAGTGAATACGCTGATATCTTTGATTCCACCAATCCTATTAGACAACGTGTGTATAGGTTTCCGCTGATAATGGCGCACATTGTTGAGGGTGATAATTTTCTGTTCCCGAACATCTATGATAATTTTGAAAGTATGTTGGGAGCAACTCTGTTTTCTACGATGGATTTGAAGTCTGGGTATTAGCAGATTCAAATGGCTGCCAAAGACATCGAGAAGACAGCGTTTCTCTGTCCCATGGGCCCGTTTTTGTGACTAGAAATAGAATGCCCGTTGGGTTTAGAAACTCAGGCACTGCATTTCAATAGGCGATGAATGCCGTTTTTTGCGGTTTTGTGGGAAAATTCAAGGATGTGTTTGTGGATGACATTGCTGTTTATGCTACGTGTCACAAGAAACATGCTCATCATTTACCCCTTGTGATGGAAAGATTGCGTGATCATAATCTTCAGTTGAAGCATAGGAAGTGCGATTTCGCAAGTAAGTTGGTTGATCTGCTTGGTTATCACATCTCTGAGACTGGTATCTCACCCCAGATACAAAATGCTAAAGTCATTCACAAGATGGAGTGAGAACGATTTTAGGTGCAACTGGCTATTAGAGGTCATGCATACCAGAGTACATGGAGACCCCTAATAGACCTGACAAAGGAGTACAGACTGACTTGGGGAAAGAACAGTAGGTGGCCTTGGGCAAGTTGAAAAACTTGCTTTGCTGTAAAACTGTATTAGCCTACCATGACCTGTCAAAACCCTATCGTTTGCATACCGAGGCGTATTCCTATGCCATAGGTGCACTTTTAGTGTAGGAGGATGACCATCGTATAAACGTACTATTTAGTATGTGATCAGTACTGTCAAGGAATTCCAGCTTAACTGGCTGGTTATTTGAAAGGAGGCTTCCCCTGTGGTCTATGCCCTGAAGAAATTGTGTCCCTATCTTTTTGGAGCCGATTTTACAGTTATTACGGATCACAAGCCGTGTGTTTGTGTGTGAAGGCCGTAATGCTAAGGTCCAACGTTGCGCGGTACTTATAGTCGGGTATGGGTGCAACATTGAGTACATAAAAGGTGCCCATAATGTCTGTGCAGACATGTTATCTCGACTGAGACAGCCTCGCGAAGCTGCGACGTTTGACACTGGTGATTATGTAATTCCAGAGGTGGAGGATGAAATCCTTCCCTATACACTGATAGAGGTGTACGGAATCCCATACCAAGACCTGTGAGATGAACTGTGAATCGAATTTCCGGATATGTTCGTTGATGTTCCCGATGACATGGCTGTGAACAATGGAGCATTGTATTGTACCCATGCTCCATCAGCATTGGATGCTGGGTACACCCAACTGGTGTTACCATCTCGGTACCACAAGCGAGTGATGGAGGGGGCCCATCGACGTGCATGACATCAAGTACTTACTTCAGAAAGCGGTGAGTCTTATCCACGATGTATTCCTCTGGAAATCCGTGAGAAGGAAGTCTATCTGGATGTTAGAGTGATGTACTATATGCCAGGTTTATCGACATGTTAACACTCGTCCGAGGTATACAGAAATGCCTATGGCAAAGTACCCTGGACAAATTATTGGCATGGATTTAGTGTGGCCCCTTTGTCGAGTCCACTAAAGGAATCCGTTGATAACTGCTCTGCCTGGGAATAGGCTTATCCTAACCCTTCAAAGAAGGCACAGGAAGTTAAAGATACATTCTTTAACAAGTATTGTACAAGACATGGCGTACCTGGGATCTTGATAACTGATTAAGGGGGAGAGTTCAACAAATGTGAGTTGAAATGCCAGTACAGGGACTATGGGATTGATCATCGATGGACAAGTCCCTACCACTCACAGACTGAAGGAACCAGTTCAGAAAGGTATGAATAACAAGGCTAAAGCTTGAGAGGATGAATTAGGTTCAACCCTTTTAGCGTGTCATAACACCAGCAGGTTATACGCTGTTTTATCTCACATATGGCAGACATGACAGATTGCCAATGGTGATGCCCGTGGATGTTTTTCAGGATTTGGACGAGCCTCTCGCCAGTCCAAATAATGCATTCCTGAGGGCTTGCACAGGTACTGAGAATTCCCGAGAGTATCATTAGCAGGCTATCAATAAGATAGCTAATGCCGTAGAATTTATGGCAGGTGATTCTGCCGTTGTAGTGGCAAATGAGCCGATGAAGCTAACAATTTGTAATGATCCAGAATATGAGATCGATCAGATCAATGGCCCACAGCCCATATACGACACGACAGTTCTGCTAAGAGCTGAGTCCTGAATGTATCCAAGCTTCGAATTGTTGATCCTGAACTATGTTGCGATAACATTCGAGAGCGATCAATTAGGAAATGCACCAAGGGCACTGCGGCTAATCACCCGATACTAGAGAAGGTAGTTCAATTCAGCAAAGAACCATAACATTCTATTCTAGTTCCTGAGGGAGCGGCAAGCCTGTCAGGTATTTTCCGACATCCTAGTCGAGTGGAAAACCCAGATTAGGTGGCCGTAGAACGAATGTTAGTAGAACCAACAGTTATATCATTTCCCGATATAGATATGACTAGTGAGCATGAGTTATTAGCAGATGAACCCATGCCTGATGACGCATCTGAGATGACTGTAGATGATAACATGTTGGGACATGTTTTTTGACAGAGCAATTTATTCTAATAACCGCAAAAAGATCCCACGCATTGGTGTAGTGAATTTTCTGATGACTATTGCGTAATTCCATTACTATATAACCGCGATTATCAACTGTCATATCTCGCTCACTGCTCGCTACTCACCAGCATACATTATTTGTGAAGTCCATTTTTAGAGTCTTTCTAGCATCGTTGTCTAGTTTGTGCATTCTTAGAAATTATTTTGTTGCATTCGACATTTTTTGGTAGAATAACATCGCATGATAATGAAGAGTTAATAGTCCCTAATTCAGATCCAGTTAATATTCTGGTGTTAAGTTCAGCCTCTAAGAGCAGACAATGAATTTGTTTAAAGTGTTAGCGCTGTTAGATAGAGTTTCTGTGAGTATAATCCACGGAAAGAAACTTAATGCGGTAGGTACATTTCTTAGGGTTGCTGAATAAAAATCACTACCCAGATGTTGCATATCACTGCCTTGACATTACCCATTATCAAAATGATTCTATGGGAATACTACTCATGGGTAATGATGTTAGCTATGGTGAAACATTTACCAATTAATGGGCGGTTCTCTGACTTTTACCATAATCTCAATGGAGGGGAGTGGGTTTACGATCCGTAATCTATGCATGCATATGCAATATTATTTAGGTCCATTGTGGCCTATGAACATAAATATACCAAATAAATTGCCAGTTCTGAACATGACTGATATAGATATGTCGGATGTCCTAAACCAGACACCAATTAGTAAACATCTTAAAATCTGTCAAGGTGGGCCATTTACTTAAGGTCAAAATGGTTAACTTGGCACCTTTATCTGATATAGATATCGAAGCAACCAGTATCAACGAGTTAGGACGTAGTTCTATTATTAGTATTGCTTTAACTACATGTATTATATTATATTTGTTTTACATTTTTCATATCGATACGGCATCCTTCCGAAATTAAGACTGCTGCATCAAATGTATAAGTAAGTCAAAAGAGGAAACTTATCTGTGTCCATGCGTTGCCTGGGGGTGATCAACGCATTCAAGGTAATGATGAATTGACGCGAGTGGGCGCCCATGCAAAGCGTGGCATTCCACTATTGGTTCCACCAAGTGCAGTACTGTGCAGTACTGTGGATTCTGGGTATTTCTTTTGACGAACCTCTGTATCCGGTTACCCGACAGGTACCATCATAAAACGTATCCGCCTGCTACATCATATTGTATTGTGCTGGTTCACACCATTTGTTCATCTTGTTGTGATACGACGTGCTATGACATCATTTCGCTGTCGTATCATTTCAGCCCTGTATTGTGTATATGTACAAAGCTCTATTTAGAGATGATCTTTCTCTAAATGTACATAATTAAGATCACGGGACACATGGGCGCATGATAATGCAAGAGAGAAATCCTCGGCTGAGCCTCTCTTTGTGCTATGCATACATTACTGGTGTGACGAAATCCATGCGAAGCCGCCTGGTGTATCCCGACACATGCCTTTGTGTTGCAAACTAGGATTTAGTCAAAACATTATCTTTTATCACTACTTTCGCATACTTAATTATTTTTGTGCTTTATTTCGTGTGACTATGGTTAATCTAGTACCATAGTCGAATTGTGTAAGTTTAGTAATGTGCATAATCACATCGGTTTTATTTATTATTTCGTGTATAGTAATTTTCTCTGTGTGAGGACATGCCATGAACATATCACTAGGGGGAATGTGATGAGTGGGCTGTAGATGATGTACATATAGCTACAGGAACCTACCATTTAACTTCGCTCGATGGGCATACGTAAATATGGGATTTCTGGATTAGCTATCAGCAAACCCACTGGCTGCCATTTGGTAGCTGGGTACATATTAGTAGATAACCTTTGACACTGTGCAGGTCATAGTGCATGGTTATCATCATCATGTGTTATGCAAGATATGAACTCCGCGGTGGTACGACACTGTTGGGATTGATACGGGGGTGATCTTACGATAAACACACAGTACTTACATGCAGCAATTGCTTACACGACAACTGATTGAGAGAAATAGTAGATGGCCTGGGTGTTAACCAATCAAAGTGGTTAGATTGTGGGAAATCCCTACGAAATCCCTCAATGACGTCACTATTGGAGTGTCATGTACGGTACAGTATATATATATATATAGATGTGCATGCCATGATTTAGTTAAGTTCTTAATCAGAAAGGCGTGAAGCATGTATTCTGAACGTGTAACATCAGTGTGCTCGTCGTTTTAATTGAAATATAATTGTTAGTATTAACTTGTGAATAGAAATGGTTAATTTACAAGTTATAACTTTATCAAGCCTGCAATGCAGCTATTATTTCATGCGCAACTATAAGTTTACTTATTTCATTCACAAGGAAGCATTATCGTTATTTGATTAAGTTGGTGTTAGCTAGTTGATAGTCTTACAGAAGAAGCAGCGAAGGGAGACTACCTTCACGAACTCCATTTCGATTAGAGAATCGTGAGTGTTAGTTAGAAAAATATACGACTCCGAATTGTTCATTATGTTAGGTTTGGTAATGCCTAACAACGAGATTTTTGTCAGAGTTATATTCAGCTATTCCAACAGTTAATTTCCCAGAGAACTACGACACACTTGAGAACACAATTCGATGGCACTTCTGAACTAGCAGCAAACAAGTGCAGTCCTACATCACGAAGCCTGTATATACTGTCCAGGGTAGAGGTATGATGGCAATTGTCATAATATAAAGCCTCTAGAAGGCAATGCGTAAATAACTTCGGCTTAGTCGTGTATGACTGTGATGTCCTGTCTCCATCCACATTGTATTCACCAATGTGTATTCGAGTTCGTGTCATCCTGACTCTAATGATAGCATCCGCCATTTCATATTCTAGTAAATCATTGGATGTCACCATCGGCCAGAGAGGACTTGATCAGAAGGCCAACATTTGATGGGTTATATGTATGTCCATGCAGAGAGAAGTGTTTCATAACATCTATGAACATTGAACACGTAGGAGTTGGTATCATCCAATAGAATCACATTATGTCATGACGTGAAAGAAATTAGGCATTCCAATCATCAGGAGTTTTAGTTTAATCGATAACAAGCATTTGCAAACCGGTTAACAGAGATCCGAAAGTTGAATATAAGACGGACATTAATATCGTGCACTCCAAGAACTACAATTGATCAGTTAATCACCACTACATGCAGCTTGCAGTCACCATAATTACATTTTCCAGGTTTCACCGGGTTAGGAGGTAAATAAATATACCCGTGTTATTTATGTGATCAAATTTTCAAAATGTCATATTTATATTGTTTAGGTTGTCATGAAATGAAAGAAAATGTGTCAAAAAGTGTTTTCAGAAACTTCTCCAAAGGATCTGTGTTCGAAATGCTTTTGGTTAAAAATGTCCACTTATTCAGATTTGCTCTTTTTCCTGCTTTAAGCCGTCAATTCATTCACATAGTGCTGCAGCTGGTATACTTGTTTGACATAATGGCTAAAACAGCAGTACACTGCATAACGTTGGTATACGTGTTTTATGTAATGTGTCTTGCGCTTAATCACTAGGGTTGTGGGCACTGATGAAAAGAGCCTCACAAGCCCAATAAGCGATATTCCACTAACATATTACATAAATAATTGTTTATAGTTTATGGTCCATTGCTTCAAACATACTCCAAGTTGATCTGCTACTTGCACCAATAACCAAAATCTGAGTAGGAGCTGCGTATCTATTGCTTCAAATAATCCGCCTGCATGTCTATTGCTATATGCCATAACCAATATTGGCTGGCAGGTAGCTATACTGTATGCACATCTAACACTATAATCAATAAATGTGTATCTATCACTTTAGCCAATCAGATTGCTTATCTCTTACTATAGGACCTAATCAATATTGTTTTAATTTATGTGCATTTATTGTTACATCCTGTAATCGATAATTGTGTGTCTATAACTTTAGTCAATCACATTGTGCTATCGAATATTTTTCGATTGACAGGTGAGGTTGATATAAATATCAGACTGTGTTTTTCTGCTCATTCTCACAAAGAGCGGTCTAAAGCGAACATCCCTCTATACTAGTAGTAATGGATGCTTCCACTTCTAGTAATCATTAGACTAATATCTGTACCTGTTTGTACCACGACCTATACTGTATGTATATATGATGAAATTTACATATGTACAATTTAAGGATTGCAGACTGACATCAGCATACAGAGGCAACTCTGATTATGTCTAACCTAAGAAATTGTGCTCGACGTCCTTGGACGACGCGATCTTCGTAGGAGCTTACCATAGATACGTGGAATGTACGTGGTCTAGGTACAGCATCAAAAAGGCACATCTTAGGTGCAGACTGTAAACTCTATAACATCGATATTACATGCATTCAAGAGACTAAAGTAGCTAAATACTCAGAGTAGCAACAACAGACATGCCATAAACTAGTACTCATGGAGCAAAAACAGGCACATACCAGGGTTTAGACTTCGTAATTAGACAAAGGATCTTAGACGATGTCATTAGTTTTTTGATACATCAGTGATCGCGTTGCATTCATTGACATTGCTATACCTATGTGAAAACACACCACCACTAACTGTTGCATAATCAACGCATATGGCCCAGCTAACGAAAAAGCGAAAGCGAATCCAGCAATATTAGAATGCTTCTATGTAGAACTCAGCTCCACAATTACAATCCCAGCTAGATGGCAACTGTTCGTGTGTGTAGATTTCAACTCCAAGGTGGGTAAACTCGGAATTGTGGACACACGTTCAGGACTTGGGGTCACATGGAGAGGGCACACGCACAGCAATGGAGATGCACTGGTGGCATTCCGTAGTTCCAATGGCCTATTTGGTACAAATACGACTTTCACACACCAATGCTGTCACCAGGCGACATGGACCGAACACATTGCTGATCGCAAAGCCCCAAAAGGTTCTGAGGCTACAACAGCTGTCTTCAACCAAATGGACTTCACAATATGCAAGACAGAAGCAAAATCCCTACTTCAGAATGCTTCTTCTTATGGAGGCACAGACCTCAATTCTGACCATACACCAGTCATTACACGCTGGTCTCTAACTAATGCATACACACTATACCAGGCAAGAGGGTAGAGTCATCTGAAACTTACCCAAGCTCATCAGCGACACTGACACTCAAATAACATACACAAAGGCCCTCTTAAAACAAACGAACGCAGTATACTGACGATCTTCCAGTAGTAAAATTGTCAGCAGAGCAGAAAGCGTTACGGCTGTGCATTAATCAAAGTGGCCAAAGTGAAGACTACACCAAACAAATGCAATGACATTCTGCGCCACATTAGCGATGGCTTAAAAGATCTTGCTATTCAACAAGCAGACTCCCTAGCAGATGAAATCACTGCCATGGATGACTGGCACAAAAAGTTTCGGGCAGCCCAAACCCTGAGAGTTACTGACTACACACCACCACCCACTGTAAACAACTCTGAAGGGCAATTTATCGTGATGGACTAGGGCAAAGCTGAGGCGATTTTTGAATGGTTCAAGGAACAGTTCACTACCCACGATGATGAGCCCTTGCAGTCGTTCTCAGGAGACCCCAGACCATTACTAACACCAATTAAAACAACAGAAGTTGAGAAGGCACTATCTACAAAGCAGGCAACTAAAGACAATGACAATCCACTTCGTGGCGGCTAACCATGGGGGAAAAGTAAAATCCTTGACTAACTGCTTTACAGTACTGCTGACATTCCTGCATGCTGCGTCACGGGGAACATAGCTTTTCAGTCCTTCTGGAATCTATGGATTTGTAGATAAAAGAGGCCCTTGATAAAAAGACTACCTTTATATAATGCGACTTCCGTATCCATGATGCTGTATAACTGGAACAGCTGGACACATCCAAAGGCAGCTGTAGACAAACCCGATGCCTGCCACCGCAAACACCTACGCACCACCACTGGACACCGATGGCCAGACACCATAATTACCAATGATGCATTATACAAGATGTGTAACACGTCGCCGCTCTCTGTAAAAGTCGCCCTGCAAAGATGGTCCATGTTTGGCCATGTGCTAAGGATGCCAGAAGACACACCAGCACGGAGAGCCTTGGAATTCGTCCTACTCGGAGCCGGCAAATACAAAGGCAGGAGAGGACGTCATTGCATAAATCTGCTAAGCGTACTACGAGGTGACCTTACGAAAGCAGGATTCGGTACACTCAAGTCAAGAATGGACCTGAGGAAGCTAAGGATTTTGGCTGAGGACAAGACACAGTGGGCAAAAGCGAAGAAGATCTGATTGCAGATGTAGGATGTTTCTACTATTACAGCCGCAGAATATAGTAATCACGCATCATATAATATGTGTTATCTATACAGTTCGCTTGCTCTGGCGCTATTAAATGGCTCGTGTCCCATTAAATAAAGAACATTTGCACGAGATAGAAGATGTCTGTTGATCTCTGTTCAATTTCTCCAACATGCAATGCTACCCAGTGAGCAGGGCTACTCAGCATCTAATGTCCTGTCTCCATACTCCTTGTAACTATTTGGACGCCATATTCGTTGTGTCTATTGTCTATGCAAGCCAGGATTTCTCAAGTAAAAAGAGCCCCTCTGCACGTACAACTGGCTATTTGTCCGCCAGCCCTGGAAGCGTAAGCATGTACGTAGGACGTATTCAGACACTACATTCAACAGCCTGCACCTCAATGCTGTTCAGCACAATTGTGTCAAGTTCCCCGTAGCAAATACGAGAAAGCGTATATACTTTGACAATAATGTGTGTCAAAATGGTTGCTATCAATGCTAGCAACAGCTTTCAGTCCAATTATTATCAAAATAATTAGTAGGTCATGCGATTGCTAATTTGCCACACAATTTATACAAATTTGAATGAAAAATGCCGCTGCAACTCCTTTCATTCTATATATTCTAAAAATAATCATCATAATTTTCAGTCCACACGCTACGGATTTGATGAGCAATTAGATTGTAAGGTTTTGATTCCTAAGGCACCAACAACATTGATGAAGTGACAGACAGACGCACACAATCAACTGGTCACGGCGTGCCAAAATCCTACTATTTAGGTAGAGTGAGCATAGGAGTATATGCGCTTTCTCGCAAAGAATGAATGATTAGCAAATAGCGTATTCGTTTCGTTGACAGATTACGCATCCGTGTAAAATGCATTGATCGAACAGAAATGTATACGCTTTGATAAATATTTCGTTTACGCATACATATCGTATCTAGATTTATACGCATTCTATTTAAATATTATGGACAGCAATTATTCGTCAAAGTTGTTGGTGCCTTTCTAATCAACACCTTAGTCAAATTGGTCTTCAAATTCGCAGAGATTTTCCACTGATAGTTAGGATAATTATGTTAGAATATTTAGACTGAAAGATGAACAGCAATGATTTGCGTTCAGATTAGTATCAAATCTAAGTAGTTATAGTAGTACCTACTAATTCACTTGACAATTTGACTGAAAGTTGTTGCTGTCATTGATAGCAACAACTTTCACGTAAATTATTTTCAAAATCTATAAAATATGTCTTGTATTTTCTCCTGCAAGTAGACAGACTTATGATGGACAGTATTGAAATACAGGTTGTCAAATTTACTGCCGTGCATACGTCCGACATTCTTTTGCTTCCACAGCTGAATGACAAATGCCCATTTGCACGTAGAGGCCTGGGTGTTGAACGACAGGTTGTCAAATTTACTTTCGTGCATAGATCCGACATGATAATGCTTCCAGATCTGACTGACAAATGACCATTAGCATGTGCAGGCCGGGTGTTTTTGTTTGAGAAATTCTGGCCTACACAGACAATAGACAAAACGAATACGGCGTCCAATAGTATGTGGCTGGGCGGCAGCCATCCCATGCATGTCCCCTTCCGAGGGGACCGGGTGGCCGGGAGTCATGCAAGCTGTCGTCTCCTTTGAGTCACTCGATCCCCAGGCTGGGGCACCAGGCGAGCGAGGTCAGTCCGCTGAGGCAGAGGCTGTCCACGCCCATGAGCCCTCCGGGGTGACTCTTGGGTATTTGTCCTGGTATTGGGGCTTGCGACGCTATCCCCTCGATGCCAGGTTGGCCCTCACCCACACACGTTTGCTGACCAGAGCGGTCAACCATCTCCTTGAAGACACGCAAGTCCGGACATACATTTCCAACAAGGCAGTGCGCCTGTGATCAACGCAGCATGAGGGCTTATTATTCCCCAGTGGTTGATATGCCGGTCTCATCCTTGCTGCTCATGGGCGGAAGATCGGGGCTTGGGCGCCCATTCCTCATCCAATATTCATTGCCATCTATCTTGGAGGTTTCCCTTCCTTCTGGTTCCCTTCTTTCCTTTTCAGTCTGAGCAGAACATGGTCGTGCAGGTGTGCACGTTCATTCAAGCAGAAGCGGTCAGTGGTGTAGTGGCGATGGCAGTCACGGTTGTGGAGGTGGCGGGAGTAGTTCACGTGGCAGTGATTACTGTGACGGGAGTTTCCGTGTCGGGAGTTCCTCTAGCAGCGGCGTTGGTGGCAGTTTTGGTGGCTGGAATTTCTGCGAAGGTGGCGTTGGTAGTGGCTCTGTCGGTGTGCGTGGTCGAAAAGTCGTCTCCAGGCTGATGAGTGAATCCTTCCAAGAAAAGGGATCCGATCGGGTTAGTCCTATGGCAATGGGAGGTTCGTGAATGCGAAACGGAAGGAAAGGGCTGCAGACAGCTCTCTTCACCACATGTTGCTTTCGATCACCCCGCCTGCATTCGAGTCATACTCTTTTTAGTGTTGCTCTCGGGAGCTAGTGGGCTGAGGAGGGTAACATGAGCGAGAGAGAAGGCACAGGGGCAGTCTTTTACTTAACGATTAAGTTTGCCACAGCTCCATGCGAGGTATTGTTGCACTCGGCTGAAAGTTGTGCACGGGCCAGAGAAAAGGATCAGTTCACGTACTAATTGGCAGACGGGTATCATCACCCTATTCAAAATAACGTCGCTCACGAGGCGGGTAGATCTGCGAGTTGGCAGGGAAATGGCTATCTCTTGTGAAGGTCGTAAACAGGAGGAACAGGGATTCCTTAAGTGTTGGGGAAGAGACAGCGGGCTTTCCTATCTAGCCTAGGCAGTCAGTATGTGGCTAACGGTTTCTATTCATCTCGTCGGTCAATATATCCAAGGCTAGTGTGTCCTGAAAAGTTGTTTGGCGCTAAAGGGTAACATTTTCCTAAAAATCTGCTTTAAGACGGGAGGGTGAAGAATGCTACTTTAGTCTCCTATAGGGTAGGAACACGTGGGGACCTATAGGGTAGGAACACGTGAGGGATGTTTTTAGACATTGACGCCAGGTTGATCCGATCTTCTTAGCAGACATGCAGAGTAGGTCATCTGTGTGTGCTTAACTCTATAATTTAGAGGGGTTCCGACATGAAGCTGTGGTTTAGTTACCTAAGGTAACATTGCACACTGGGTAGCATTGTTTGCTGGTAAAATTGAACAGAGATCAACAGGCATCTTATTTCTCGTGCACAGGTTCTATATTTAATGGGACGCGAGAACTATTAATGCATGCGGACATATCGCCATGGTAAGGAATGGAATTGTCATAAAACTACAATCGTGGAGACACTACGCATGGATGGACTCTCACCGGGCGTGGCTGTGTTAGAGACAAAGGCCTGCTTTCCATGTAAGCGATTCCGAGAGCATTGTCACATACAGAAGACTTAATCAAGTACATTTAAATAGATTCATTTCCACGTGAGCGTCTGTGCATGCGGGGTACCTGAGCGGTATTCTTCCCGGCGAAAAAGGTTGCTCTGTGAGCGACTTTTCCGTGCATGTGTTGTGCCTATTGGCCTTGTGTGCATGCATGTTGGCTTGCACCCAGTTTGTAAAATGCTTTGCTGAATCAGCCCTGTATACTCTTTTCAGTGGCAGTCTCGAGTGCATGCAAACATGCATACACGCTCACGAAAACGAGCACGAGAAAATCCGCGCAGAATTGCTTACATGGAAAGCAGGCTGAAAGGTGCATCTCCACTGGACACGGGCGGCGCAGGAATGTGGCGTGGTTGACGCAGTAGTTGCAGATCGAATCTACATCAAGCGCGAATTTTCTGCGCAAATCTGCGAAAATATGCAAATCCATTTGACCTTAGCAAGTCGACAAGAAATTCACTGTTCAATTTGCTCTGCGCATCGTAATGATGTAGAGTCCATGTATATGGTAATATTAATTAGTGTATAACTTTATGTGACCAAGTTTGTATCCAGGTCTCAACGTGCCAAATGCGTACACACTCCTCTGCCTTCGCGATAAAGTGTGTGTTTATATACATGTAGATCACGAGTCTACTCCTTTAGGATGTCTAAATAAAGCAGTCACTCCATTTACTTGGTTGGTAGTGGTGGTGGTGGTGACGGTGGTGGTGGTGGTTGTGCTACTGCTGCTGGTGCTGGCCCCAGTTGTCGTCTTAGGATACAGACAATTTCAACAATTATTCACCAAACATGTTTGGCGAATGGGTATCTACGGAATATCTGCATGAGTTGACCAACTAAGGAAAACTGGTTACTTACAGTGGATAGATTTATGGAATGTTGTAAAGATGGTGGATATTCCTGCAGACAATTCTTATAGAAGGTGATCCAGAACTCAGAATGTTCCCATATATGTCATTGTTGGTATATGCTTAAACCATGTCCGGGACGTCATCGTCGCGTAAAAGCAAATATTTTATTATCTTTTATTTCCTTTAGCTAAATGATAGAGTAGTTGAGATCGCATTTGGCGCTCGTTGGCATATCTTTCAAAGCAGATCATCATGCATCCCCACCATACCCTCACCCCTGTGAAGGTGTGCGTCGTTGTAGTAGCTGCATATTTGCTACATAACGATTTATAAAATGCGTTTGCTGAATCAGTCCACGAGATGGACAAGGCTGGATAGAGCTACCATTAAGCGTACCAAACGCTCGCGCAGACCATAAAGTGGGGCCGACTAAAGTGGGTAAAAGTACGCTTATAGCTCAAATTATTAAGCATAGACATCGGTTATTCCACAAAGCCGGGGATCTTATTATCTTAAAATGTTGAACTTGACTTGTCTAAGAAAATCTCATCATTTTGGACGATCTAATGACTGAGGCTGCCAACCGAGTTACCGCGGTAATCACAAGAACTGCTCTATTATCCACATACTTCATAACTTATTCTCGATGAATAACAGTCATCGAGACATATCGATGTATCGCTTAAGTCTCATTATCTAATACTATTCAAGAATCACCAAGATAAGGCGAGTATTAATATTTTGGCTAATCAAATGTATCAGAGGAATAGTCGATCACACCAAGACGCATATATTGACACTACAACTGAACCTCATTCCTAGCTACTAGTAGTGTAAGACAGACAACACACGCATATCTACGTCTGCCGTCCAATATATGACTCAAAGAAATATGTTGAACTTACATAGTCAGAACGAGCATAAAGAAAAACTTTAATGGCTAGACTATCTTGGAGCGGCATTTGCAGTAGCAACAGCAGCAGCAGCATCAACGCATGTGGCGAGCTTATTAAAATAGGGGGACCCATCACGTACAAGAATTGGAAAAAAATAGGTGTTGCTTTTAACCAAGTTGGTACAAGCTTACAATATGTCTATAGACAGCTGTTTAAAAATGAGACCAGTCGACGAAGACTGCATCACCGAGTTATTGGCTTGTCACAATAACATGCGTAGGCTTCAGTGACAGGTTGTAAGCATAGCCAGTTAGCAATACGTGACTGGGTACACATAGCCAAGCTAAAAGAAGCGCTTACTAAAGCATTTGGGTGCCGAGTCTGAAGCCGAAGAGTGACTTCTAACCACGTGTCAGCACAACCACAAATAACAGTACAAAGACAGGACAGCACAAAAGCACTGAGTAAATGCCGTATCTAGTTAAGGCAGGACTGAAGAAGCCGATGCAGAATATGAGGACCTTCTTTGAAGGCTTGGTGAGCCCATTTGGCCCCTCTGGTCACCAGTGAATTAGTCTGCAATCAGCGTCTATCGCCGAAGTGTCGAGAACGAATGGTATAAGACTCGCTCCGTGAAGCTAGTGCGTACAATGTTGTAGCATTAGCTAATTACCATGATTGAGGTTTACTACTAGGCCGTATCTACTATAATTAATGTATGTGCAGTGAAATCCTACTTAGGCTTATAGACTATCCTAATTGGTACCAGTAAGAGTACCAGGTATTGAGTCGTCACCGTCTCGATTTTAACCATCGAGAAACCTCTGAGACTTCTCGGGTTGGCTCTAACAAAACTGGTGGAAGGTGTTAACAAACACTTATTTGGTCAGAAGGCCGGAGAGGCGCAGAAAGGGATGACTGCTCCGAATGTGATTTAGAAGTGATTTAGAAGGCTGTAAAGTTAGTGGCCAATTATGAAAACATGACTTGCCGTGTAACTTGGTGCAGAGCCGGGAAAGAGGCTTTACAATAAACAGTCCTCCATCGTTTGAGAAGTTGTCCTTAACTACTATTATCCTATCGAAATATCTAAGCTAATATTCGTTTAGGATTAGGCGCCATATCTCCTGTTTATAGGCACGTGCACGAGAGGCGTCTCTAGTGAAAACGTGTTGCAGTATTTAGGAAAATAGGTAGTGCAGGTATTGAAGCTGTATAATATATAAATACGTGAATGTGCAGTTTAGGTTTTAACAAGTAACTAACACTTAAGGAACTAGGTCTAATGAACCACATGCGCTGTACTAAGTTTTACGCAGAGACAATAAGGTATAGCTGACCTGTATGCACCTACTTATAATCAGCGCTAAGAAATAAGATACTTATATTACAGTGCAGAGATAGAGAAAGTACAATAGTTTGCGCCTGTTAGTCATCAGTGTAGAGAATGCTCAGGATGATGCGCAGAAGCAGTTTTCATCTATTAGTCATCGGTGCGGTGAAGATTCGGGAGATGTGCAGGTTCTGTTGTCGCCTCATAGTCATTGGCACAAATTAAAACATAACAGTTTATTTACCACAGTCGAATTAGCTGGAGTGGTTGAAGCACGGCAGAATATTTCGATGTGGAAGTGAAGATGCCTCGGAAGATGAGGAAGATTAGCGGCTATGTTTATAAGTAGTGACGGCACAAGAAAATCGGCGTCACTATCTCAGGGTCAGTGATGAAAGCAATGTTCGCAGTAAACAAATACGTCTAAAGACTGAAAGAGGCACTAAATACGTGCAAGTTTCAAATCACCATTTTTTGCGTGGTGCTGACAAGTTTGGCGAGGTTTCAGAATGGACCAATTGTTCGGCATGATGTTTTGGTTGTAGGTGGCCAAAAGTTGGCGCCGCTCAAAAAGGTCCCTGAGGTCTTTTCACTGGGAACGTGTCACCATTAACTTGGGTACGCCACTATTCCCCACAGGTGAGCTAGCGCAGCCTTATATTGAGTTAGTTTATTTACCCCTAGACAGTGGTTACAAAAATTGAGTCAGCACCGTGTGATAAGGCTGGTCCCAGATCACGGATACAGGAACTCTATCAGTTATGCTAGTGTAGATTGCCAGAATGGCAAGCTCTGCATAGTAGGCTCGCATCGGACTACTCCCTCGTCCTGACTGAGGAATCATAGCCAATACAGCTCGTTACATACTATATGGTGACAAATCAAGTCACAATCGCAGAGTGAACCAACCATCGCACAGCTGCGTGTGGTGGGGTGGGGTGGGGGTGGAGCAGGATAACACGCGGAGAGCACATTGCTATGATGTCACACTACATTCATCCCGTTGGCACATGTGTGATGCCAGTCTACACTAACTTTGAAGATCTATAACCTAGATTTTAATTTACTAATATATCATCCATTCCTTGTCCGATTATAATTAACTTAACAGATCTGGGAAAGAGAAGGGCCGTATGCTCAGCGGAGAGACAGAGGAGATTCTTCCAGTGGTTGATTCATTACTAGCGGCCCCTTTTAGTATATACGGTGCTAATCCGCCGTGAAAGTTGTTGGCACTAATTTCCTATGTCAGCTAACTACCGCTTAAGTTCGAAATCGGTCTTATGCTTCTACTTCAATGTGTGGTAAAAGGATACTTTCACATGATGTTTAGTAGACTTTACTTGGTTGATCCGATGTTCTCTGCAGTCTTCCTGAGGCAGTCCTGTGTGTTCCTAACTTAAAATTGTGGATAGTTTTAAAGCAAAGTTTTTTTGCTTTATGGCCTCTAACGGCCTTGAGAGGACACTATCGGTTAGGTTATGTGAGATCCTCTACCCTCGCTAAATCTGGCGGAGTTTCAGACGCTATTTCAGACTCATGTAACTAAGAGGAAATAGTTTAGGGAATCTCTTTCGAGCCTAGGCGCCACAGCGGTCTAATGCAACAACTGTCTGCTAGAACAAACTTGGATCGTGGTGTCTGTGACGTGCAGCAGTCGTCGTTGTTCTATATGGGAGCTACGAGGAGGGCAGTTAAATGTCCGCTGGTGACTATCGTCTAAGGGGAAGTTCCAAGTGAGATACGGGTGCCTGACTTTGATGAGCACCGTTTGGCAGAAAAATGTGTCTTCGATCGCAGCACTATTGTATTTCTTCATACTACCCGAAGCGCAGAGAATGCCACCTGCACATTTGGTGGCTAAGGTGCACATCTTTCTTGATATCAGAGCGACACCACATATGGCACTAATATATGTCTTCATGTCGAGTGGGGTGCTAGATCATCGTCCGAATATGTGGCTAGGCGATCTCGTCAAATGATTTGGAACAAAATAGGTTGTAGTAAAAGCAAATTGAGATTTGACTCGATGTAAAACTCTGGGCATAGATAGCAATATCACTAAATCTGTACGGAATAAATACTAGTAATGTTAGTGTACCTAAGATTTCACACAATTCACAAAGTCTAAGTTGAAGAAGTTCGTCACAGTCTTTTACAACGTGGAGTCTAGGTTTTGCTATTGCGGATGCCGCTGGCTTTGAACAAGCTTGGGTAGAGGTGCAATGTCATGCAGTGACTTATTTCTCAGTGGTCACAATGCCGTGAAGATGACCACAGAATTCCTGGCAGAATAGTCCATATATTTCCTCGGAGTCGGAGTAGAAGAATCATTCGTGGATGCGAAGTTCACATAATTTCTGAGGCACGAGGCACTGCTGGACAAGTTTCGAGTACTGACGTATCCTTTTTAGTTCAAGTGGTAAAATGTGTAGTTCCGTGGGATGTTCCATCAGACAGAGACGCAACGTGCGCACAACTGAAGTAGGAGGGTGGGGGGGTGGGGGGTGGGGAACTATGTTGGAGAAGAGTATCAAGCTTAAAGTTCTCTGCAGAGAGCAAAAGCGGTCACAAGTTTTCGCTGAAGGTGGGTGTATGCAGGTGCGTCCATGAAGGCCACACAGTTATTGATTTTTTGCACAGCAGGTGGAAACGCGTTCCACACACAGAGTGTGAGTGGCACAGGGTTAAACAGAAAGTGCACAGAGGAGAAGGCGGTACAATTTAGGATGTTGGCTTGACCGCTGAGATCGAACGCTGGTGGCTATGTAGATGTCGATCTCGGTGAGCAGTTGGTGGAATGTTCCGTAGTGCGGTTTCACTGGGCAGAATGTTATTGTCACAGAGAGGCGGAACAAGAAGTCCATTGACTGGAGGCATTGTCAAAATCTCAGAGCTAAATCTGACAGCATGGGTTGGGTCCATTGTCTTTTCAGAAGACGTTATTGGTTTGATTGGCGTCTATCGAATCCCTGATTCTAGGTCCAATTCACGCCATATCTAGGCTGGTTTTATTTCAGTCTATTATTAGAAACTTCCACATGTTTACACGTGTGCCCATTTATTCTCCTGGATGAAGAGAGGCAACGAGGAATGAAGGAGATTGCCAATGTTTTCAGCAATTGTCAGTTGGCCAAAACAGAGACGTGATCCCGGGGTCGCCGGTCTCACAGCTCTGGTCATTACTACCTGAGCTTCCGCCTCCTCTGGCCCTTGTGGTGTCTTTCAAGGCATAATTGGCTTCTTTTATATGGACCGGCTCTGCATCTCATTAACTTTTGACGAATAGTCAGTGACTTGGAAGAGCCCTCAGGCAAGCAGTGGTCAGGGGTGCGAGAGCCTGAGCTCCGGCAGTGAGAGAGGCTGGCCGAGCAATGGCGTGGCCATGTTTGTGGTTCTTAGGAAAATAGGTTGCGCTCGTGGGTAGATATTTTGATCATCATTTCTAAAATACATTTATAAACGCGATTTTCAAAGAGTGGTCATCTCTAGCTTTTTAGCGATACCCAACATTCTTGGTGGCATTGTGGTCAGTCGTGGAAAGATAGTATGTATCAACCCAATAAGGTCCAACCAGTCAATGACATCACTCGAGCTTGGGCATGTCTTGTCTTTTGAGAAATCATGACTACTACAAGAATACTCCCAGTGGCCCGGCATGTGCACAGTAGAAGTAAATCGTCCCTTTGACTTTTTTCCTGATTGCGAGTTCGTATTGCCATCCATCATGGTAGCTATAGTACAACCAGGCATGTGGCATTCACTTGTTCTGGGTTAATTAAACCTTCCCGTTACCCGATCACACTTGACAACGGATATAAGGTATTGCATCTACCATTGCTGATATTAAAAACTTGTCTCCATACAAACAGTTTAATTATATATTCTATGTTTCAGGTTGCATTCTCAATCAGATGGATACATTTCTTGTGATATGTTCCGCGATGCACACATTGGCAGCAACAGTGGAGAGCGCTATAAGCTTAAGAGTTGGACATTTGTATTTAAAATCCCAGTTGCAAATTCTAAATGAAAGATATTTCTTCTTATTGCCTTCATCGCGGGCACCTCATACATAATTGCCTCACCATATGCCAATATGATTATATGTTGTGTGGCCCTGTCCGACAATAGCACATCTACAGCAGAATGTATTAACCGCCCCGCTAACCTGGCAGGAATTATATGTCGGTATTGCTGTAAGCTGAATAATGGCTGACGTGGTGCTTATCGTGCTCATTGTAAGGGCCTTGATGGTACGTAATATCAGAAGATCAGAGTCCGTATTCTCTGAGACTGACAGAGCTGCGTCTACAATTAGGCCGAAACTATTTTTAAAACGTGCAGTTAAAATTATCCTACTGCTCAATGAATTTATGTTTCCTTTCGGGCTCTTCCTAATCGTAGGAGCATATTTGAGTAGCCGTTTTACGCAGACCAGCTTATATATTTTTATTTGGATTTCTGGAATCTTCCTTTATTTAAACAGTTCTAGCAATTCATTAATATCAAGTATCCAGATGTACAGCGCTTAGAGTATGCGATCGCATGGAGTTCAGCGCAATATAAATGCACTATCTATCTATTGGTAGCGTCACCAGCGTTTCCCAAAAGTTGTATCGAAGCATTGGCCTGTAATAGCTGACAAACTACATATATACTGTCACGCTGAATATTTATATACTCAGCATATATAGAAGCTAAAGATAAAATCATACGTTGTTTAGAACGGGCTTTTTTTCTCTATCCAAACTACACCATCACTAAACCAATCACATAATAGCTTTCTTAATTTGCACGATGAGATAAAATCGGTATAAATAAAGAAAGTGCTTAGAAACTATTTTCATGTACTCCAATGAGAGAAAACCTACAGTCAAACTCGCTATACAGATCGCCTGCATTGACATACCATGTTCTTATTCCCGCATCCATGTAAACCACTTATCTAAGGCAGCACCAGCTTCCAGTCAAATTGATTTCAAAAACTCTAAAGCTTACATATGTCATGACTGTAAACGTGAACTACTAGGATTACTGTTTAAAATGCCTAAAATGCGATATTTGATTTTTTTTTTTGGTTACGTCAGCCTACATGTGGCATGTTTTGATTATGCCGTTATGTACTAGTGCGACGGCTGAGATCTTTCCATCATAGAAGACCCGGATTAAGTCTATGTGGGGCCCAGTGTGTATTGATAGTGGGAGGGCCAAGGAGGGGGTGGCTACTACTACTACCACTACTACTACTACGACTACTACTACTACTACTACTACTACTACTACTACTACTACTACTACTACTACTACTACTACTACTACTACTACTACTACTACTACTACTATTACTACTACTACTACTACTACTACTACTACTACTACTACTACTACTACTACTACTACTACTACTACTACTGTTATGTATGTGCCGCAATGTTGTTGACAATTTGAAACTAAGTTGATTGAAAACTGGTGCTGTCTTGAAGGTAGCGCCAGCTTCCAGTCAAATTGGTTTCAAAGTAGGCCTATTATAAAGCTTACGTATAGCCTGGATGTAAAAGCGAGCTCCTATGATTACGCGTTCAGATCGGTAAACTGCGAGAATTGTTTTTTATTGTGACGCCAGCCTACACGTGGCGTAATTAAGTATAACATTATATGCTGGAGTGGCAGTGCAGATCCTTCCATTATAAGAGGAACATTATTAAACATACAGAAACCGTCTAATATTCGTATATAGAAGCTGATCGAATAGCTAATATTATTCATGTTTTCACGTCAGATTTCGTGTTTGTTTGTTTCTTTTTTTTCTTGACTAGGGTATTCTTTACTATAACACACTGTTTCCATGTGCGGTCTGTTTGCCGTTCTGGTGATTATCATGGGTATTATTGAAACTATTGAATGCAGTTATATGGCTGAACTTTTAAGATTTTACGCGCTTCATTTTAAACATAATACCTTGATGCTCAAGTTCGGCCAAAACGGCTATCTTGAGTAATGTCCATTTTGTCAGGCCAAGAGAATATTATTCTTGAAGATTTCACACTGGAATAACTGCCTCTAAAATCGAACCTGGCATTTCAGTTTTAAAATCTGAAAAAACAATTGTCATGGACTGCGTATGAACAGAGACTAAGCAAAGAATCTGAAGTTCCTTGACCATTACACTTTTGATGATCAGGCCGGCAAAACATGACTTATGTTGTTGTCCTGATGAATATGCATTTGCAGGATAACCGAAAATTTTTTCGATCTACAAAATTTAATTTTTCTTGAAAGATCTTGACCATTGCAATGCCAATGTACCCTTCGAGTTTATCCATCCATCATATGATGTCATAATCATCTACGTGACGTGAAGGAGGACGACATAATCAATACAGCGCGAATGACTCGATTCAGTGCGTTATAAACGCTTGCAAGTCAGACGCGTATGTCTTTTCTAGGCCTGTTTATAAATATTCTGTCAAATATTTGGAAACGAATTTGGCAGGACGCTGATGCTGCTACAGGTAGCAACGGCACTCAGTCAAATTAGTTTCAAAACATTCAACAGGTCGCATGTGCAGCTTTCTGGAAATTGAGATTCAGCGAGTGCAGGGATCGTTCGATCCCAACACGTGCGAAGCGTGAGTGGAGCATAACTAGGGATGAATGGGGCCTAGGTAAAAATGTAAAGGCCCATTAATATTTGTAGAATGAGAGGGGTTAAGTTGTAAATACTTATGATATGATATAAATAGCCAGACCTTGCTATAATGGAACATCTTTTGGCGCCATATGATGAGCTTCTATAATGACGAATGTGTATATACGACCACTAGTCTTGTAGGACCATACATTTCTTTAACACAGACGCTATTTTCAATATCAAACGTGTCGTTTTAAGTGACCATTTGCTAGTTGTGATTCAGGCTTGATTTATCTGTAATATGTTCATGTGCATTATGTGTACATTATATGACCTTACAGTCAGTACATATAGACACACTTCAAACTCACAGTATCAAAGGAACAATCAATTATCTGCATGCGTCTTTCATTTAAAAACCCGACAAACGTTTAGATACAAGCACCAGGCAGTCTGGTGACTAGAATGAGCTGAATACATGTCTGGTAAAAATACACATTCATCGATATAACATGTCCATTCAACTTAATACGGAATTGGTTCTAAATGCCAAAGAGATGGATTTCAGTACAAATGGTGCGCGTTCCTCTAAGCCTGCTGTTAATTAGTTTTACATGCAAAGAGAGGGGGTGTGCATGGAGACCTTGATCTACACTCGTATGCTGTGGGAGGAGAAGCTTTAGAATCAAACTGTGGCATACAAGCACTCAATACAGAGAAAATATAATAATAACAATAATAATAATAATAATAATAATAATAATAATAATAATACAATGCCGTTTTTTACTGACAGAGATGAAGTAAGTTAAGTCAAAAGAAATTAGCTTCTAGTATTTTTTACAAAAACTAGGGCGCCACTATGCATTTTCGCATTGCTGGTATAAATAAATGGCATAGCCCAGTCTATAAGTATGAGTATCTAGAGAAATTCAATGAAGCGATTAGATCGGGCATAGCTATGTGAAGTCACAATTAAATGTGTCGCATTGTCGCTGACGTCACAATCAAAACAACGTATAGCTTCGTCACAAGAATTGTGAGCCTGTCACCAAGTGTAAACCGTGTATGCCTTTGATGAATTTACAATGCAATAAACATGTTGTTGAGCATCTTGAAATTAATTTGAAGGGGAGGCATTGCTGCCAAGTTCAAATTAGTTTCAAAATATTAAACAACATAGCTGTTTAGTTTACCTTGAAATTTAGATTCTGGGTATTCAGGTTTCAAATTTTGAATTTGGGTGGAGTTTGGTGAATGGATCCCTCCATTACTTCTAGTTCTAATGTGCAAACGATATGCCATAGATCTGAAATCTTGCACCATTCTCATCGAATTAGTCATTCATTAGATTTACGCATTTGGCTTAATAAACACAAAATCAGATCTCATTCTCTAAATTATTCAATGGGGGAATCAAACTTTAACTACACCCTGCCCATTTCTAGCTAATTTCCAATCACGCATCGCTGGTGTTGGGATCGGTCTATCACTGACCTCCCTGACTATCAATTTCCAGAAAATTATACAGGTAAGCTGTTGTAGATTTTGAAACTAATTTGACTGGTCGCTGTTGCTGCCTATGGCAGCAACGCCGCCCAGTCAAATTAGGTTTAATATGTTCAACAGCATGTTTGTTAAATATTAAAGACGTACACTTCGTACAACAACGCTTAGTCCGTCATCAATTAAGCCTTCGTAAGAAACTTATCTACGTCATTCATGACTTCATTAATAAACTGGAAAGGTCCATTGTGCTCCCGTGAGATGTTACTCGAGGGACGACACGTGAAGTGGATTAATGTCGGTATTTCCGCGCTTCTTGTTATCTGAGTCTGCGCATTGACCTACCCCGATCTCTCACGAGATACATCAATAGTGTCTAATGTCTGCGGATTTCCAGTCTGCGTGAGGCAGGAATTTGGAATGACGCCGATATTGTGTACATTTGTTGCAGGGTAATTCATTCCATTGTTAACATATTTGAAGCAATTAGATGTATAAATTCGATTCATCCTATTTGCCAGAAATAAACATTGCAACAACAGAACTCTATCTGTATTCAGGGAACACGACAATAACAGGGATATGGCCAATACACGTGTCTGCACGGCACACGTTTAGTTTCAATTCGATTCAATACAATTTATTACTCACAGACATTATACAAAATATGTGAGCATCATATTTACATTCATACATATATATATATATATATTGCTAAAAAGCTGTTATAAATTGGTGTACTAGTGCACGACTAATTTATATCTTTTAGCAATAACAGTACCACTACTGCTAGTAGTAGTAGTAGTAGTAGTAGTAGTAGTAGTAGTAGTAGTAGTAGTAGTAGTAGAAGTAGTAGTAGTAGTAGTAGTAGTAGTAGCAGCAGCAGCAGAAACAGCAACAACAGCAGCATCGACAGCAGCATGAGTGGCAGCAACAGCAGTAGCAGCAGCAGCAGCAGCAGCAGCAGCAGCAGCAGCAGCAGCAGCAGTAGTGGTAGTATTAGTAGTAGTAGTAGTAGTAGTAGTAGTAGTAGTAGTAGCAGTAGTAGTAGTAGTAGTAGTAGTGGTAGTAGTAGTAGTAGTAGTAGTAGTAGTAGTAGTAGTAATAATAATAGTAGTAGTAGTAGTAGTAGTAGCAGTAGTAGTAGTAGTAGTAGTAGTAGTAGTAGTAGTAGCAGTAGTAGTAGTAGTAGTAGTAGTAGTAGTAGTAGTAGTGGTAGTAGTAGTAGTAGTAGTAGTAGTAGTAGTAGTAGTAGTAGTAGTAGTAGTAGTAGTAGTAGTAGTAGTAGTAGTAGTAGTAGTAGTAGTAGTAGTAGTAGTAGTAGTCGAAGTGAACACACACGTTTATTTAGCTCTGCAATTGCTGCCCGAATTTGCTAGTTTCTAGCGCGATTTTGTATATAAATTTTATACATATATTTCGTATTAGTATTTCCTTTCAAACTTTATGTTTAATTTGTAAATTCTTGTCTTGGTTGGAGCGCATTTTGTGTCTCCATTTTCTAAAGGCATTCCTCTTAGCTGGCGGTTTCCGCCATTTAATAGGGCTCCTCTTACTGTGGTCAATGCAATACATTTCTCGCTGCGCCAGTCTGCTATTTCTATAGTTCGTAGGCTAGCGCATTATATTTGGCAAGATCGCTTGAGTGAGTGGATTTAATTCCTTTGTCATTTGTAAGCACAAGCCTAGTTCTTTAACTATATAAATCCTTATAGTCAGTTGGCTGTCCCCGGTCAACTCGAACAGACTAACAAATATATGACTTGACTATTTAATCACATATTTGTTAGCATACTTTAATCGGCTAGGTGTTAGTGAACCACTTAGAAAGTGGTTCAAACTAACAAGTATACGACTGTACTCTGTATTCGTATATTTGTTGGTAGACGTCAGGGTTTCAAAAGGGGACACTATTTATTTAGTGTTTAGCTCTTTCCCCGACGTCTTGGTGTTATATATTTGTATTATATATTGTAGTAGTATGGGGTTCCTCTTTTTATAAAACACCATGGCAACCTCATATAAGCGTACCCTGAGTCTTAAAATCACGACAAAGGCTTGGGGTATTTCGGCAATTGAGGTGTATCATGGGTTGAAGGATGTAGTTGGGGCAGGGCCACGGGTCCTTCAAGGTCTCGTTAATGTTTCCAAATCTGTATGGAATGTCACCGTAGTTAATGAAAGTGTGAAGGAAAAGTTGCTCGACGAGGTCCTTGTCGTGAAGGGTGAGGTGTGTAATGTGGAGGAAATAGATTCTGATCGTCTATTAGTCAAGATGAAGGTTCCATTAGAGATCCCAGATGAACGGGTTATCACTGAATTGATCAAGTATGGCAAAGTGGACAAAGTAGAACACGAGACCTATCCATTTGATCGAACCTTAGAAAATGGCATCAGAAGAATTTGGTTTGAAAAGGTAGAACAACCTCTCCCAAGCAAGGTCACCATAGATGGTCGATTTATCTTGCCATTATGGTACAGGGGGAAAATCAAAGAGTGTAGAATCTGCTTAAGCACAGAACATCTTGCAACAGATTGCCCTAACAAAAACAAATGTCTAGTTTGTGGATCATCTGATCATTTTAAGTGGCGATGCCCGCAGAACAAATATGTCAAAAAGGGTGCTGATAAAAGTGCAGAGCAAGTTGTCTCTAAAGAGAATGTCATAGAACCGGTAGCTGCTGAGATTGTAGCGGAAATTCATACTAATGGGAAGCACGCTGCTAAGGAAAATGTCATCGAACCAGTAGTTGCTGAGATTGTAGCTGAAGTCCATGTTAATGAGAAGCATGGGGAAAAAACTAAGAATCCAATCGCTGTAGTTGCAGGCGATGAAATAGAGGTTCTAGATGAGGGGCTAAGTCTTGCTCCAGTAACAAGTCAATCCAAGTTTGATGACAGAGAGGCTAATTCCACACAAGTTGAAGATGATGATCAATACCCTCTGGAAGAGAGTTTTAATTTAGGACAAGTAAAATTCAGGTCGCAAGATACTGAAACTAACTTTGAATTTCCACTGAGTACACTCAATCTAGACGATTTAAATAATATAGAGAAAGTAATTGGTGTCTCGGATCGATTGAGTGGAACAAAGCGACAGAAAGATGGAGAGAGTTCTGAATCAGAAATAGAGGAAAGTGATATAGAAGACGATAATATGTCAGTCGCTGAATCTGATATATCCATTCAAACACAGAGTTCTAAATCACCTGATGAATTGGTCATGTACAGGTCAGAGGCAGGAGAGGTGTTAGTTCCATATGTGACGGCAAATGGTGTTAAATATAGGCATCTGCGTCATGATTCAGATATATTAAAATATAAGCATTTGGAAAAAGTTGAGCTAAGTAATGCAGCGTTTGTGAGTAAAATAGGTAAATGGTCTAAGAGAGGGTCGAAAAAAACAAAATCTAGTTAGCTTAATAATGGCGGTTTTACACAGCATTTTATTACCTTTTATGCTAATTTGCACACTCAATTGTAGAGGCTTAAATAGTGACATAAAGCAACGTCACTTACTAGAGACTCTGAAAAATGAGCAGATTGACATTGCTTTGATACAGGAAACAAAAATTCAGAAGTCAGAATTATACGATAATTTAGAAAAGATTTCTGGATCCAGAATATTTTATTCGTTATCTCAAGATAATAGTGCAGGCGTAGCAATTGTTATACTCCCTCGTTGTTCAGCCTATGTAAATATAATCTCTTCAGTATCAGGTGCAAATGGTCGCTGGGTGAGAGTCACGCTAGATATACAACAAACACGTATCACGTTGCTGTGTATATATGCACCTACATCTCATCAACTACGTCGTAATTTTTTTAAGGAGATGTCTAAAACAGCACTAGATAACATCACTGAAAACTTAGTAATGGGTGGTGACTTTAATTGTGTCTTAGACAAAGAAAATGACAGGAATGCAACTTCAACTTATACTGATACATCACATAGACTCTTAAAAGAAATATGTGATAATGAAAATTTAGTGGACACCTATAGAATATCAAAACCTCATGGTAAAGATCTCACATGGTTTTCGGTAGATGGTAAAGTTGGTTCAAGGATCGACAGAATTTATGTGAATAGTTTGTTAACAGGGTACTGGAGAGATGTTAATATTAAGCCAGTTGCATTCTCTGATCATAACATGGTTTGTGTAACCTTTGCCAATGCTGACTGGGTAACAAAAGGGGTCGGGTTTTGGAAATTAAACACAACACTGTTGGGAGAAGAATTTTATAAGAATAATATAGAGAGTTGTTGGCAACATTGGATTAATAGGAAAGCATCATATAAGAGCACATTGCAATGGTGGGAGGATGTTAAACTGGATTTAAAGTATGTTTCCCGAAAGTATGCTATTAGAAAAGCACAGAAAATACGCAAACGCAAGAAAACACTTCATCGATCACTGATGAAAATTAATGCTAAAGTAAATAATGGTGAAGAGAATTATTATGAATTGCTGGTTAAAATTAAAAGTAAAATAAGAGATATAGAACACTATGAGTTTGAGGGTGCAAAAATTAGAGCAAGAGCCCAGATGCACGCAGAAGGGGAAAAGCCAACCCGATATTTTTGCGCATTAGAAAAAGCACGGGCAATAGATAAGGTGATGTGCTCATTAAACATGCCGGATGGTTCAACCGTCTTTACCAACAATGAAATGAGTACTATTGTATGCAATTACTATGAGTCATTGTACAAGTCAGAGGGAATTGATGAAGATGCAAAATTGGATTTGTTAGCAAATATAGACAAAAAGGTGTCAGACACAGGCAGTGAATTTTGTGATCAACCCTTAACACTAGAAGATTTAACTAAATCCCTTAAAGGTATGAAACTAGAAAAATCACCGGGGTGTGATGGTCTTCCAGTTGAATTTTACCAAACGTTTTGGCACCTTGTAGGTCCAATAATGGAAGAATTAGGCACTGAAATTTTTGAGAAAGGCCATTTACCACCAACTATGGCTAGGGCATACGTAAGGCTAATATATAAAGGAAATGACAGACGTCTAATTCAGAACTACAGACCAATTTCTCTACTATGTGTAGACTACAAAATAATATCCAGAGCACTAACATTGAAACTAGGTAGTGTTTTAGGAGAAATAATTGGAACAGAGCAGACATGTGCTGTACCCAGGAGGACAATTCTAACCAATACATGGTAATAAGAGACATTATACAATTGGTTGAGAAGGATAGCATCCCTTCAGCTGTGATTGCCTTGGACAATGAAAAGGCATTTGACCGTGTGGAATGGGATTTTCTTTTTAATTCTTTGCAATCGTTTTCGTTAGGCTCGAACTTTATTAAATGGGTAAAGATTTTATATACGGATATCAAGAGTAGCTATTTAGTGAACAATCAATTATCCAGAGAAATTGTCTTAGAACGTGGGGTTAGACAGGGGTGTTCCCTATCGCCATTATTATTTGTTATTGTGATGGAATCACTTGGCATAGCATTGAGGCAAAATAATAACTTTCAAGGCATATGTATTCGTGGCATAGAAAGACCACTTAAGCTGTCACAATATGCTGATGACACAACTGTGTTTACCAGTTCAAACAATGATTTTGCAATTTTAAACCACGTACTAGAAAAGTTCCAAAATGCATCTGGTTTGAAAATCAATAAAGGAAAATCCAAAGGATTATTTCTGGGGCCATGGAAAGAGCGGAATGACCAGCCACTTGAAATCAATTGGTCTAATGATACCATTAAGATTTTAGGCATCTATTTTGGCAGGAAACCGAATACAATACAAAATTGGAATGAACGAGTATCTAAGCTGAAGAGAATATTAGCAAATTGGAAGCGTCGTCGTCTTTCAATCTTTGGTAGAGTGTTTGTTGTCAACAACTTGGCATTATCTGGGCTATGGTATACAGCATCGGTTGTACACATGCCAAAACATGTAGAAAAGGAGGTTAATGAGTTGATATTGTCATTCATATGGGAAGAAAAGAATCATTTAGTTTCCCATCGTGTTCTCAATAATGCTAAGTTAGAAGGAGGACTTGATTTAATTGATATTAAAGTGAAATGTGTTTCTTTAAGGTTAAAATTTTTGGATGATCTTATTACATCAGATGAGACGTGGGCATGTGTTTCACGAGCTCTCATGGAGAGAATTGTAGAACCATTTCTGGCGGAGCATGTGTTTACCTCAAAGAAGCCACCTCCGAATAGCCAAATGATACCAGATGTGTTTAAAGATCAAGTTAAGGGGTTAGAAATATTTGACAGATACATGCCTCCACCTACGTGCTGGAAGGAAGTACTAGAACAGCAATTGTGGGGCAATAGTAATATATGTTATAACAATGCAGTACTTTATCTACCGTCCTTTGCAAAATATGGCATTCAACATTTATCGGATATGATACACCCTCAAACACGTAGATGGATTTCAATGCAAGACGTAGCTAGAAAAACACATATGAGGCATATAGATGTCCAGCGGTTGCTAAATAAAATAAAACATGCTGTACCAATTGAATGGTTTCGTCTGCCAAATGTAAATAATAATAGTTTGACTCCACAACCCGCATTAGTTCTTGATGATGAGATGTTAAAATACAAGATGAGATCCAAGGAATGGTACCATATTATGAGACGAAAACAAGTAACACCTCCCATAGCAATTAGGAGATGGGATGACTCAAGCTATAAACCATCCAGTTGGAAAAATGTATGGAAAATCTTACATTCTCCATCCATACCAAATATGGCTCGTGATTTATTGTGGCGATTACTACATCGACGTCTATGGGTGGGACACTTGACATACAAGTGCAATATTACGACTTCTGATAGGTGTTACTTATGTCAAACAGACGAGGAAACAATCGAGCATTTATTTGTGGAATGTCCAATATCGTCACAATTTTGGGACTATATCAGCCAAATCTTGGCAAAATTTGGAGCGAAGCCCATTGTTCTAGACACGCATGTAGTCTTATTTAGAGAATTTGGATCAAGCGGTGTAAATATCATAAAGTCTGAAAGGACTATTTTAATAACAATACTAACCATAGGTGTTTGGGCCATTTGGAAACATCGGTGTGCACAGACGAAAAATCCATCTATGGGCAATCACAATAGAGCAATAAAGGCAATATTTCGTTCATTGCTGCTGAATCATATTCCTTGCGAATATTTTAGATTAAAGCAGCATGGTAAAGAAAAAGTATTCAAGGACACATGGTGCAAAACAAACATAGTTTCAATAGAGTTGGGAGCTGTAAAAATAAATGAGCCTGCACTAGCTTAAATCATTTAATTACTACAGCTGATTTATCTGTGTCTTTTAATTAATCTGTGTCATGTAATTCATTTTAGTCTGCACTTTGATATTGTTATGTTTAATAATTCATGTTAAGAAATAAACAGACTGGGGTAATTTAATAATCAATCGATAAAGTAATTTGCCATTGAATTATAAAATTGTCCCAGGTAATTTTAGGAATTTGCACAGAGTTTTATAGGGTTATTTGTTCCCGGGTAATTTACAAAACCTTACAACAAAGTAAATCAAAAATGGAAACAAGAGCGCCATCTATTTCCATCTATTTTTCTGTAATTTTCCTGCTGACTATATATGTTATGCTACCTGAATGCTACTACGCCCGCTGATCTTTAAGACTCAGCCCACTGGCGTCAATGATTGACTTATTTGTCATTGATTGACGAGTCACTTTTCATTTGTTGCACTCGCCACACGGGTCTACTACCACACATGGATTGAATGGTAATTTACAAAACCTTATAATAAAGTAAATTGAAAATGTAAACAAGAGGGCCATCAATTTTTCTGGAATTTTTCTGCCGACTATATGTATTATACTAGCCAAATGCTACTACGCCCGCTGATCTTTAGAGAATCAGCCCACTGGCGTCAATGATTGACTTATTTGTCATAGATTGACGAGGCACTTTTCATTTGTTGGATAGTTGCACTCGCCACACGGGTCTACTACTACACCTGGGTTGAATAGTAATGCCTTTGTTAAGTTTTGTTTTGCTATCGGAGCTTTATCAGCATATTGTTTTGTATCCATACTTTTTAAGCCATATGTATTTATAGATTGTATTAATGCTCATTATTTATCATTGTTTTGGTGTAATATTAATCAAGATTACTAGTTCACCAGGTTTTTTTCTGGGGGTTTGCAAGCCTTTTTAAAGGAGTTCCTCCGTGAAGTTTGTCCGACTGCGTCAGCGTCGGTTTTTCAAAAAAAAAGAAAAAAAAAAGTAGTAGTAGTAGTAGTAGTAGTAGTAGTAGTAGTAGTAGTAGTAGTAGTAGGTGTAGTAGTAGTAGTAGTAGTAGTAGCATCATCAGCAGCAGCAGCAGCAACAGCAACAGCAGCATGAGTAGCAACAGCAGTAGCTGTAGCAGTAGCAGTAGTAGCAGCATCAGCGGTAGTAGTAGTGGTAGTGGTAGTAGAAGTAGTGGTAGTAGTAGTAGTAGTAGTAGTAGTAGTAGTAGTAGTAGTAGTAGTAGTAGTAGTAGTAGTAGTAGTAGTAGTAGTAGGAGTAGTAGTAATAATAATAATAGTAGTAGTAGTAGTAGTAGTAGTAGTAGTAGTAGTAGTAGTAGTAGTAATAGTAATAGTAATAGTAATAGTAGTAGTAGTAGTAGTAGTAGTAGTAGTAGTAGTAGTAGTAGTAGTAGTAGTAGTAATAGTAATAGTAATAGTAATAGTAGTAGTAGTAGTAGTAGTAGTAGTAGTAGTAGTAGTAGTAGTAGTAGTAGGAGTAGTAGTAATAATAATAATAGTAGTAGTAGTAGTAGTAGTAGTAGTAGTAGTAGTAGTAGTAGTAGTAGTAATAGTAATAGTAATAGTAGTAGTAGTAGTAGTAGTAGTAGTAGTAGTAGTAGTAGTAGTAGTAGTAGTAGTAGTAGTAGTAGTAATAGTAATAGTAATAGTAATAGTAGTAGTAGTAGTAGTAGTAGTAGTAGTAGTAGTAGTAGTAGTAGTAGTAGTAGTAGTAGTAGTAGTAGTAGTAGTCAATATTGTCAACGCACTGGCTCAGAATCTTCAATAATTGAAAAAATTCAAAAATTTAAGATATTTTGGTTTATCTTACTGCCTGAGATTTGTCATTTTGTTTGAGGAAAGCCATATGGCATTAATGTTAACCCTTTACTGGTTAAATTTGTTCAGTAAAATCCAAATATGCGCTTACTTATTTAATGTACATTTGTAGGCACAGACAAGGTCATTCCCGAGAATATACCACTGGAACGACTGTCTCGGTTCCCGAGCCAGTCATTACAGTGGTAAATTTTCAAAAATACTCCAATCCCCGCCGGCAAATGGACATTGCCCAAGATCACTAAATTGACCGTTTTTGGCTGACCATCATGCAAGGGTTAATGTTGAATGATTGAGATGGATATTATGGATAGCTATTTGAGTTTTGCTTTTACCAAGATGTCACGTAGATTCGGAATTTTCTTGAACGCAATTACTGGACGCTTGTTAAAGGGTTGTTTCAGTTTCTCCTGTAGGTTTTGATACTCATCTTTCAAAATTTTGGAAATTTCAACGTTTTTCCGATTATAGGTCAGAATGAATGGAATTTTGTCACGTTGATCAGATAAGCCTGGGTCCGAGTTTATTCCCCTTGGCCACTGTGATTCGAGTTCTTTAATCCAAAACGATTCTCGAAGTTTTCTTTGTTTATCAGTTTCTTCTGCCGTATCTGAAAGGGGTGGCTGTTCAATCGGCATAATTTCAAAGTCACGAAGGACTAAATGGTCAGGAAGATTAAAATGTTCGGAAACATGTGTGTCTTCCTCTAGCCTAATATCTGAGAGGTGTCGAGTTGCCCGCCATCTTAATGGACATTTGGTTTCGCCGACATACTGTTTTTGGCACAATTTGCATGAAATTAGATAAATAACATTTTCAGAGTCACAATCTAGATTAGACTGAAGTTGGAACTTGCTTTTCTTCTGAAAGCTCGTGAAAGTATTCTGGTTTGGGAGAAATTCATCTAACTTGCACCTTTTCTTTCCGCATTTGCGAGATTCGCCTACACCTATAATAGGACGATTGTGAGAAATTTTGGTAGGCCGACGATTTGAGGCATTATCTAGAATGGTTTCCAAGCCGTCTAATGTTTCAGATTTGATTTTGCGCAAGAATCGTGAGGAGTAACCTCGTGGTTTGAGGGCTTTGAATAGGGTAGAGCACGCTTCTTCAAAAGTTTTTC
Source organism: Chaetoderma sp. LZ-2023a (assembly GCA_034401795.1). NCBI lineage: Eukaryota > Metazoa > Mollusca > Caudofoveata > Chaetodermatida > Chaetodermatidae > Chaetoderma > Chaetoderma sp. LZ-2023a. The sequence continues at coordinate 66,474,819 of CM067364.1, forward strand.
CTATCACTCGAATTCCTGTGAAAACGGATTATTTGTGATTTAACTATTCCTTTAAAAGTATGTGGTGAATGGAAATATTTTTTGTGCAATAGCTGATGCGAATCGGTTGGTTTGAAATACACTTTGTAGTCTAAGTAGCCAGTTGTTTCATACTTTAGACCTTTATATACAGTTACATCCAGGAAATCTACGGACATCTCGTCAATGGTTGCTTTTAATTTAATATTCGGATCGTGATTGTTCAGAATTTCGAAAAATTCATCAAACTCTGCCTTTGTGTGTTGCCAAATCATGAGCATGTCATCTAGGTACCTGCGATAAATGAGGGGCTGTTTTGGACACTTTTCTAACGCTTCCTCCTCCCACTCTGCTACGTAAATATTGGCAAAACATGGGCTAAAGCGCTTGCCCATCGAGCAGCCGCAAATTTGTTGGTAAATTTCGCCATCGAATTCAAAATCATTGCCTTTCAGACTCAGCTCTAATAGAGCTATTACTTCTCTGTCTGGCCTGTTGGTGTCTGGGTAGTTCACGAATGCTCTACGGATATAATTTATACCCTTCTCGATGTCAATGTTTGTATACATAGCATCGATGTCAAGCGTGACCAAGAATGAATTTGGAGGTATCCAGGTCTCAGAGACCTGTGATAAGAAGTCTTCTGTGTTTTTCAAGAAGCTGGGGTGTCTATTTGCTATTGGCTGTAGATGGTAATCGATGTATTCACTGATTCTGTAGGATTCTGAGCCACAATCAGAGATTATAGGCCGCCCGGGCGGTGACATTGGGTCCAACCACGAATCTATGGGTTTATGAATTTTTGGCAAAAGATAGAAAGTCCGTGGTTTTGACTCAAGTTTAGCAAAGAGATACTTATGTTGCTTTTCGGTGATCTTCTTGCTATTTAGCAATTTTTGAAGAATCTCATTAAATTTGCTGCAATTATTTTGCCAAAGTGGTTTGCTTAGTTTCTGGTAATGCTTTGGGTTACTAAGTTGGCGTTGTGCTTCACGTTTATAGTTATCTTTAAGCATTATTACAGTCGCCGACCCTTTATCTGCAGGTTTGATGACAATTTCGCTGTTTTTAGACAATTCAATTAAAGCCTGGCGTTCCTCATAGGGTAAATTTGGTTGATCATTAGGGAATGTAGAATTGTTAACACGTTCTGAAAAGAGTTCTATGCTTTCACCGATCGCTGGGTCCAGGATTTTTACGTTTGGTGCCCAGCCAGTTTTTTCAATGAATGGTGGAATGTTACTATTAGAGTTACGAAAGAAGTCTGCTAACTTAATACGGTGACTAAATTCAGATGTTTCCATACAGCCATTATCTAAAAGAGCATCCAAACCTGTTTTAGGTTTTGGTGTTGGGACAAATGTAAGACCAAAATTGAGCAGTGACTGCTCTGCTTCACCTAATGGGGAGCCAGTTAGATTGACAATATTACTGCCCAGTCCTGTTTCCGGGCGGATGTTACCCTGGCCCTTGTCTAGTTTAAATTTAGGAGTTTAAGCCAGGCAGAATACATTGAGTTAGCTGTCTTCTCAGTCCAATGAATGTTATCCTTAACAACATCAAATTCGGAGAGTCTAAGTGCAGGAATGACAGTCACAGATTTTGATGATTCAGCCGTCGAATTGATGGACTGAATCGCCAACTTCTGCTGAGCTGTCAACCGACTTGAATAGTTAAGTTTTGCGAAGTAAATCGCAGTCTTTGGGAATTTGGACTTAATCGCACTGAGAAGCAGCATTAATCTATGTTTTGAACTAGAGATGGGTTCATTCATATCATTAATGCCAATGTTAATCACTATTTTCTCTGGTTTAAATGATCCAGTGTACTTTTGAATTAGTCCTCTAGCATGACACAATTTAGCTCCTGGGTAGCAGGCAACTTGCGTTTCAGGGTGGGGCTCAACATTAATGCGACTCAGGTTCGAAGCTCCAAAGATGAGTACTTTGTTCGTGAGAACAGGTAGTCGCCAGTCAATTTTGTTTTCGATTTCATGACGAAATTTGCAAAAAATGTTTCTCTCCAACATGGTGGGTTGTTTGGGTCTATTTGCAAATTTAATAGGACGCACCTCCGGTGCATTACTTGGACCTGGAGTTGGAGAGAAGCTGGGCTGTGGCAGTTTCCCTGTTGGGGATGGGGTCTTGAGACCCGATGGTTGACTGCTCTGGGGAGATTTCTGAGAAGCGCCAGTCCGTGGACCAGATTTGCTACCATTAACCCTTTCCCTCTGTGGCAAGGGCGGATATTCGTTTGGGTCATTTAGATTGCCTAGTGGAGAGTCAGGTAGTGGGATTAATGATGCTTCAAATAGCATATCTCTAGGGCCATAATCTAATGGTAGCAATGGAGAGATGTTATTGTCTACTCGTTTTGTGACTGGCGGCGAAGTTTCAGGTGATCTGAGGCGTTTTTTCATTTGTGATTGTTGGGCCACAGTTGGTATCATGACCAGAGGCGTGGCTTGTGCGAGATTTTGAATTGGTTGCTGAGATGGATCTATCGGTCGCACAAAATCGTAAAAAGAACTAATCGCATTAATGTCGAGCTTTCTATTATAATTTTTTTGGCCCAGCGTATAGCATTGGATTTAGCACGACCTAGGTCTAAATGTGGCATTGCCTGTATGAGGACTACTTCAGTTCTAATACTACCAAGTTGTTCATTATAGTGATTTAACATGGCCTTAATGGTAGATTTTGCCCACTCAAAATTCACATTCCAGATGGCAAAGTAGATGTCATCATTTGGCATAGCTGGCTTACAAAATCCATTCAGCTCTTCCACCTTCCTGCTAAGCCCATCAGGGAGAGTTTTGGCATCTAAATGCCTACGTAGCGTAGCAATATGGTGGAAGCACTGAATTATTTGGTAATACAGCTTTACCAGGCCCGGATGCGCAGATGAACCCCCTTTACCATCTCCATTCTTCCTACGACCATTCTTCCTCGCAATAGCCATTCAGACAGACAAGCGTTCAATCTAACTAGCAATCAGACAGGCAGTTGAGCAGGTAAGAAAGATTCGATCAGGCAAACTCAAATTCAAGCACCCAAATTCATTCACATCAACTACAAATTGAACCAATATATTACTTACACCTGAAAGACCGCACATGGAAACAGTGTGTTATAGTAAAGATACCCTAGTCAAGAAAAAAAAGAAACAAACAAACACGAAATCTGACGTGAAAACATGAATAATATTAGCTATTCGATCAGCTTCTATACACGAATATTAGAAGGTTTCTGTAGGTTTAATAATGTTCCTCTTATAATGGAAGGATTTGCACTGCCACTCCAGCATATAATGTTATACTTAATTACGCCACGTGTAGGCTGGCGTCACAATAAAAAACAATTCTCGCAGTTTACCGATCTGAACGCGTAATCATAGGAGCTCGCTTTTACATCCAGGCTATACGTAAGCTTTATAATAGGCCTACTTTGAAACCAATTTGACTGGAAGCTGGCGCTACATTCAAGACAGCACCAGTTTTCAATCAACTTAGTTTCAAAATTGTCAACAACAATGCGGCACATGCATAACAGTAGTAGTAGTAGTAGTAGTAGTAGTAGTAGTAGTAGTAGTAGTAGTAGTAGTAGTAGTAGTAGTAGTAGTAATAGTAGTAGTAGTAGTAGTAGTAGTAATAGTAGTAGTAGTAGTAGTAGTAGTAGTAGTAGTAGTAGTAGTAGTAGTGGTAGTAGTAGTAGTAGTAGTAGTAGTAGTAGTAGTAGTAGTAGTAGTAGTAGTAGTAGTAGTAGTAGTAGTAGTAGTGGTAGTAGTAGTAGCCACCCCCTCCTTGGCCCTCCCACTATCAATACACACTGGGCCCAACATTGACTTAATCCGGGTCTTCTATGATGGAAAGATCTCAGCCGTCGCACTAGTACATAACGGCATAATCAAAACATGCCACATGTAGGCTGACGTAACCATAAAAAAATCAAATATCGCATTTTAGGCATTTTAAACAGTAATCCTAGTAGTTCACGTTTACAGTCATGACATATGTAAGCTTTAGAGTATTTTGAAATCAATTTGACTGGAAGCTGGTGCTGCCTTAGATAAGTGGTTTACATGGATGCGGGAATAAGAACATGGTATGTCAATGCAGGCGATCTGTATAGCGAGTTTGACCGTAGTTTTTCTCTCATTACATGAAAATAGTTTCTAAGCACTTTCTTTATTTATACCGATTTTATCTCTTAGTGCCAATTAAGAAAGCTAGTATGTGATTGGTTTAGTGATGGTGTAGTTTAGATAGTGAAAAATAGCCCGTTCTAAATATCGTATGATTTTATCTTTAGCTTCTATATATGATGAGTATATAAATATTCAGCGTGACAGTATATATGTAGTTTGTCAGCTATTACAGGCCAATGCTTCGATACAACTTTTGGGAAACGCTAGTGATGCTACCAATAGATAGATAGTGCATTTATATTGCGCTGAACTCCATGCGATCGCATACTCTAAGCGCTGTACATCTGGATACTTGATATTAATGAATTGCTAGAACTGTTTAAATAGAGGAAGATTCGAGAAATCCAAATAAAAATATATACGCTAGTCTGCGTATAACGGCTATTCAAATATGCTCCTACAATTAGGAAGAGCCCGAAAGGAAACATAAATTCATTGAGCAGTAGGATAATTTTAACTGCACGTTTTAAAAATAGTTTCGGCCTAATTGTAGACGCAGCTCTGTCAGTCTCAGAGAATACGGACTCTGATCTTCTGATATTACGTACCATCAAGGCCCTTACAATGAGCACGATAAGCACCACGTCAGCCATTATTCAGCTTACAGCAATACCGACATATAATTCCTGCCAGGTTAGCGGGGCGGTTAGTATACATTCTGCTGTAGTTGTGCTATTGTCGGACAGGGCCACACAACATATAATCATATTGGCATATGGTGAGGCAATTATGTATGAGGTACCCGCGATGAAGGCAATAAGAAGAAATATCTTTCATTTATAATTTGCAACTGGGATTTTAAATACAAATGTCCAACTCATCAGCTTATAGCGCTCTCCACTGTTGCTGCCAATGTGTGCATCGCGGAACATATCACAAGAAATGTATCCATCTGATTGAGAATGCAACCTGAAACATAAAATATATAATTAAACGGTTTGTATGGAGACAAGTTTTTAATATCAGCCATGGTAGGTGCAATACCTTATATCCGCTGTCAAGTGTGGTCCGGTAACGGGAAGGTTTAATTAACCCAGAACAAGTGAATTCCACATGCCAGGTTGTACTATAGCTACCATGATGGATGGCAATACGAACTCGCAATCAGGAAAAAAGTCAAAGGGACGATTTACTTCTACTGCGCACACGCCGGGCCACTGGGAATATTCTTGTAGTAGTCATGATTTCTCAAAAGACAAGACATGGCCAAGCTCGAGTGATGTCATTGACTGGTTGGACCTTATTGGGTTGATACATACTATCTTTCTACGATTTCCTCCTCGCATAGCGGCCGATGACCACAATGCCACCAAGAATGTTTGGTATCGTTAAAAAGCTAGAGATGACCACTCTTTGAAAATCACGTTTATAAATGTATTTTAGAAATGATGATCAAAATATCTACCCACGAGCGCAGCCTATTTTCCTGAGAACCACAAACATGGCCACGCCATTGCTCGGCTAGCCTCTCTCACTGCCGGAGCTCAGTCTCTCGCACCCCTGACCACTGCTTGCCTGATGGCTCTTCCAAGTCACTAACTATTCGTCAAGAGTTAATGAAATGCAGAGCCGGTCCAAATAAAAGAAGCCAATTACGCCTTGAAAGACACCACAAGGGCCAGAGGTGGTGGTAGCTCAGGTAGTAATGACCAGAGCTGTGAGACCGGCGACCCCGGGATCACGTCTCTGTTTTGGCCAACTGACAATTGCTGGAAACATTGGCAATCTCCTTCATTCCTCGTTGCCTCTCTTCATCCAGGAGAATAAATGGGCACAAGTGTAAACCTGTGGAAGATTATAATAATAGACTGAAATAAAACCAGCCTAGAATCAGGGATTCGATAGACGCCAATCAAACCAATAACGTCTTCTGAAAAGACGATGGACCCAAACCATGCTGTCAGATTTAGCTCTGAGATTTTGACAATGACTCCAGTCAATGGACTTCTTGCTCCGCCTCTCTGCGACAATAACATTCTGCGCAGTGAAACCGCACTACGGAACATTCCACCAACTGCTCACCGAGATCGACATCTACATAGCCACCAGCGTTCGATCTCCTTTTTGGAAGGCCACGGTTCAGCGGTCAAGCCATCATCATAAATTGTTCCGCCTTCTCCTCTGTGAACTTTCTGTTTAACCCTGTGCCACTAACACTTTGTGTGTGGAACGCGTTTCCACCTGCTGTGCAAAAAATCAATAACTGTGTGGCCTTCATGGACGCACCTGCATACATCCACCTTCAGCGAAAACTTGTGACCGCTTTTGCTCTTTGCAGAGAACTTTAAGCTTGATACTCTTCTCCAACATAGTTCCCCACTCCCCCGCCCCCCTCCTACTTCAGTTGTGCGCACGTTGCGCCTCTGTCTGATGGAACATCCTACGGAACTACACTTTTTACCACTTGAACTAAAAGGATACGTCAGTACTCGAAACTTGTCCAGCACTGCCTCGTGCCTCAGAAATTATGTGAACATCGCATCCACGAATGATTCTTCTACTCCGTCTCCGAGGGAACTATATGGACTATTCTGCCAGGAATTATGTGGTCATCTTCACGGCATTGTGACCGCTGAGAAATAAGTCACTGCATGACATTGCACCTCTACCCAAGCTTGTTCAAAGCCAGCGGCATCCGCAATAGCAAAACCTAGACTCCAGGTTGTAAAATACTGTGACGAACTTCTTCAACTTAGACTTTGTGAATTGTGTGAAATCTTAGGTACACTAACATCCCTAGTATTTATTCCGTGCAGATTTAGTGATATTGCCCAGAGTTTTACATCGAGTCAAATCTCAATTTGCTTTTACTATCACCTATTTTGTTCCAAATCATTTGACGAGATCGCCTGTCTTAGCCACATATTCGGACGATGATCTAGCACCCCACTCGACATGAAGACATATATTAGTGCCATATGTGGTGACGCTCTGATATCAAGAAGGATGTGCACCTTAGCCACCAAAGGTGCAGGTGGCATTCTCTGCACTTCGGGTAGTATGAAGAAATACAATAGTGCTGCGATCGAAGACACATTTTTCTGCCAAACGGTGCTCATCAAAGTCAGGCACCCGTATCTCACTTGGAACTTCCCCTTAGACGATAGTCACCAGTGGACATTTAACTGCCCTCCTCGTAGCTCCCATATAGAACAACGACTACTGCTGCACGTCACAGACACCACGATCCAAGTTTGTTCTAGCAGGCCTAGAGCCGTTTGGGTCACAGACAATTCTTAAGTTAGGGAAAGCTGAGCCCCCAGTTCGCTGCGTTACTCAGCTCGCCTTTTTCTACTCGTTCTTGGCTACCTCACGCACCTAAGGATTTGGGTGTCAAATGACACCTATTCTTATTTTTTCTATACAGCTAGAGAAGACGTTGTCACTTCATGTTGTAACCGCCACCATCATACTTTCAGCGCACCCTGAAGACACTTGAACATGGCATGATCTCCTCAGGCGATTAGTGACTCCTTTTTCTTTTTGAGCACTTGGCCCATGGTCTGGTTAAATGTTTAGTTGCTCGACTCTGCAGTTATCATTTCTTGATTCAATGACCAAAGAAGATAACTGTCAGGTCACATGAAATCGTTTTGTAGTCGACCGCACCATTCTCAGACAGTTGTTGCATTACCCCGCTGTGGCGCCTAGGCTCGAAAGAGATTCCCTAAATTATTTCCTCTTAGTTACATGAGTCTGAAATAGCGTCTGAAACTCCGCCAGATTTAGCGAGGGTAGAGGATCTCACATAACCTAACCGATAGTGTCCTCTCAAGGCCGTTAGAGGCCATAAAGCAAAAAAACTTTGCTTTAAACTATCCACAATTTTAAGTTAGGAACACACAGGACTGCCTCAGGAGGACTGCAGAGAACATCGGATCAACCAAGTAAAGTCTACTAAACATCAAGTGAAGGTATCCTTTTACCACACATTGAAGTAGAAGCATAAGACCGATTTCGAACTTAAGCGGTAGTTGGCTGACTTAGGAAATTAGTTCCAACAACTTTCACGGCGGATTAGCACCGTATATACTAAAAGGACGGTAGGGGCCGCTAGTAATGAATCAACCACTGGGAGAATTTCCTCTGTCTCTCCCCTGAGCATACGGCCCTTCTCTTTCCCAGATCTGTTAAGTTAATTATAATCGGACAAGGAATGGATGATATATTAGTAAATTAAAATCTAGGTTATAGATCTTCAAAGTTAGTGTAGACTGGCATCACACATGTGCCAACGGGATGAATGTAGTGTGACATCATAGCCATGTGCTCTCCGCGTGTTATCCTGCTCCACCCCCCCCCCCCACCACACGCAGCTAATCTTCCTCATCTTCCGAGGCATCTTCACTTCCACATCGAAATATTCTTCCGTGCTTCAACCACTCCAGCTAATTCGACTGTGGTAAATAAACTGTTATGTTTTAATTTGTGCCAATGACTATGAGGCGACAACAGAACCTGCACATCTCCCGAATCTTCACCACACCGATGACTAATAGATGCCAACTGCTTCTGCGCATCATCCTGAGCATTCTCTACAATGATGACTAACAGGCGCCAACTATTGTACTTTCTCTATCTCTGCACTGTAATATAAGTGTCTTATTTTTTAGCGCTGATTATAAGTAGGTGCATACAGGTCAGCTATACCTTATTGTTTCTGCGTAAAATTTAGTACAGGCATGTGGTTCATTAAATCTAGTTCTTTAAGTGGTAGTTACTTGTTAAAACCTAAACTGCACATTCACTTATGTATATATTATACAGCTTCAATACCTGCACTACCTACTTTCCTAAATACGGCAACACGTTTTCACTAGAGACGCCTCTCGTGCATGTGCCTATAAACAGGAGATATGGCGCCTAATCCTAAACGAATATTAGCTTAGATATTTCGATAGGATAATAGTAGTTAAGGACAACTTCTCAAACGATGGAGGACTGTTTATTGTAAAGCCTCTTTCCCGGCTCTGCACCAAGTTACACGGCAAGTCATGTTTTCATAATTGGCCACTCACTTTACAGCCTTCCAATATACTTCTAAATCACCTTCGGAGCAGTCATCCCTTTCTGCGCCTCTCCGGCCTTCTGACCAAATAAGTGTTTGTTAACACCTTCCACCAGTTTTGTTAGAGTCAACCCGATAAGTCTCAGAGGTTTCTCGATGGCTAAACTCGAGACGGTGACGACTCAATACCTGGTACTCTTACTGGTACCAAGTAGGATAGTCTATAAGCCTAAGTAGGATTTCACTGCACACACATTAATTATAGTAGATACGGCCTTGTAGTAAACCTCAATCACAGTAATTACCTAATGCTACAACATTGTACGCATTAGCTTCACGGAGCGAGTCTTATACCATTCGTTCTCGACACTTCGGCGATAGACGCTGATTGCAGACTAATTCACTGGTGACCAAATGAGCTCACCAAGCCTTCAAAGAAGGTCACCATATTCTGCATCGGCTTCTTCAGTCCTGCCTTAACTAGATACGGCGTTTACTCAGTGCTTTTGTGCTGTCCTGTCTTTGTACTGTTATTTGTGGTTGTGCTGACACGTGGTTAGAAGTCACTCTTCGGCTTCAGACTCTGCACCCAAATGCTTTAGTAAGCGCTTCTTTTAGCTTGGCTATGTGTACCCAGTCACGTATTGCTAACTGACTATGCTTACAACATGTCACTGAAGCCTACGCATGTTATTGAGAACTTTAAGTAGTGCGTAGCATTGGTGTGATCCGCGCGTGAATATGTATGCACATGCGCGCCTGTTTGCATGTTTAACACAATACATTACTTGTGATAATATCTACTAAGTATTCGCGTGTGTTAGGAATGTGTGCGTGCGTGCATTCGTTCGTGTCCGCGTCCGTGCGTATGTGCGTGAGTGCGTGCATGGCACGGTGTGTGAGTATATTTACAGAATTTAAGCAATTGTACGCGTGTTTGCAGGCTGATCTGTTCCAGTATGAGTGTATGTATACGTGCTCACGTCAACCTCCTCTTAAAGGAGCATATCCACACCAAAATTCCCCAAGACAAGAATAAAGACATTTAACGTTTCTAAAGGCCTATGCCCTGCGCCCAGTTGCAATGAAACGAAACAAATCCCACATTATGACGCTTTCATACGGCATGAGTAAATATAGTTTCTTGAGCTATGATATTGAACAAGAGACACAAGTCCCCAATTCAATTTCACAACAACCCCCCCCCCCAAACTCCCCCCCCCCAAAACCCCACATTAATTCATTTGAAACGAAAGCATCACATGTCAAGTCCAACCCCTCCGTACCACACCTAGACACACAGTCCATGCCTAAAACAACGTACAACCCCAACAATTCCATCTCCATGCATTTCGATGCGAACATACACCTCGAGAATGTGTTCCTAGCTTTGATCAAACCTTTTGGTACTGCGAGTATATTCATGGACATTTTAAAACATAAATATATTCTGATTATTTTCGAGGTCAGCATCTCCGTTTAGCAGTAAACAAGAGACACAAGTCCCCAATTCAATTTCACAACAACAAAACCCCCAAAAAACCACATTAATTCATTTGGAACGAAAGCATCACATGTCAAGTCCCATCCCTCCGTACCACACCTAGACACACAGTCCATGCCTCAAACAACGTATAACCCCAACAATTCCATCTCCAAGCATTTCGAGAATGTGTTCCTAGCTTTGATCAAACCTTTTGGTACTGCGACTATATTCATGGACATTTTTAAATATAAATATATTATTTTCGAGGTCAGCATCTCCGTTTAGCAGTATGTTCACTGACATGTGGTATGGAAAAAGAGGTCTTGGATCGTTTAAGAGCTTGCGTCTTGGATTATTGTAATGATTACATATAAAGAGGTAATGGTTGTTATCTTCTAGGTCGCAGTGTGGACAGTTTTGGTTTGCTAGTATTTTAAAACGAAATAAGTGGGCATTTAATTGGCTGCATCTGTTTTTAAGTGTGGTGTGAATTACGTGTAGATGTCATTCTCCGTAAAAGTAGTATGCTGGAAGTGCGAATCTTGGATTAAAGTTAATTGTTTGGTTAAACAGTGACAGTGCTGCTGAATTCTGTGTACTGGCATCCATTTCATTCAATACATGAATTGTGCTTAGGGAGAATGAACGTGAAAGTACTTATACGTTTGCGTGTGCCTCCTGGAAATTGTTTCTGTTACGTAAATTGTAATTACTGGCATCACCAACGCGTCTTTTTCCATACCACATGTCAGTGAACATACTGCTAAACGGGGTACTAGTTCTGAAACTCTTCATTTATTATCTTGTATAGTTGTATTAGTTTTTTGTTTTTCCGTCGCAATTTAATTCCTCTAAACCTGCCTCATCATACAGTGCTGAAAGTGGGGTCAATCTATGCAGTCCAGCTATAACACGAAATGCTTCCTTTTGGAAGTTCTCCAGCTGGTCAGAATCTCGTTCTGTATACCGTCCTCAGAATATTTAACAACTTACCTGTATAGTTTTCTGGAAATTGATGTTCAATGAGTTTAGAGATCGATCGATCCAAACATGGGCTAATCGTGTGTGGAACTTAGCCATATATAGGCGATGCATAGCTACACGTGGAAACGTCCATTATTTCTATATACAAGGTCCAGTATATTGCCAGAGATGTGGCGCGTGCATGTTCACGTGTAACCCTCTATGCGTGACAAGTGGCTTACTCGAGTCTAGTCTCACTCATAAATTGCAGCTTCGCTAAAATCTGTCCCAAATTCACATACGTATTGACATTCCCATTAATTTCCTGAGATGTAAGATCTGGCAACACAGCGATGCCCGTGAACTCGTGAAGATTTCTAGGCAAGCGTTGGTGGGTTTTCAATCGATGTTAGCCATGCTGGATTATAGCATAATCGGGAGGATGATGTTAAGAGGCATTGATTGGAGGATGACACGTGTCATGTGAACGAGGCTAAGAAGGAGGGAGGGGAGGATGGTGCGTGGATGGTAGACGGGGTTGGAAAGGACGGGTTAGAAGTTTAAACATACACTGGGAATAACATTATGAACAGTTGGCAACGAGACACGACTCTATAAATGCACATTAGTCAGTTGGCAGGTTTGATATCGTTACAGAAACCAAAGATAGTTTAAATTATTCTAAATTGTTTTTTAAATTTAATTTCCATTACGTCAATTCGAGTTCATTCACTATTCCCGGCCGTGCCTTTGGTTTCTTTGAGTTTGATCTTCTAAGAATATGCTAATCTGCAATATTGATATTTAAGGAATATTGAATCTGGTGACATGTAGAATCATATTCTTATTGCGAACATTCAAACGGTTGCCGAAGTTAACTGATTCCTTTCTAGTAGACCTAATGTCAGGTCAGTGGTGGATTACACAACATCGGCGGAAAGTCCCTAGCTAAGCTCCACCCACACCTTTCTTGTGTTGGGATTGATCGATCCCTGAACTCCCTGACGATCACTTTCCAGAAAACTATACATGTAAGCTGTTGCCTATTTTGAAACTAAGTTGACTGGGTGCTGCTGTTGCCTAAGTCAGCAACAGCGAACAGCGCCCTGTCAAATTAATTTCAAAATTTTGAACAGCATCTTTATTAAATAGTAAAACCATGCAATTCCTAGAATAACGCCTTATTAATCATGTGCTCGTGAAGTACTTATCTACTTCATTCATGACCTCATTGATTATGACGTCATCCTACATGTCACGTTGTTGATTATGACGTCATATGATGGATTAAAACTGGAACATTAAGCAAGCAGCATGAAGAATATGGAGTTGAATAAAGAGTTTACCCCTTGTAGCACGTAGTTGCGTTGTCAACAATAAGCAAAATGTTGATAACGATGGTTGTTTTGATATTGCTGTCTTTAAGCTGACGCAATCTACAACAGAAACAGGCCGTTACTTGAGGAATCAAGTCTGTCACTAAAGCATATGATGTTATACTAAATTACGTCACATGCATGCTGACGTCACAATGAAATACGTAATGAATAGCGTAGTCTGTCAATGCACTTTTCAAAGCCCGTCTGATTCTCTTGACACCATCGGTTCCTAATTATTGATAGATTCGTCCGGCCACGCATGTATATGACGTCATAATTAATTGTGCCACTCTTAGGCTGATGTTGTAGAAACCTCACAATCTAAATGGGCACTGGATAACATATCTAGTTCTGTCATGAACATTGAGTCAAGTCTACGAATTCTATGTCTTCACTATTTAATAATCATTATGTTGCCATAGGCAGCAACAGCAAACAGTCAAATTAGTTTTGTAATATTCGACATCTTACTAATTACTACGCATAGTTTTCTTGAAATCGAGATTCCTGGAGTTCAGGGTTCGGTGGGGCCTAGCTAGAGATGGGTGTGGCATAACAAAGTGGATTTAGCCATTAGACATACCATTAACGTGTCATACCATGGACAGCTTACTAGTCTCATGTAGCAGGTGTTTCTAAAATTATTGTGTCATTTGGTTACAGCAGAATAAGGATACAACTACTTAGGACTACAGCACGGGAGAAAATGAATGTCTAATATATTACAGCGAGTATAGTCACATAACTATCGTTCTTGTGTTCAAATAGTGTTGGCAAAATAACGTGTTTTAAGATCCTGAGTCCTCTTTTAGTTGTTGTTGTTGTTGCTGTTGTTGTTATTGTTGTTGCTGCTGCTGCTGCTGCTGCTGCTGATGATGATGATGATGATGATGACGGTGACGATGATGCTGCTGTTGTTGTTGTTGTTGTTATTGGATGTTTTTGTTGTTGCTTTTTATATTGACGACGACGACGATGACGATGATGATGATGATGATGATGATGTTGTTGTTGCTGTTGTTGTTGATGGTGTTGCAATCTGTTTCATTTTGTTAATTTTCAGACAGCTCTCATCCAATTTCACAGAACCTGCAGTCGTCTATTCTAGGGATAAGTACCGACTTCGTAATGGAAGCCGATTTCTTTTATCTTCAGCCCTGCTGGATTTTTGAAGGATGCCGCACCCATAAACTATGATATCAATGCGGTACTCACCCATCATTGATGGATGGGCATAGATACAACCCGAATATGATATGCTAGGGTAAACTATCAACATCATTATAGAACCCACATTTACCTGCGCACCCCACCATTAACCAATACGTGCAGAATCCGGCCAAAACCGGCTTCTGTAGGTGGTCTTGGGGAAATGTCCATTTTCAGGACATGCGCCATTCCAGTGGTACCTTTTCAAAAATAGTCTTCTCTTGGCCTGGAAAAGGGCATTCAATAAATAAATATTTTAATTTTTTGAACAAATTTAGCCATAAAGGTTTTAAAATTTAAAGTCGGTACTCCTCCGTTACCGATAAACGGATATCGATACAGATTGATCTGGATGTTCAAACTACGTCGGGAATACTCATTCATTTGTCATATCCGGTGTATTTACATCGCGTGACATGTTGTTAGTTTACGCGCTGGTCCATAAAATACATCCGCCACAACTTCACTTTGAAGACGCACGTTCATTATTGCATAACCTATATAAAGCAATACAAATAGCCATATACTTTTTCAAAACAAAAGTGCTGATTACCTGAACGTGATATTTATGCTGAGAATAAAGGGTAGTAACGTTTTACAATAGCGGCGTTGCTAGTGGACATGACGCGTGCGGACAAATACATCACAAAAGCAGCACAGGAAGATCAACAGCATGCTATCTGTGTGGACACATCCGAGATGTATGGTCGCCAAGTTGACCGTATAATGTTGGTTGTCATGCAAATATTGGACTTGTCACCGTACCAAAAATCACAACCTATAGCAAACGATATTGGCACGCTTGGAACATCAATCTTAATGGCATTATCTGTTTGCATTGATTTTGCTTTCAATTAATAGTTATTTGCTAACAAAGCCAGTTTATAGATGCATTAAGTAGGCATACATTTGTCAAACAACAGTCTACAGTACAGTTCAGAAATAAGTTAACATGTTCCCAAAATATGAAATGTACTGTTGAATATTCTGAACATAACTGAATTGCACGTCATTGCTGCCTAACGCATCACTATCTTCCAATACAATTATGCCCAACATATTCAACAAAACCAAATTGTTTTGTTGTTGAAGCTAAACAAATATTATTTAGGAGCTGTACTGCACATCTCGTGACGTGCTGCATTAGTTCATGAACTACATCCATCAAACGTCTGCTTTACAGACACACAATCCTTATTGTCTACAAAGTAATGAAACATACTACAATATATAAATTTGATGTCAAAGCGCCGTTCTATCTTGCCATTAGTGAAGAATACATCCAGGCATTTATACCGCTCCGAGGGTTATGCATGAATACTATAGATATGCGTTCATCAATATAGTGAACCAGTGAAACTGTATCGCCGGATCATCGAGGTCGATAATCTAGCCTCACCAATCACCACAATCTGGTAATGCTGATTGTTTTGTATTCGCAAGTATTTTTCGAAAGCAAAGATGTTAAATGCGGTATGCTGGGCGCCTAATAACTGCGTTCTTCATCGCGCAGCCACCTGATCTTATAATGGTGGGGTCCGAGCCACCACTCAAATATATGCCGTCATATTCAATTAGATAACATGCAGGCGGAAGGCACAATACATAGTGGCGTACTTAGCTCCATCATAAACATTGAGTTCTCTGCCAAGACAGTGTACACATTGTATGTTTTTACTATTTAATAACCATTCTGTTGACCATTTTGAAACAAATTTCGATTGGTGCCGTTGCTGTCATGATGCTATAGGTGTCATACTGTGGGCGGATCTGTGGGCGGGCGGACGGGTGAACGGGCGAGCGAGCGAGGGAGCGATTGGTGGAGGGAAGGAATGATTATTAGTATGTCATTAATACCACAATTCAGAAAATCAGCTACCTAAACAAATTTTGCTTCAGGTGCGGTCATTTCCAATGTACAGGATCAGTGTGAAATTAATAGATTCCCTGTCCATATATCTGGCTAGATCGACTGGCCATTTTAACAATCCTTAGCATTATGTGGACATACGTGCTATAAGAAAGCGCTAAATACAAGGTAACTCATGCAAAGGCCAGAATATGTTCTGATAGCAGAAAGAGTAATTGACACAACGCTTGAGCCGAGAAGTAACTGAGTGAAATCTTGCTTTAGACTAACCTTTATAATAATCGCATGACAACCACGTCAAAACGGGATGCTACCAAGCGCAGTCTCCAGCATAGAATATAGAGTCCACAGCTTGATTGACAAATGACGTGTTTCTCCTATCAGGTACAATAAGTAGATTATTCACCATAACATTTCCAAGGAATTATTGAATATAAAAACAGAATTATGCGTGGCTCCGTAAATACAGCCATACATGCTTGATCTAATCAGCTGTTAATAGTCGAATCAAGACCAAGATGGCGGTCCGATCAGGCATCTGCAAATCAGTGCACGTGAAAAGGTATATCATACAATGGTCCTCAATGGTGCATTCATCTCAAGCTTTGACCACGAACCCTGACGCAGTATTGTCAGCATAGCCAAGCAACTAGCATCGTAAATGTGTTTCCTGTACTAAGAACATTATCAATTTGTGCGACTGTGGTCATGTCTGGACAGAACAAACTATTGACAAAACCAGACACTAATCTATAACATAATACATGACACCCATGGTGGACAATGCATATAATCATCCTTAGGCTAGTCACTAAGTGATTCCAGAAATAACAAATCTAGAAACTAGACAAGTATATCTTAAAATTTGAAAAATGTGTGATCTCTATGCCCACCTCACACGTCTCTCCCTCTCTCCCCCTCTCTCACTCTCCACGCTATCCTCACTTAGCTTTCTCCCTACCTCTCCCCCTACCCCTTCATATCTCGATGACATACTTAATGCCATGCATACATCATCGGCATTGTGGGGCGAGGGACAGAGCAGCCACTTAAACAGTAATCTCTTACATTATGTCCACGGACCTATGGGAGCCATGCCAGGCTGATGGGCTGATTGGAAGAAAGTACATCTTAATTGCACCGGCGTCAATGATCAGCTTCTCACTAGCGTTGTCTTGTGCTGCCAATCGTGTGCTCCTATTTTCCATATCACGCGATATGCACATTGCTGTCATAGAATTTAAGCTAAGCCAATCGCATATGTGCAGCTATTGCTTCGTATCTGTAATAGCTTACATTGTATCTGGTGGCTAACTAGCATCTGCGCAGATCAGGATGGCATATCAAATAGCAAGCTGAACAGGTGGTTTGGAAAGGGCTTTCAACAAGCCGTGGCACGGCAGACTGCATAATTCACGCACATAGAGCGTTCCGCTAAACTCTCTTGGAGCAACGAAATGCTGAACACTTTCTCAGATTATTTTCAAATCAGTGTATGGTTTTACAACCAAGCCATCGCCTCGCTAGACAAATCCGGTTCTAAATGAACACCCGAATTTGCATGACGAAATGTTGCCCACCCGCGCACGCTCACGTGCTGACTGGCATGACTGAGTAGTGTAACTATTCCATGGCAGTTAGGACAAAGTCCAGTCGTTGCTTTTGATAATCGTGACACATGAACCGTTAGTCTAGAAACTCGCCTGAAATTGTCCAACATTATCATCGTGAAATAGAGACACTATGTCTACTAAGCAGCAACAGTTAGCAATAGCAATGGTGAACACCAACTCTCCATCAAGGTAACAATAAGTGGGCCGTACATCATGATTACTTACATGGCAGCCTGAAAAGTGTGTTGCTGTTGACTACTATTGATGCAGAATAAGCACACGTGTGGTACACGAGTACGGTGTCGGTGTGCACGTGCATACACACGTGCCCAACAATGTCAACGTTGCTAGCATTACTATATTCTTTAACATGCCATTCAATTTCATCAAGAGAATGTTCTTTCAACAGATCTAACTACTTTTGTTTGGTATCAACGGAAACACTTCTCAAATCATGCCCTGATATTCCCATCTCCATTGTTTCTCAGCCATAGTTACGGCTCACTGGGTGATACACGAATGGTCTAGAAACTCACCTGACATTTTCCAATAGTAGCATCTTAAAATAGTGGGTATAAACTGGGCATAAGGCGTATGCGGGTGTTACCATTCATGTTGTATCTCAATCCCGTTTCACTATATTTCAGGCACATGTTTGGAAACTGGCTGCAAAACATGTGCAACTGTTCCAATTCATATTATATCTCGACCACATACACATGACACCGTCTTAAGATTTGATTTTGATGTTGTCTGCACCGCATATACATCAATGATAAGCACACATACCCTCTTATCACACTAATATCCGCTTCTTTCCAAATCAGTTGTAAGATCCGTCCTTTGATGGGTTATGATCCACACAGCATAATATCTTCACCTCAATAAGATAGATTACACTCATATTCTGTACACCAAGAAATCGACAGTTGAATACATAAAACTCGACTCGACCCGAGGTTGTTGAAGCTAAGACCAGCTTCCACTCAATTAGATTTAATACCTATATCGTATCTGCATATTTCCCATGCATATACGTAGACTGTACTAATTGAACTCCTGCCATGCGACATCTTAATGATTTCGGATAAGTGTTCTATGATGAGTTTCCTCTTACCCGCCACTTTCTCCCATTCTCCCATTCTCCACTCTGTGAGTCACTTAATTACAATACTGTTGACAAATAATTGCATTTAATTAAAAAATTAGTTTGCATAATTAAATAATAGGATGTCTCTTCTCATTTGTGGTATCACGTCTTCGATGGTAAAGGTGAACACGACCTTAACACTTAATACCAGAAATCAATTAGAACTCATTTGAAATATGTAGCAGTATGAAGGAAAGCAGAAAAGGAAGTATATAATAAAAAAATCCGGAAATATTAAACGGTTTCACACAATGCGAGTTCAAGTAGCTGACAATGAATTCATCAATACACGTCCAGGCTCCCGAACAGTGAATGTATATGTGATGATGAATTGTCATTTTAAATGTGATATTATATTCATTTGAAAAAGATTTTAAAGCTATGATAAGACCTAATTTCAAATAGCAGCAGTATGGGAACGCACCCACCAATATAATAGATATAACAAGTAATGGGGAATTAAAGCACAGGTGTAATAGGTACTGGAATTATGGTGAGCTTACCTGTGGCTACTTGGATAAGGGTGTCGGAGAAGACATGACATGACCACATATGGACCATAAAGAAATCCGGTCTGTCAGTCAAGTATACGACATCATAACCAATCACGTCACGGGTAGGCTTACTTCTGTAATGGTTGAGTCACGTGTGCCACCTCAAAATCAGACAAGTCGCCTAGTGTGTTTTGGGTCACACTCGTGCCACGCACGCTCATAAAACATAGCCCGCTCTAACCTATACAGGGAGATATTAAAGTGGAGGGAATTTAACCAACTTGAATAGCAATGGGCATGCACGCTGCTCCTGCCAAATTTAACTACAACTAGATTTATATAAAATAAATATTTTCTTGAAAATTTACAAATTTGGAAATACAATAAAATACATGAATTAATGAGTTAATGAATAATAGTTCAACGCGGATCCGATGGGTGGTCAGCATTGTAAATACATGTATGAAAGTTCATGTGTCTAGTTTGTACACTTAGCTGTTGTAGTGGTAGCTTCCTTCCAATCACTATATGAGGGGCGAGCGGATGGACAGACGGATGAACGAACTCAATCAGAATTTCTCAGAAGTATCAAGAGACTTCCGATTGCCACGTCTTCGCCCTTACGTATCAATTACATTCACGTGTGAACTTCAGTCTCTATGTGCCATGTACAGGTACTGTTCTTACTGACCACGATGATTGGAATACATTTTGCTATATTGACTGCATACCCCGAATGCGTAAGCGTGATTTGAATAACAATAGAATAGATTCCTTATAATGGTCGCTAACGGGTGTTACCAGAGGTTTGATACAATCACATTTGAACATAAATTTCATCAATATCTATTTCTAAAGCAGGCTTAAGGTTTTAGTAACAAATGCACATAGAAAGGGTACATTTTAAACGTGACATAACACCCCTCCTGAAAGTAATTTCTATGAAATAAAATTACAATTGAACACAATAAATTGTTTACTTTCATCCTACAGTGCCATTTCAGACCGACACCATTTTCTCTACCTTCAATAACTTCATTCTTAAGGCGTAACGATTGCAGGAACAAAGCATACCTCATTATTCTGGAATTTTCTATTTTTGCCTTGTTTAAGGACGCAAGAGGTTGGTGATTCGTTTGTATGGTAAAACATGTTCCATGGATATACACGGCAAATGTATTAACTGCCCACACAATGGCAAGACCTTTTCTATAGTAGAATAATTAACTATACGAGATTGGAGTTTTCTACTCGCATACGCTATTGGAAACAACTCATTACCGTGCTCTTGAAGAAGCACAGCGCCCACAGCAACATCTGAAGATTTTCTCAAAGTCAAGAAGGTGCAAAATAGGAGGATTACATAACCCATTCTTAAGATTTCCCAAATACGTCTTAAATGGCATATATAAGTCCGTCGAAAACACTTAATAGTCCGTAAAGTTGTAAACATTTTATGTTTTACTATTTAATAAACATTCGGTTGAATATCTTGAAACTAAGTTGACTGGACGCTCATGCTGCCACAGGCACAAACGGCACTAAGTCAAATTAGTTTCAAAGTACACAGCAGCTTACCTGTTTAGCATTCTAGATATTGAATTTCGATTTAGGATCGATCCCAACATGGACGAAGTGTGGGCGGGCCTTAGATAGGAATGGACGGGGCATTGTTAAACTGGATTAATCGATTTATATATGTACACTTGGCCGACTAGCATCGATTCTAATTGACTTAGTGGGTGCGACAGTATACATATATCCTGAACTGGGAGGTGTAGTATTTTAATGTTTCACATTTTGACTGTGTGTGGGCGCTGACACATTCTTCAGAATGCATTTCAAGGGAGCATCAGGTTCCAGTCCAATATGTTTCAAATTATTTGACATACTTTCGTTATATGTGTGCTGAAACTGAATCAATAACATCGGACGTAACAGGTTAAGACAGATATTATCACATTGCACGTAACACTGTGTGAAGAATACTTGATTGGTGGGTGGTGTAAATTCTTATCATGTGCTATTTCTGTGGGCGAGCAAATGCCCATTGAGATATCTTCAGTGACTTACCCCTTGATAGGCGCTACTGATTTAGCAGACAGATCACGTTAACACATGTTGTATGCATGATTACTGTATTCTGCCGCTGTAGTAGTAGGATTATCAAACAGCTGTAATCAGTCCTTCTTAGCTCTTGACAATTGTGTATTGACCTCAGCCTCAGTCTTTAACTTCCTCACACATGTTTATTCTTAATCTGAGTAGGCCGAGTCCTCGTTGCTTCTTCTATGCTAGTAATTATGTACTCAGCATTGCAATCATAATGCTAACCATTTGCCACTGTGTATCTGCTTTACTCAATATCTTTCATAATTATAAAACTGCAATTGATGAAGAACATCGCATTAGACGAACCAAGTTTGCCATTGTTGCACATATACCAAATGCAGTAGTACATAGACAACTATGAGACAACGTAGACTGTGGCGTGCACAAATGGACCTTTCAATTTTTAGCTATGCCCCGCCCATCACTAGCTATGCTCCACCCATATCCACCCCCGAATGCCCTAGCTATCAATTTCCTGAAAACTACACAGGGAAGTTGTTGAATATTGTGTAACTAATTTGACTGGGCTCAGTCAAATTAGTTTCAAAATACTCAACAGAATATTTATTAAATAGTAAGCGCAAACAATATGTACAACAATGCATAGACCGTCTTCAAATGTGCATTTGTGACGTACTTATCGACGTCATTCATGACGTCATTCATTATGATGCCACTGTACACATCACGCAGTTCATTATGACGTCATATGATGGGTGGGTACTCTGGAAAGGTGAATTGTTTATAGATGTAACAATAAATTTAATCACAATGCGGTTCATGCACGTGTGGATTCAGACTGGCTTGAATAAGCTATTGGGGAATATATGTTAACTTGAATCAACAAAGTAGATCACCAATAGTATATAGCGGATGCACATATGTGGCCAGTGATCTAGGTGCGGGTGTGAAAGGGTCACTATGTGATGACACCACGCGTTGATGCATAGACATCAGCTAATTCAGTAGATAGTTGATCAATATCATGCTAGCTGATCGTATGTAATTAGAACGGCAGTCTACAAGCAATGATGTGCACCTCTTGACTTGTCTCACCAAACCTATGGAAGCAGTGACCAGTCTGAAAACTGATATGATGTCTGGACTCTTAAGGAATGGTTAAATAACACACTTCTTTCTACTTCCAGGTCGCTGCATCATTAGAACTGCCGTTAGGTTCCTGACATTCCCCAGTTAGGAGCAATAATAATAGAGGAATCTAGTCTATCGATCAATTATATGAGTCATAATCAGCAACGTCACATATAGACTGACGTCATAATCAATTAGGTCATGAATGACGTTATTTAGTCCATTATAAATGCTGAAGAGACAGTCAAGTTGTACGAATTGTATGTGTTTACTATGCATTCTGCTTATTATTTTGAAATTAATTTGACTAGGGGCTGCAGTAAAAACACCAATACAAATTAGTTCGATAGCGTACCTGGGCAGTAGTGAGGAGGTGGTGAGCAGGTCCGCCGCACAGGGCACCAACTGACAGGGGGAGCCAACTCAGGCACGTATCAACACCCATTATGTGTGCCTTGCTGGCTGCAGTGCCGAATTAGAACTTGAATATTAAATTACATTTCAAACAATATACATGCACATAGCCTCAAATTTCCAAGGGCACCCAATAGTGTTATCTAGAACAGCTCTGGGTTATTTCTTGGCTCTGTGAATAACTCCAAGTTTCCTGCAGTGATACCGGATGCCTCATACCCATTTGGTTGACCATCGATGTGGAAAAATGCACAGACTATGATGAAAGTGCTGAAGAAAAGTATAGTAACAGCAATGGTCTTGAACACGAAGTTGAATTCTAAAGCCCCTCACACCATGTCACAGATTTAATTACACCACAGTTTGTGTATCCTGTGCAATGACCACCAATTACAGATAAAATAAAATGATGCCTGGTTGAACAAAGACCAAAGCAGTTTGACGATACTTTATTGTCCATGACAGAAATGGGAGACACTTTAATCTAGAAGGTTGTGTAAGACTATTCCTAATGGAGAAACAGTTCATAGAATGGGGCTGCTGTATAGCACCGCACACATTCAGGCTGTCACGCCCGGCAGCGGGGTTCTGTGAATGAACACAAGAATTCCAGAGAAAACTGTATACAATACAAGCTGTGCTATTTTGTGTGGACTAACTTAGAACAACGTTTGCATTATTGGAAGACTATTGAATGATACAATTAAAAAAGACATATTTTAGAAACAGAAAAATGAGTCGAATTATACACGTTGTGATTGATGCTATCATGTTGTGTGCTAGGAAAATCATCCAGCGGCATCGGATATCATACAGAATCCTATATGTGGAATGCTCCTTTGTAGTAGAAATGATCAGCCATTGGTCATCATCTTTGTGATATGTACAGCTCATACTCTGAAGCAAATTGATGTTGTATTTCTTGGCCTGCTATACATGGGTGACGACATACTTACACATATTGATTGAGTCAACAATAGCTTGTGAAATAAAAACCTGTTAGTCAATGGTGCGGCGAAATTGTGGACGAGCTTAGTCGCATCGATTACAAAAATATATACAATACATACGTAAGCAGTATAATTGAACCAGTGACTCAACTGGGCAATGGCCCATGTATGACTGAAAACATGAGTGGCCAGATTAAGCATGTGTTCTTAAAATGGCTGAAGATAAAGGGCATTTAGTGACAGCCAAATAGGAATTTCAATGAGAATATATTAACTGTATTTGATTGCATTTCCTGAGGGGTAAATCTCTAGGATTTCTAGGGGACATGTATGTGGAGCATCTAAAGAAATGTGGATCAAGTCTTTGTTTGAAATGCTATATAAATTCTGATGCTGTCACGTTCTGCTCTGAAATTGGAAATTGTAATACCAAGCAGCAACTTTGCTGCGGGATTTGTCTCCAGCCGCTCATCTACACCTCTTAAGATCTAATACATTATTACTCATTGAGGAGGCATATCGCAACATCAGCGGTGCTCTCCAGCAACGCCCTCGCCCTCTCTCTCTCTCTCTCTCTCTCTCGCACTCTCTCTCTCTCCCTCTCGCCCTCTCGCTCATACCATCGCTCGCTCGCTCGCTCTTAACCTCGCTCTCTCTCCCTCACTCACTCCCTCCCTCCTCCCCCTCCCTCCTTCCTTCCCTCCCTCCCTCCCCCTCCCTCCCTCCTTCTCTCCCTCCCTCCCTCCCTCCCAGCTTCCCTCCCTCCATCCCTCCCTCTCCCTCCCTCCCTCCCCCCACCTTCCTCCCTCCATCCCAGCCTCCCTCCCTCCCTCCCCTTCTCTCTCTCTTCTCTCTCTCTCTCTCTCTCTCTCTCTCTCTCTCTCTCTCTCTCTCTGTCTTGTAGTCTATAATTGGCTCATTTGTCAATGTGATAATGATACTGGAGAACTTCTATTTGTTTTGTCCTGCGTTGCAATGGATAAAGATACTTACCATATACAAGTGGCAAATTTCATAAGAACCTGAATCCGCCTTTGGAAATAGAAGCACCACTAGTCCACTACATGTACTACTATTGACAGCATCGTGTGTCACGGACTTTTTAGAAGGGGCGTCGGTCATGGGCATGACAATTGCTCAGCAAAGGTGGTTTCAGAGGCAGGCAGACGAGAAACCGTGGAAATGTAGGCGTTTACCACCCACACACACACCCACCCACCCACCCCCTCCTCCTCTCCCACCACTCTACCACCCCGACATAATTAAAACCGACCCTTCGCTACTTCATAACATGTCTAGAAATAAAATGTAAATGATTTGACAGGTATTTGAAGTTCCGTATTATGTTATTTCCCTCTGGAATTGCCCTCTAAGAGTATTTATATTTAATTTCTTTAGGTTGGGGACCCTCAGCCACTATCATATCCAGGTAGTGTTACTACAGGTGAGTGCGTGCGTGCGAAGCGTGGGTGGAGCTTAGTTAGAGATAGGTGGGGCATATCTCATATATAAAGTAATCCATTGTGAAATCAAACTAATAAATAGTAATATGTATTGTCAGGCTAATTTGTTTGTCGTGAGAGGCTATATTATCGATCTCGGTAGACTACGCGATATTTCTCCACGAGTGAAGGATACTAATGAACACATATTTATAGTACGCATATATATTTATGTATATACAACTAGAATGTTTTCTTTTTTCATAGGCCCAAGAGGACGGCGCTTTGACATGAAAGAGTTATGTCTATTTGTTATTGCACTATAGCTGCTCAGGGATGAAAGCGCGCTTTTAGCGTAGTTTTGGGACTGATGTAGTTTACGGACCAGTGCGTGTCGTAACATGAGACCACGCAGCGCAGATTCACGGGATAACAAAGTTACTTTATTGCAGCTGTTAACTGGGAAGATTAGTAAATAACGGTACATTGAAGAATAAACAACGCGAACAGATAATGTCATTAAGAGTTCAATGGCTAAGTTTATTCAATAAAAGTCAATTATTTTCCTCTTGAACGCCCATTTGCAGGCCAAGGGAAGACTATTTTTGAGAATTTACTAACGGAAGGACTGGCACTGTTAATGAGCCAGCTATTCCAGTGGTAAAATTCCAAAAATGGTGTTTTCTTGGCCTTCAAATAGGCATTCCCAAGAGCAACTACATATGCTGGTCAAATTTTTGGCCATCTTCGCCCGGAAATGGTTTGTTATATAAGTCACACTTGTGTCGTTATGTTGCAAGCTGCAATTATTGTTCAGGTCACGCATCCAATTTTGTCGTCGCAACTATCACTAAACAGTTAATTTAGGGACTTTACACATATAAGATTTCAGAGTGGACATGTTGATGCTTTAGTGGTGGGCAGTGCTACATGTGGGTTGATGCACCATACCCACTAGCGAGATGTCTGTTGAACGCTATTGTTAATACTTATGCTCAGCATAATGGCATGTTTGAAGCAATCATGTTTACTTTGCATTCAGCTGTAAACGTCTTCTCCTGGTACGACGTGCACAACTTACGCCATGCCCTCTAGACTCATTAGTATTACTATGTGAAATCTGTAGCAACAGATGAAACGATCGCGACTACAATAGTTAAAAGTTCATAACCAGTATCTATTTGCAATAGAATACACATGATACCGAAGTACCTTTTCATCATTTAATGGCACAATTTTGTCAAGAAAATCAAAATATTTGATTATAGAATATCCATTTGCCAGCCAAGAGAAGTGTATTTTTGACAATTTACTACTGGAATGACTGGCTCGGCTCACGCCAGTTGCAGAGGTCAGATTTGGTTGGTTTCCACATGAAAGGGTATGAAAGTAATTTGACTTGCTGATGTTGCTGCCATGGTAATTTCGTTACTGGCATAATGCATTTTCGCTTTGTCACCCATCCATGTGAATCTGTATGTTTCACATCCGTTTAGTGAGCTAGACATAGGGATGCATATTAGGCGAAATGTGTGTAATGTATCAAAGGTATTAGTCATGCCTCGCATTTTTGTTTCGGCAGTAGTTTCAAGAGTGTGTCATTTAGAGTAAGCACATTTTGACCTATCTTGTCCTAGAGATATGCTTCCTGAAATGTTGGTCCCGACCCCAGGATGATTCAAAACAAAGAAACATTAACTGTTGTTTAGAGTAACTATGCCACCATATTACTGGAATCACATCTCCTCAGTGCAAACACAAGCACGAGTACTCATACGCCCCCCACCCAGCAGACACCCGAAGACGCTGCTAATGTCATGCCAATTTGAATTCAAATCAAGCTAGATTTTCAACACAATTTGTCCTCGCGAGTGTAGGTTAGGTAATGATAAGAGGTGTACTACTTTAGATATTCTCCTCTAAGAGCCGGTGTCATAGATCTTTTCCTTATTTTCTATTACCGAATGTTACATGTTAGAAATATCTTTTATATGAGACTAGTCTACGACACGATATGCTAAAATAAGTGTTTCTGGCCGAGTTTTCTTGTAGGTTGCAGCAACTTTTTTAGAACAGCTATAGCAAAGTAACTATCGTGTATTATGTTAAATGCAAAGAATATAGGTCGATGTTACAAGGGATGAACACATTCTTCTCGACGCCCCGTACTCATTGGTTGTCTGTGTTCCCGGGATTGTTTGCAATAGTAGATTTAAATAAGTGAGAAAACTGTGTCTCGAAGTGTGCATTGTTGTTGTAATCCTCGCAGTTTTCTTGACAATGTGGCAGCTGTAATGTGGCTTTAAGCGTATTGGAAAGGATTCAGAAAATGTCAGCACATTCTTAAATATCCGTGGAAAGATCAAGAAGGCGATTCCGAGTGTCACCAGCTTTAATATAGGGCCTCCGTCATTATTGCCATTGAACTTATATTTCTATGCAGGTTCGCCTATAATAAGAATGTTTTCCAAACAAACGGCGGAAATGGGACTAACGAAATTTGAGCGCAAATCAACAACCATTCAATTACCATTTCCTGTCTCGCATAGACTGGCACTTTACACAAATTAGACAATATTGGTGAATCACGTGACAGCACTGAACAACTAATTACTCTGCCTATAGGTACAACCGATATACACATCCAGTGATCTCTCTTAGACAAGCTGGCGATCACCTTCGAGATTGCTTAAACAATCCTTAAGGGATATATACGAACATTAAGAAGTTCGTAACTTCCTCTTAAATGTATATATTAACACAAAAAATGCTTGAAAAAAAAAATGTTAAAATTGTATTCTTTAAGAGATTTACATTGTGGGCCAAGATGTAAAGAAATGAAGCAAATCTTAACATATGATGATTTTATCACGCATTAATTAATAATTCGTTGAGTTGAGAAACTGACTTAGAGACACGAATCACTATTTAAAATTCGCAACTAAAATGTGTAATAACTTGTACGGAATGAAATCATTATATGTTGAGATTTATTTCGTTTGATTGAACCTAGATACCCAATTTAAACGTCTAAAGGTCTATAATTTTAACAAATTAATGTTCAAGCATTTTACTGTGACTATGCACATTTAATATATCCAGTATTTACAATATGAAAAATACAACATAGCTGTTTTCTAACTGAGTTGATAGAATAGGAATTACATAATCTAAGATACATCAGATACATGTTGTTATAATGTCCTCAACGGCCATAGATCTGTAATATCTCACCATCTTTATTAACATAGATTTATTTATTCAACTGGTTTAATTGTTTGGTTTAATGAACGCAAAATCAGAAGTCTTTATAATATGAGTATGCAATTGTTTCGTTGGTTTGTTCCATTTGTGGCTGGCGTCTAAGCGACATAACTCGAGGGGCGACCATGGAATTGCGGTAATGTTGGTATTTCTAAGAATCTGGTCGTTTGGGTATGCGCAATAGTTATTCTACCATCTAATGCAATAGGTGAATCCACTTTTAGCTACACCCCGCCCATCCCTATCTAAGCTCCACCCATACTGTGTGTATGTCGGTATCGATTTATATACTTTGAGCCCTGCATTTCTGGAATTCGAATTTCAAGGTAATTATACAAGTAAGCAGTTGAATATTTTGAAAGTAATTTGACTTGGTGCTGTTGCTGCCATAGTAATTCATTATACCACCATATACACGAGTGACAGATTGGATTCCTCCATTCTGTCTACATGTATGGTCTGTGTTCATAAATCTGTTCATCACTCTCTGTTGAGCCAGTTGAATTGATTTATTGAGAATTAGATGGGAAAGATTGTAATGATAAACGATTGTAGAGATTACTATGCTAAAGCATAGGTTGCCAGTATCAAACTGACTAAAATAGTAAAGCTTTATACGACGAAAATCGTAAGACTGGTTGTCAGATATGCACTAAAGATAAAATACATTCACATGTGGCCCGAAAAGCAAGGTCTGCTTGTTTGAACAATATTCATAATTGAGAGCAATGCATACAAAAATGAAACTGTGCACATTTCTGGACCTTTTTTGCAAAAGAAATGAAGAAAATGTGAAGATTGAGTTCACATGTTAAGGAAAGACCCAGCATTCAATTGTTTCAAAGGTGACCAGGATAAACACAAATAGGTAAAACAATCATCAAATAGGGACAATGGTTTAGAAAGGTGCCTTGAATGATGCTACGTTAGTGCTGGCAAAGTGAAAATCACATACAAGGTACGACATAATTAGTAATGAGACACGTCACGTACATCTTTTATTATGAGCATCTATTAGACCACCAGCCTTACACGACCACTATTAATTGACCACGTTATCCTTACGTCAGTGTGACAAAGTGAAAAACACAGAACAAATAATATCTGACATGGAAACATGAATACACATGTATAACATGTGTTCCTCAATCGGTTTCCTTGCACGATGCTTAGTTTGTTTTTCCAGGTTTTTTTTTTATTTTTCACTATAAATTGTCTTTTCAATATTGATTTTCTGTCTTTGCCTCTATTTCCCTTCATAAGAGTTCTTTGAGTGCTCGACATATAGACAAGAGTGTAATCACATACGGAACAATGCTTACTTACTCGTCTTTTCGTGCTTTCTTACAATGACACTTTTCTGTTTATCCATCACTCATATGATATCGTTATCAACTACGTGGCGTGTAGGCTGACGTCATAATCAATTATGTCATGACTGATGTAAGCAAGTTCGGCACGAATAATTAATTTATGATGGACTAGGTGTTGTTGTACGAATTGTATGTATTTAATATTTAATAAACATTTTGTTGAATATTTTGAAACTAATTTGATAGGGTGTTGTTGCTGCCAAACTTAGTTTCAAAATATTCAACAACTTACATGTATGGTCTTCTGGAAATTAAGATTCAGGGCGTGCAGGGATCGATCAAGTCCACGCGGGAAAAGTTAGAGGAGCTTAGCTAGAGATTGGCGGAGCATAGCTAAAACAGGATTTATCCATTATCAATACACGACCATTTCCAATGCATGGGCGTTTGGTATGACCACAATGTTTGGCCTCGCTACATCATGTGTGTTTCTCTTAGCCGGACTGTTTGCTTGGATGTTTCATAGCATCTCAAGGCTGTAATTGAATCCATGTTAAACGTATACGGTGGGTTTTCCCTTGTAGGCTACATGGTTCTCTCTCAGTAAAGGAAGACACGTTTGAGCACACATAATGGCGCTGTATTGGGTTCGGGGGGAGGGGGGGGGGGTATTTTCCGACATCATCTCCAGACATTAAACAACCAGAAGTTCATTCCTTAATAGAAGGAAACATTTGTAGTTATTTCTAGCTAGGACCCGCCCGTGTTTTGCACGTGTTGACATCGATTTATATACTTTGAATCTTGAATTCCCAGCGTCCTAATTTCATGATAACTATACATCTAATCTACTGGATATGCTGACACTAATTAGACTGGCAACAGCAACAGTCAGCAGTTAAATTAGCCACAACATATCCAACATAATGTTTATTGAATGGTAAAGACATGCGATGTGTGCACATGGCGGTCTTTTCAATGTTTATGACGGACATAGTTGCGCCACTCCTCGCGCATTTTGATTATGACGCCAGCCTGCATATGAATTAATTGATCATGACGTCATATACACGACTGACACATCAGAATCATCCATTCTCCGGTTAACCATCCCATGACAGTTGTTTGGTATTTTGCCATTCATGTGGCAGGAAGCTGTGTTTGTAATAGACATCATCAGATCCATTGGAGCCTAATTTCAAATTGTTTTCCTGAAAAATATGAGCATCTTCATAATATTGATTTCTGTCTATAGCGGCGTTCACAGCGTGTCATTGCTTAAATTGTGAGGGTATTGTACAATTGTCATGCTTTTCCAGGACAATTACAATATTATGCTTGTTTTAAGCTTTATCATGGCAACTATGACGCTCTTATCCAAGTGTATCCTCTAACTCCCTCCACTAAATGGAACCGGGGACGTCTCTATCAGACACGGATGTATAGCAGTTTCGACAGTCTACCAGAACAAATTCTAATATTATGACACCGCAATAAGTTTATGCTGAATTTACATCGCATTATAAACACGCCTCCCAGCCCAATCACGCCGCGAATAAACTATGAATAACATAATTTGACTAGCAATCAGGTTTAGTATTTATTAATTCGTTGTAAAATTTTGTTGGGTGATCTATTAATTTTGCTAAATACGGAAGCATGCCAAGCGTCAATCAAACAAACATGATTCTATTAAATGTTGCTTGTAATGTAGCATTGGCTGGGAAACTCTGTTCGTGTGGTTCTTACGGATTCCCGACGAAAATTATATATAGGATAAAATCTCTCACTGTTCGAGTTAGAACAGATCTCACGTAAACCGTCTATCTTCAACAGATATTTTGATAGTTACAAATAGATAAATGCCATGTCCGACTATGTGTCTTTTTGTAGAGCTTATATTACCATAATGCACTAGCTTAGTCGTAAGGGTGGGCCGATCTATTCAGATATATAAGCCTAAAACGCAGTTATTTTTGTCACTGAGCATTGATTCTAATTTAGTGAATTGAAGATATTTGGTAGCAATCTCAAATCTAGAAGTTGAATGGTGATAATATCTACAGGATCACACAATTACCCAGATATGATGTGCCTCATGAATAATTTTTCTTAGATAGTGACAATAGATGGAGTGGCCTCGCTGTTTGCTCGCTATATATGTTACACGATACATATGGAGACAGATCATTAATGGAGTATATTAAATGATATCTTGTGGCTGGTTCACAAAAGTAATGCTAGATTCTAGCCACAATTAATTGTTTCGCTGATGACATATCTGATCTCCATTGTTTCTTTACATGGTGGCCAATTTACAGATGGGATTACACGCACGTACTCCCAGACACACGGACGCCTGGATACGTCCACATGCCACGCGCGCACGCACACATGCAGGCACGCACCTGCGCACGCTCGCATACGCGTAAGAATGCGGGTATGATTGCGCCAATATATGCCCAAGCTACCAATGCTAACACTAATTGATTACAATAATGACGTCCTGTATTTCTAAACATTGTATTGTGATTATCGCGTGGAAGATGTCACTTTTGCTAATGAATATGCATGTTACCAGGATCATATCGAGTACCATATAATTCATATATTCTTTTATCTGCAGGATACTTCTCTCCGTTAAAATGCCTACTTAGTGTGTTGTCAAATATAGGAATGCGATTATTGAGTGAAAGTGGGCACGTTCGTTACAGTAATGGATATTTACAATCAGGCCGTATAATACGATCCTGAACAGATCGATATTTTAAATGTGGGTTTTTTATTTTATCTGATCGTTCTTGTGATCGCCCAAAGCCTATTTCCTGACCTATATTGGGATGGCGTGCTATTCATATTTCACACTGATAGTTTTAAATGACAGGTCTAAATGTAATGTATCTGTTTATGCTTACAAATATCACGAGTAAACATGAGGATGGGGGGGAGAACAATATTATGGCCAAACTGTCACTAGCAAAGGTCGCTCATACATAGATCTGATATAGATGTGATGGAGTAGCTGAAGCATGTGGCGACTTAAGCTCAAGTGTCCGAGGACCCATCCCATGGCGACTATCTATCATTCATTCTTTGCCGAAATTCTGTCCATAAATCTGTTTTCCACATATCCTCATAGTAAACCTATGGGAGTAATATTTGAACAGCGTTTCCTCCTCTAGTTTTCTTCCGAGTCTCTTCAAACCTGGCCATATTCTAGCACATTTAGTGATCTAAATAATGAATGAAAATTTCAATAACTCCTGTTTCATATTTGCCAAGACGTTACCTACCTTTCTTATTGCAACTTCAAAGAGCATGTTAGAAGACACGCTATATGGTCAAGGTGGCCTTGCAGTTGAATCTTTGACCGGTGACTAGACGTATAGATTTTCTTGGATCAGCACCAGACATGTTCAATGGCCTTAGACGAGGCCTTATACTATTCCTTAATGGTTAACCATCACATGATTACAGTTAGATTAGTAAATCATCTCTCGTTTTAACATAGCTTTATAAGGTGTGGAATTGAATTAGAGACACTGTCCCTATTTCAACTCCGTAATTAAAGAAAGAAGTATATTAATTTGTATGGAATGAAATGATAATTAATATTTATTTTGTTTCATTACATCTACGCCCACAATTTAAACATTTTACTTTCAGGCATTCTTGTGTGAATGTGCACCTTTAAGAGTGTATGGCTGACTTAATTGTGTAACATAATTGAATATGACGCCAGTCTGCATGCGATGTAGTTGAGCATGATGTAATATAATTGTTCGATAAACTGGATTCATATATTATGGCACGAAGGTTTCGGATGTTGGAAACGATTGCCTTATCATATTGATGTCAAGAGTCAAGGTCAAAGTCTAAGATTAATATAATCTAGAGGAGCATTGCAGTTTGAAGCTTAACAAGCAGGTATGATTTGACATCGCTCACACTAAGGCCACGTTCACCAATATGGGTGTGTGA
Organism: Chaetoderma sp. LZ-2023a; assembly: GCA_034401795.1. Classification (NCBI taxonomy): domain Eukaryota; kingdom Metazoa; phylum Mollusca; class Caudofoveata; order Chaetodermatida; family Chaetodermatidae; genus Chaetoderma; species Chaetoderma sp. LZ-2023a. The sequence continues at coordinate 66,508,783 of CM067364.1, forward strand.
TGTTATTGAGATTCCATGCTGTATGCGTATATGTGCACATCATGTGTCCACTATGCGCATGTGCGCGCATGCATGCACGCGCACACACACACACACACACACACACACACACACACACACACACACACACACACACATACACACACACACACACGCACGCACACCCCGGCTGGACATACTGTTCTAAATAAAATTACCGTATGTAAATAACCTAGCACATATTCTCAGACCTCCTCAGACCCATCCGACCTGGAATCAACCATCTGGCGAAGGGCGAACGAGTCGCACTGGATCCACCAGCTCCACACAATGGAGCCGGCTGACATCAACTTGGCAGGGTGAAGGCCCGCCCCTTAATACGGACATCGGAGAAAATAACCGATACCAGTGGACGCTGTTATGATCCATTCTAACACATATCATATTGAATCACTTGCTTTACATCACACCCAAATATGGGTATACTCTACTGATCACATTATCCTAAAGTAACACCCTGTATTGTGTCCTTCAAACGACTTCCAACAACAGCTGGTCTTCCAACCTAGTATTTATGCTAGTACTCAGTAAGAAACTATGTCACGCATAATCGCATAATCCTGTTTTATATTCAAACTATTCGTTAGAGATATTATGTTGAATACGCTACTTATTTTACTGGATTTTAGAAATCCGCCACGCGTCACTCAAACTGAAGTGGTTCTACGATAGGTTGGCCATTGTGTCCGATAGTAATCCATTTTGACATGTTTCTTATGGAATTATGGCTATGCTAAGTAAAATTTCATTTGCGTAATTCCCGATGTACATGCCGTACTGTCTGTCTGCCTACCTGCTTGCCCACCTGCCTGCATGTCTCCCTGCCTCCCTGTCTGCATGCCTGCATGTGTGTCCTTCTATCTGTCTGTCTGGCCGTCCGCCTGTCCGTCGCTCCGTCTTGCCGTCCGTGCATGCATCTTGCCGTCCGTCCATCCGTCCGGCCACCCACCCGGCTGGCTGGCTGCCTGCCTGCCTGTCTGCCTGCCTGCCTGCCTGACTGCCTACCTGCCTGCCTGCCTCTCTCTCTCCCCTCTCTCTCTCTCTCTCTCTCTCTCTCTATATATATATATATATATATATATATCTCTCTCTCTCTCTCTCTCTCTCTCTCTCTCTCTCTCTCTCTCTCTCTCTCTCTCTCGCTTTCTCCATTGACGCATGTTTGCGCCTTGAGAAGTGCTACATTCTATTAATTGCCTTTTTGTAGCGCTTAGGATCAGTGGAGTGTTGCTAGGACTGGTCGATATAGCCATATCCATGGAAGTGGAAAGGTGTTATATTTATCGAATGTGTCGAATGGTGCTATTATCAATATGTTGACACGCACACGGCGCAGGTATGCATGCATGCGCCATTTTAGTAGTGGTAATCGAATTAATTACTTGAGTTGCGCAAAGATAACGAGGTGATTATTGACTGAAAACAAATACGCGTGAATGTTACGCCATGATACAACAACAGGTGAGCTCTACACCACGCGTAGTCTATATCAACAGATCGGTAGTCCGAGTCGAATGCTCTTGTATTTGATTGTTCTGTCTCTCGTTGAACACGATTTCCGTCAATATTTAGTTTAGACATGGCATCGGTATTTAGAATTATTCATATGAGAATAAATACTGTTTATATTTCTGCTACTGAATGAATTCAATACTCTAGACATAATTCTACCGAAATCGTTGAATTTCCGGCAAACCAGATCGAGATACCGACAACGTAATCGAAATACTGGTTCTTTAATAGTCCTTTCAAAATTACGTGTTAAAGCAGTGTTCTTTTTAAAACTTGATCAAGTCTACTAGAAACCGTCCTTTTAGAACCACCATCTTCCGCCGGATATGACGTACATATTTTGAAATAATTGGATAAGATTGGATTGGGTACATGTAGAATAGTCCTATTTTTCACAATAAACAAACAGTTCAGTAATGTTTCGTAAGCATCTTCTTATAACTGGGTTCCGGACTCTAATGGACATTTTCAGTTTTATCTATGGCCGGCCCATCTCTAGCTAAGTTCCACCCACAGCACGCTTGCGTTGTGATCTATCGATCTCTGAAATCCATGACTATCAATTTCCAGAAAACTATACAGGAAAAGTGTTGAGTATTTTGAAAGTAGTGTGACTTTAAAAAAACTCAAAATATTCGACAGCATGTTTATTAGATAGCAAAGACATACAATTCGTACACAGTGTTGGGTTATTACGCATTTAAGACGGACTAAATAAAGTCAGTCAAGACGCCATGATTATGACGTCATCATACACGTCACGTAGTTGACTATAACGTCATATGGCGTTAAATGATGGATAGGTAGACCGGAGAGATCCATTGAGGTATACGATTGATAATGTTAGAACAGTAATTATGTGTGCAAAAACTGTAGCTAATTGCACCAACACTCTAAATATGCTGTGGATATCAGAAAGACATTAAAATGATGCGTTATTTACTTTGCTGCAATTTCTGGTTTTGGCAAGAAGTATGACATCATTGACGAGGTAGTAAATTCCGTCATGATCGCATGGTTGAAGACGGACTATGTGTTGTTGTACGAATTGTGTCTTTACTATTTAATAAATATCATGTTGACTATTTTGAAACAAATTTGACTGGGCGCTGTTGCTGCCATAGGTAGTTACAGATTAGTTACAGAATATTCAACAGCTTAACTGTACAAGCTTACCTGTATAGATTTCAGTAAATTGATAGTCACAGCATTCGGGAATCGATCAATCCCAACATAGTGAAGTGTGGGTGGAGCTTAGCTAGTGATGGATCCGGCATAACTGAAACTGGAAAAGTCCATTATGAGCAGAAGTAAATAAGTAAACAGAATTATTTTAAAGAGAAGAGAAGATTTTGTTTCTGGAAGGGCTATGGAGTTATGGGTAGTGCCATTAGACACACAAAACAAATGTGTTTTATCAACAAATGTGAACGCGCACATTTCCGTATTTCCATCACAAATAACCTACTCTAACCCTTATTAAAACTTTATGTTGATATTATGCTTTTAAAAAACACCAGGTTAGTGGTATCACTTGATTTGAATGTACCAAAATTGACGAAAACATGGCATGGGGGTTTACAAGGAAATGCAAAGGCCATACACTACTTGCGATTCTCAATGTCAGATATAATTACAGAATAATAAGGTCGAGATATAATGGTGATGCGTAATTTGAATTATGGATACGTATCCATAATTCAACTTCACAATTAAATAATATTGGTTTATCCAAACTGAAATGAGCATATGCGTGTATCACGCAAATAATGGTTATGAAGAAAAATAGAAACGGAGACCGCTAATAAAACACCTTTTTGGAAGACAGACATCAGTGTAAAGCATAAACGTGGTGAAACCACTTATGCTTCATTATGTCGTTTGATTCAAAGAATACTATTCTTCACGCCAGAAATCGTGTATGCTTTGTGCTCTTAACACCGCAGATGTAAAGATAGTCACGGTACCGTACCTTGTGTTTACCTTAATTCACCAACATTTAAGCTGACAAAAACGCCTTATGCACTGGTCTTGACAATTGCTCATTTGCAGAAGACTATTTTTTGAAGACTTACTACTGTACCGAACCAGTCATCCCAGTGGTACATCTCCACAAAATCATCTACAGATGGAACTTTTAGTAAGAAAACTACAATTTTCTTGAAAAGTTAGAGGGCTTATGGATTAATTTGCACGTGTTAGTAAGCGGACATCCTTACCCACTACACGTTAGTGCTGTACATGGTTACCTTTCATAGGAGGTCTCCCCTACATTCCCGTGCTTTCCAACATCCTCAGTCTGAATTTGGCCAAGCAGTTTTCTGTGTAATATTGCGCTATAGCTAATACAGAGATACAATGATGATAAAAATTATATACTACTATAACTGTTGTTTACAAAGATTAATGTCCGGGGATTATGTATCAATTACAAGGATCTCTTTAGCCTGTTGCCATTCTGTCCCTTTAAAAGCATATTCATTTACAGAGAGAACATTTCCACAGAATATTAACACAGATTCGATAACAGGTTCATGTCTATGAGCCATTTATGCACAAAGGCGCAGCTAGGATAATCAAACAGACAGTACATAAGCCAGTCACATTAAAAATGTTAGGATGTCTACACATATATAGCATTGCTAATTGAAAGAAAACACGACACATGTCCACTGTCAATAGATTCGATACATCTCAATAATCATCGACAGATCACTCAAAGAACAACTATGAAGAAAATATAGACACGGACGCTGAAAACAAATGCTGGAAAAAATACTTCTATCCAAAAATGTAAAACCTCTGGTACCCTAACAAATCGTCGTGTATGTAAACTGATTGAAGAAATAATATTATTCACAGGACCACCAGAATATCAAACCCGCCATAGTAATTGCCAACTTGGCATTAATGTCCCTTTCTAAACAGAGCACGCATGCTGTGCGACATGCGTCCCAGTATGCTAAGAACTTCCAGGTCAATGGACTATGAGAAGTACACCCATTACGCACAAACATACTTTAAAGACACAGTGTCAATGAAACTAGCAAGTAGAATAAAAAGTCGTAAAGATCAATACAAAAACAGCGAATTATGCCAGCGTCACTGTATATACCCAACATTGAGTCAGTGTCTTGCTGTTTTGTCTCATTATTATTGATAATCATGTTGTTCTCAATCCGTGATTGAACGATTGCATATTTTCAGACTGTGCGCATTATTCTTTTATGCGTATCATGGCTGAAGTATTCATTCTGTGAATGAAACATTTCATCTTTCAAGACTGTTCTCACTACTGATTGACAGACTTGTCCATGTTGGTAGTGTGTGGGAATTTAGCGAATAAAAGAAATGTTCAATCATAAGCTATAAATGTACATGCTTAAAGGGCGCAAGCACAACATTTGATACAGCTTAGCTTTACTGAGTTCGGACACTGCATATGTTATCCGAGTACACAACCAGTTAGTGTACTGCCAACTTAGCTATGGTTGACACTAAATCTAGAGAAGTTTGGCAGCATACAATCGATCCTTTAATCATGATGAAACATTACAGCCAATAACTACGTTAAAAGGTTTCCTATGCGTGCGAAGCATAATTTTCAACGTGGTGTAAGACATGTTCTGCTGACTATTTCGTGCACAATTTGCTACACGAGGGATGTACAGAGTTGTCCCACTGGCAACTACATTTGCATAATACATTTGGTGGACCAAAACTCTGGGTTTTTTTTGTCCTACCATAAACACACATAATCCTATTTATCCACAGACTTTTAAAAACAAAAACGGCGGGGATATTGCAATCACATACGTCCATCTCGATATCCGTATGTCCGTCTGGGGTTATCTCCTCCGAAACCATTTGTTCGAATGCAACTAGATTTGTTACCTAGTGCGGTGGGTTGGAACAGAAAGTCAAAGATACAGAATTCACCTAAATCTTTTATATGGGTTATCCTGATTCTGGATATCGGCATGCCGTTTACATTAAGCTCTGCCGCCATTCCCACCCCACCTTCCGCCTAGGTTGGAGAGGGTGTGTGGTGCGGGTGATGGGGCAGAATGTCAAGGTTGGTGAAATCGTGGGAATTTGCGATGACAGGATCATTCTACTTTATTTTTTATATCCGTTGCAAAAGGTTTATTAAATACACTACTTATTGCGCTTGATACCTTGATAAGAGAAATACGCCGCTCATGTGAACCGCAGTAAAGTGGCTCGATTATATGTTTGGGACTGAATTTGCTAATAATATCGTGTTGATGTTGTCAAGCTTTTTAGGATTGCTGAAAGGAAATAACCTGTCGAATACAATATTGATCCGTACCATAATTGATGTTTTGTTATATTTTATTAACTCGTATTCAGCATCATTTCTGACATGCTGCAATCACGGCTGGATGGCTACCGCCAATATCCGCATTGTATGTTTTATCACCTGACAATTCATGAATCCATTTCCTCACTCACTCATATGACATCATGATCAACTCCGTGATGTGTAGGCTGACGTAAAAGCCATGACGTCATAAAGGGCTCGGTATAGTCTGTCTTTAGCACTTAATAGTCCGACACGGTGTACTAATTATATGACTTTACAATTTAATAACCATTCCGTTGAATATTTAAAACTAATCTGACTGGGCGCCGTTGCTGCCTTAGGCAAATTAGTTTCAAAATAGTCAACGGTTTCACTGTATAGTTGTCTGGAAATTAATAGTTAAGAAGATCAGGGATCAATCGATCCTAACACCAGCGATGTGTGGGCGGAGCTTAACTATTGATGGGCGGACATAGATACAACTGGAAAGGTCCATCACGTCGAGAGGCATGGACACATACAGGTATGGAGAGGATATAAACATCTGCCAATATGTGATAAACACATTTATTAATGTACATTCATGTATTCATGGATGTGTGTCTTTCAGGACTATATATAAAGCTGTTTTCTAACTGAGTTGATAGAACAGTAAATAAATAGACTGAGATACACCCAATAATAGTCTTTGCTATATTTTCCTTACATTCCATAGGTTTGAAATTTCTTACAATTCCCATCGACTTATTATTCATTAATCCGCTTTATTTGATTGGTTTAATAAACACACACTCAGAAATTCTGTCTATAGGTTATTCAATTGTGCAGTTATGTTATCTCATTTTTAGTTGGATCCCGTGCAGCATGACTCGAGACCCGACCTCGGAAGTGCATTAGTGTTGGCATTTCCGCGCATCTGATCCTCTAGGTCTGAGGACCTAGTCATGCAGCTTTCTCACGAGATTCATCAATAGTCTCTAATGTATGTGGATATCCACTCTGGTTGAATTAGGAATTTGGAATGATTCCGATAAAACTAACATTATGTGCATTTATTGTATGGCAATTCATTCCACTGTTTAGAGATCTGAAGCGATTAGATGCAGGGATTCGCTTCATCCTTGTTATCAGAAATAATCTTACCAATACCAGCACTCTATCTTTAAATGAGTAGGCGCATCTACCTTCGACCTGGCGAGCATGCGTTGAGTAGTTTAAGGGTTACCATATCGTGGTATCTACACTAAAACTTTCTGCCCACTCACTATTACTTACATACTACTGCACATTAGAACTGATGAAACTAATCAAACGACTCTCTCCACATGCACGTAAACGAGATCATAAAAGATAATTACAGTAGATTTCAATAGAAACCTCCAAAAATAGTTTTTAATCACATATTCTGACTTAAAATGAGGTTGACAAAGTTTCAATAAATCTATCACTGTTAAATTTTCTGCTAAAGTCATACATTTTGACTCACCATAAAACCCATTGTATGATGTCATCCCATGAATAATTCAGATTACACAACACGTGTATTCAGATTAGAAGAAACGGGCGTCTAATACAGTTACGAAACTGGCCATTAGCCAGACTCCAGTTCAGTTTAACAACGGCCATTATTTCTCTTGTACATTATTAATATTACGTGATGACGGCATATTGCAACAATCATTCAAGTGATCACGTCACACAGTGATTACCAGTGTAAATTGAAGAAAATTACGTTCCGTGTCGAAATTTCGCATCTAAGAATTGGAAAACATACAAATAGTATATTTTATTTTATTTAAATCATACAAAAGCATCATTTGATGGGGGGGGGGTGACCACTTTCTAGTTGTGGTCTCTTTTAACTGACAAAGAATGTCCTCTGTAGCCGTTTCCCATACTCAAACTTCTCACACAAATTTCCAAACTAGCAGACATCGTGGGCACATTCCATTTATGTGAGTGTGAAGTAGAAAATGAGTGAGTTAGTAAAGTCATGTACGATGGGAATTATGTTATAAAGGCCCAGTGAGAAGGTGATGTATGTCCTGCGAGTAAGCTTAGAGTGTGGGATTGAAAGCTGATACATTGCTTTGAAACAAAGAAGGGTGGAGTGTGTGACGGTACGTGGTTAGTAAACGAGGCCATAAATGATTTATTGGAGGATGGTGCGGAGTTTGTGAACGAAGCTAGAGATGAGAGACTGGTAGGTAGATTGTGTATGATGTTAGAAAGGAGCATTTGGAATGTGGTGCGTGGATTGTGAGCGATGTGAAATATGAGGGATTGGAAGTTGGTGCATGGGTTATGAACGAGGTTATAAATAAAGGATTGGAATTGGTGCATGGTTTGTGAACGAGGTTTCTAAATAATGAGGGATTGGAAGTTGGTGTGCGGATTATGAACGAGGCTATAAATGAGGGATTGGAAGTTGGTGCGTGGATTGAGAACGAGGCTATAAATGAGGGATTGGAAGTTGATTCGTGGATTGTGAACGAGAATATAAATGAGGGATTGGAAGTTGGTGCGTAGGTTGTGAACGGGGTTATAAATGAAGGATTGGATGCCGGTGTGTGGATTGTGAACGGGGTTATAAATGAAGGATTGGATGCCAGTGTATGTATTGTGAACGGGGTTATAAATGAAGGATTGGATGCTGGTGTGTGGATTGTGAATAAGGTTATGCATGGGGGATTGGATGCCAGCCGGTGTGTGGATTGTGAATGGGGTTATAAATGAAGGATTGGATGCCGGTGTGTGGATTGTGAACGGGGTTATAAATGAAGGATTGGATGCCAGCCAGTGTGTGGATTGTGAACGGGGTTATAAATGAAGGATTGGATGCCGGTGTGTGGATTGTGAATGGGTTATAAATGAAGGATTGGATGCCAGCCAGTGTGTGGATTGTGAATGGGGTTATAAATGAAGGATTGGATGCCGGTGTGTGGATTGTGAATGGGTTATAAATGAAGGATTGGATGCCGGTGTGTGGATTGTGAACGGGGTTATAAATGAAGGATTGGATGCCGGTGTGTGGATTGTGAACGGGGTTATAAATGAAGGAGTGGATGCTGGTGTGTGGATTGTGAACGGGGTTATGCATGAGGGGGTGGATGCCGGTGTGTGGGTTGTGAACGGTTTATGCACGGGGGATTGGATGCCGGTGTGTGGGTTGTGAACGGGGATATAAATGAAGGATTGGATGCCGATGTGTGGATTCTGAAGGGGGTTATGCACGGGGGATTGGATGCCGGTGTGAGGGGTTGAGAACGGGGTTATAAATGAAGGATTGGATGCCAGTGAACGGGGATATAAATAAAGGATTGGAAGGTGGTGCGTGGATTGTGAATGAGGTTATGCATGAGGGATTGGATGTTGGTGCTTGGGTTGTGAATGAGGTTATAGGTGAGGGATTGGAAGCTGGTGCTTGGGTTGTGAACGAGGTTATAAATAACGGATTGGAAGATGGAGCGTGGCTTGTGAACGAGGTTATAAATAAAGGATTGGTGATTGCTGCGTGGATTGTGAACGAGGTTATAAATTAGGGATTGAACGTTGCTGCGTGGATTGTGAATGAGGTTATAAATACAGTATTTGAAGTTGGTGCTTGGGTTGTGAACGAGGTTAGAAATGAGGCCTTGGAAAATGGTGTGTGGGGTGTGAAGGAGGTTAGATAAGACGGATAGGAAGTTGGTACCTGGCGTGTGAGTTTATACATGCGGCATGAGAGGATGGTTTGTAGACAGTGAACATTCCACAAATATGTACACATGCACGGAATGGTGGAATGAAATAGCTGTTCAGTGACACGTGTATAAAAATAAGTGGAATCGATGACATTCCGAATCATCATCATGTTCTTGCTAAAGGCAAGCACACATTTGATGAAGTGCTGTGTTTCATTTATTTGACGCTGAAGGCTACATTGCAATTGTAACACCGTCGATAATAATATGAGGATTACCACACAGAGTATGCGTGTGCAAGAGCATCGTAGTACAGAAAACCAATAAATACTCATTGCCGAGACGAATGTGCTTGCCCCTTATAACGCTGAGTTGCATTCCCGACATTTAGCACAGTAAATGGCGATAGCTTTCATATTGCCCTTCTTGGAAACTGATACAAACACAATCAGAAACACATCTTAAGCATGCCAGGCATTCGATTTCGCACTAGTCTCGTATGCCAGTGATTCAAAAGGTGTCGCATTCAGTCACAGCAAAAGAAAGATAAAACTAAGACTCACGTAGAACACGAAAGTCTAAAATGATGCAAGGTGTGCATTGCATAATGTTATATGTGTGTGAATAGTGCAGCAAATGTTGAATGTTTTTCGACATGCAAATAAGAAACCCTGTGTTTCCCTTGGATAACTATACATATACCCATGATAGAATAGTATATCTCATCGATAAACTCCATATGCCAATTCATGACAATACCACATTGGTGTGTATTCCCATGATTCTGCAATGATTACCATTACACGCGCGTGTTCATACGACTGCGCGTTACTATATGTGTGTTTTATTTTACTTGGTCATTCCAGTACGTTAAAACCAGATCTCAAACTACTAATATCTATTTAACATATTCTATGTGCTGTTCAGGAACATTTCCATTAGTGTTCAATGAACCGTGAAACGTTGGTCATGCTTAACTAGGAAAGGTTACATAATTAACATATGTTACACTCATGCCCGAATGCATGCTCTTTGTATAAGAATGGACTTAGAAGATATGGGACAAACAAAATATATGCTAAGCAATAATGTAAGTACGGTATCTAATAGCACAAGTGGAGTAGGTTAGGAATAAAATTTGAAACTACAGCCCAGAACGACATTTTGTATGTGTTACTGTGAGCCGTTATAAAGTGTTCACCTCAGCCGCATTCCTAACCCATGTGAAGTATACCCGGTTTTATAATGATCCAATATTCCCTTGCTCACTAGCATTCCTGCATAGGCGTATGAGCGTGAGTGTGCATGCGAGCTTATGTGGAAAATAGCGGCCATGGGCACGTAACAGATATGCCATCTAATACTCATCTGCAGAAGCGCATGTAGTGACATGCGGATGCGGCAGATAATTTACATAATGGAGCTTCCCCGATTAAGCTATGCCGGCATATCTCTATCTAAGCTCCACCCACAAATCGTCTGTGTCTCTGAACTCCCTGACTATTAATTTCCATAAAACTATACAGGTAAGCTGTCAAAACAATTATAAATGGAACAAGAATTTCGTATTAAAATGATAGAGTTTGACGTCTTATATATACTTAGTCACCAAAGAAAGATCTTTGCTGTTTGATTGTCAAATTTCAATATTTCCCCCGAGATTACCGAAGCCGCCATTGCATGCCATTTCACCAAATAGCCAAGACGTCATTCTGGCTCAGGTGTCGAAGCAGGCTAATAAATTATATACTCGTCCTAGCGATATAGCCATCTATAGGCCAACACGCTTTACGGCCATAATATGATTACGTGTCAATTTCACTTATGTCCTACGTTGAAATCCCAATAAAATCAGAACGGGAAAATCTTATGCGAGCCTGTTGCAAAACTGTTGGCTATTTTCAGACTACGCTTCATGAAAAGTGTGGCTGTCCTGAACAGCAACAACGTTTTACAAATTTAATTTTAAAATACTTAACAGATTCGTTTTTAAATTGCAGCGATTATGGGTTAAGAATTGGCTATGAACTCTAATAAAAGCAGTCTATAACTGACGGCGTGCACGCAGTTAGCAAGTTGTCACCGAAGAGCCTTATTCGCCACTAAATTCAGCTTATTTGAGCGTGAAAGACGTCAGATACCACTGTGCAAAGAGATACGATGGACGCTTTCAATGACACAGCAATGCTTTGTCCAAAGGGTAACTGAGCGGCTGTCAATAAACAAAGGTATCTGGAAGTCAGTTATATCGTATGGTAATGTCACGCTCTATTATTTCAATGCAAAAATCTGGTGTCATTTAGAATCGCTTTAGATTTTTTGAAACTAAGTTGACTGAGCGCTGATGCTGTCTATGGCAAAAACAGCATCCAGTAAAATTTGTTGCAAAATATTCAACAGAACATGTACTAGATGGTAAAGATATACAATTCGCACAATGCGTGGGACTGTCAAGAGCTAAAGACATGCAAAATCGAGCCAGTCATAACATCATGAGTATGACTTCATCACCCACGGCACTTAGTCGATTATGATGCCATATGACGTCAGATGATAGATGGATAAACCTGGATAGGTCAATTGCTTTGTCACATCAACAAGATTTAAAATCTAGCGTTCTGTGGCATAGAGCTATTTGTTCACTAGCTTTACTTACAAAATCATTTATTTCTGCAGATTAATCAATTGTGTCGTTATTTGGTTCCATTTCTTCTCGGTTCCCATGCGACGTGACCCGAGGGACGAACTCGAACGTGCATTAAAGTCGCTGTATCTGTGCATCTGGCTCTCTGTGTCTGCGACTGAGCTGTCCGGCTTTCTCACGCGATTCATCAATGGGGTCTAATTTCTGTGGATTTCCCGTCTGTGTGAGACACGAATTCGTAAGAACTCCATCATTGTGTTCATCTGTCGCATGATAACTCATGGTATTGTTAGCAGCACTGATGGAATTAGCTCCATACATTTGCAATACCAGTGCCATATCTATATACACGAACGATAACTCTAGTGCCATAGCCACATAACCAACGACAACTCCATACCATTATGATGAGAAGAACGACACGCCATGCATTCAAAGACACATGCCTCTGCCTTTATTAGCATAATTCTGGAGAGGTAATTTTGTTCTAGGTCGGATCATCGCGAATTCAGAAGACAGACATAAATCCGGATGGACATTTGGGGGATGGGCGGGCAGGCGGACAGACGGACGAACGGACGGACGGACAGATGGATGGGCGGCCAGGTGGGCAGGTGGGCTGACAGGCAGGCAGGAAAACAGGCAGGCAAGCAAGCAATCAAACGGGCAAACAGGCAGAAATGCAGGAATGTAATCATGATTGCAGACATGCATACCGCCAGACATATAGATAAGCAATCAGACAGGCAGCATGCAGACAGGCGGGTTGGCAGGCAGACAGGCAGGCACGCAGGCGGGTAGATGGGTAGGTGGCAGCTATGTGTAAAATAATTCGAATTCTCAAGGTGGAGAAGACTGAGCGGAAGAAAGCGCTTACATGGAGCACGGACTTGCATTGTCAATATTAAGCATAGTAAATGATAGTTTGTTTTGTATCTAGCTCCGTCATGCACATTGAATAGGTCATTGATTCCACGAATTCTATGTCTTCACTATTTAATAAGCATTCTGTTGAACAATTAAAAACTAATTAGTTTCAAAATAGTCGACAGCACACCATGCATAATTTTCCTGATATTGTGGGCGTTCAGGCTTCCATCGATCACAACACGGGATACAGGTGGGCGGATCCTAGCTAGAGATGGGTGCGGCATAGCTAAAAGTTGATTTAGCCATTAGACAGACCATTAACTGGACATGTCATGGACAGCTACAGCATGAGATAAGCTGAATGTCTAGTAATATCACAAAACTATCGGTATTGTGTTCAAATAGTGTTGGAAAAATAATGTGTTTCAATCTCCTGAATGGATCTATAAAGAGTACTATTGTGTTGTTGTTGTTGTTGTTGGTGTTGTTGTTGTTGCTGCTGTTGTTGTTGTTGATGATGTTGTTGTTGGTGTTGCCGCTGCTGCTTCTGATGCTGATTATGATGATGATGCTACTGCTGCTGCTGGTTGTTGTTGGCTGTTGTTGTTGTTGTTGTTGTTGTTATTGTTGTTGTTGTTGTTGTTGTTGTTGATGCTGTTGTTGTTGTTGTTGACGACGACGACGACGATGATGATGATGATGATGATGATAATGACGATGATGATGATGATGATGTTGTTGTTGTTCTTGGTGATGATGATGTTAACATCTGTTTCTTTTTGTTATTCTTCAGACAGCTCTTATCCAATCTCACAGCATCTTCACTCGTCTATTCTACGGATAAGTATTGACTTCGTAATAAAGGCAGATTTTTTGGATTTTCAGCCCAATTGGATTTTTAGAGGGTGATGCACCCATAGACAATACTATCGATGTGGTACTCACCTATCACCGATGATTGGACATATATACAACCCGAAGGTGATATACGAGGGTAAACTATTGGCATCATTATAGAACCTACATTTCCCTGCGCACCCCACCATTAACTGATACACGACGAATCCGGCCAAAACTGGCCTCTGTTAGTGGTCTTGGCGAATGTCCATTTGCAGGCCAAGACCCATTACAGTGGTAACTTTTTCAAAAATAGCCTTCTCTTGGCCTGCAAAAGGGCATTCAATAAGTGAATATTTTAATTTTTTGAGCAAATTTAGTCATAAAGGATTTTACATTTTAAAATCGGTATCCTCCATTGCTGATAAAAGGATCTCGATACAGATTGATCTTGGTGTTCTATGTCGTAACTTGCGACATCATAATGGACGAAACGCCTTTAAATCTTAAACTAGTAACCCATCCATAATTGCCGAAGGTAGCCTATCTCCAGAAAACATGAGAGGGATATTGTATGGGTCACTCTCGACAATATTAAGGCCACTATTCTCGACTCTCATCCTGTGGGCTTGAGAAAGTTTGCTCAACTTTATAATTTAAAGCCGCCACTTTTCCGAGTATTGATGAATGCCTTAAATGGATGTCGATTAAACTTGAGGTCTGTATTCTAGTGCTATATAACACGTGATAAGGGAGCCAGAATGCATTGTTTACTTCTAAGTCGGCTATGGTATGCCTATTTTGTCCTGACTACAGTTGGTTGTCATAGATGCACATCTGATATGCGCTTATGAATATGGCATGGATTGACTTGAAGTGGCGCGTGCTCGGCGAACGTGATGACAACCATGAAGAGCACACACTTGATGGACTGAACTGAAACGTAAATCTAAGCCAAATAACATAAGATACACGTGTAATCTGAAAGCATATTGGCGTTGCATTTCCGCCTTGGTTTTCAATTTACAGTTATTTGCTAAACGCATCGCGTACGTCGGGAATACTCATTCATTTGCCATATCCGGTTTACTTACATCGAGTTAGATGTTGCTACTCTACGCGCTGGTTCATAAAATACACCCGCAACAACTTCGCTTTGAAGACATACGTTCAGTATTGCATACCCTATATAAAGCAATACAAATAGCCATCTAATTCTTCAAAACAACAGAGCTGATTACCTGAACAGTATATTTATGCTGAGAATAAAGAGTAGTAACGTCTTACACTAGCGACGTTACTAGTGGGCATGGTGTGTGCAGAAAAATACATCACAAAGGCAGCACACGAACATCAACATCATGCTATCTGTGTGGATGCATCCGAGATGTATGGTCACCAAGTTGATCGTATATGCCTAGTTGTCATGCAAATACTCTCCCTGCCCCTTCATATCTGGATGACATCCTTCATACCACGCATACACCATCGGCACTGTGTGGGTGAAGAACAGAGCAGTCAATCAAACAGAATCTCTTACATTGTATCCACGGACCTGCCACGGGGCAATGGAATTCATCTGACGGGCTGATTGACAGAAAATATATCATAATTGAACCGCCATCAAAGATTATATCCTTACTAGCATGGTCTTGTTTTGTCAATCCTGTGTTCATATTTTCCATACTACATGACATGTCGATTCCTGTCACATAATCTAAGTTAAGACAACCACACATGCACAACTATTGCCTCATATCTGGTGGCTAACCATCATCTGCGCAGATGAGGATGACATATCAAATAGCAAGCTTACCAGGTGGTTTGGAATGGGCTTTCAACAGACTGCATAATTCATGCACATAGAAATTCCCGATAAACTATCGTGGATCAAGGAAATGCTGAACACTTTCTCAGATTATTTTCAAATCAGTGTATGGCATTACAATCAAGGCATCGCATCTCTAGAAAAATCCGATTATAAATGAACACCTGATTTTGCATGACTAAATGTTGCCCATCCACACACGCCCAAGTGCCGAATGACGAGACTAAGCAGTGTAGCTATTATTAACTAACAGTCGTTGATTTTGATCGTCGTGACACATGAACCGTTAGTCTAGAAACTCGCCAGAAATTGTCCAACATTGGCATCTTGAAATAGAGACACTAGACTCAGTAAGCAGCAACGGTTAGTAACATCAATGATGGACGCCAGCTCTCCATCAAGGTACCAATGAGTGGGCCATACATCATGATTACTTACCTGGCAGCCTGGAAAGGGGTTTGCGGTTGTCTACTATTAATGCAGAAAAAAACACAAGTGTGATAAGCGAGTGCGGTGTGGGTGTGCACATGCATATATACGTACACAGCAATGCCAACGTTGCAAGCGTTACTATATTCTTTAGATTGTTATTAAGTTTGAATGTGTCCAATAGTGCCATAATGAAATAGGGTGTGTTGGGGGTGGTGTGGGGTGCGGACTTGGTTATACATTGTATTGAGGGTGTTACCATTAACATTATATCTCCATCCTGTGCCCATTATATCGGTCACACCATTCGAAGCTGACAGCAAAACACAGGCAGCTGTTCCAATAAATATTATATCTCGACCACATGTATACACATGGCACCATCTTATGATTCTGATTGTTGTCTGCACTCTGTACTTTTCAAACTATTGTTGGACATCTATTTGCGCTGACCGTAACTATAATTCAATGATAAGAACATATACCCCCATTGTCAAGATAATATCCGCTCCTTTCCAAATCAGTTGTAAGATCCGTCCATTGATGAGTTATGTGGCCATTACTATCTTCACCTCAATAGGATAGATTACACCCATATTCTGCACACCAGGAGATCGACAGTTGAATACATAAAGCTCGACTCGACCAGAGGTTGTTGAAGCTAAGATACACTTCTAATAAATCAGATTTAATAACTTTATCTTATTTGCATATTTGCCATGGAATACAGGGGTATATGCGTTGAACTCCTGTCATGTGAGATTCTATTAATTATTTCGGATAAGTGTTCTGTGACGAGCTTCTTCTTATCCGTCACTTTCGTTCATTCTCCACTCTGTGAACCACTTAATCACAATGCTGTTGACGAATAGTAGCGTTTCGTTTACAGTTTGGTTTGGGTAAGTAAATTGCAGGAAGTCTCTTATCAGGTGTGGTATCTATCACCTTTCCGATTTTATGGCCGCGTCTACCTTAACACCCAATACAAGAAATCAATTCGAACTCAGTTGAAACGTGTAGCATTCTGAAGGAAAGCATGAAAGGAAGTATACAATTGAAAAAAAGTCAGGAAATATTAAACTATTTCACGCAATGCGATTTCTAGTAACTGAAAATGAATTGTTATTAAGAAACGTTCAGGCTCCAAAACTGTGATGGATACATGATGCTGAATGACCATGACAGAACTCTTCATTTCATAGTGATATGATATTGGCAACTATTGTAAAGCTTTGATAAGACGATAGACTAGGAACCGTACTTTCAAATAATTCGGATGCAGAACCAATACGAATATTCTCAAACAATATTTCCACTGACGGTAATATAACAATTACTGAGGAATTAAAGTACACGTGTGATAGGTACTGGAATTATGGCGAGCTTACCTGCGACTTCAGGGAAAAGGGTCATGGAGAAGACATGGAATCAACACATCAGAACAACAGAGGAATCATGCATGTTAGCCAAGTATATGACGTCATAATCGATTACATCACTGTAGGTATATATGGGGCTTGGATACGAATTGGCGGGCCATATCTAAAATGAATTAATATATGAATATTTATTTATATATATACGTGGCTGACTAGCATCGGTGCTAATTAAGATATTGAGTCTGATACCATACATATATACTGAACTCGGAATATTGTATTTTATATATTTTAAACATATTTTGACTGTTTGCTTAGGGTGTCATCAGCTGTTGTGTATCAGCAACAATGAGTTGTATGTATCAATAGTCAACCGATACAGACCAGAACTGACACATTCTTCAGAATGCAGTTTAAGGGAACAACATGCTCCTGTCCAATATGTTTCAAAGTATTTGACATATTTTCGCTATACGTGTGCTGAAAATGAAACAATAAAATCAGACTAAACAGGTTAAGATAGATATTATCACTAAACAAGCAACAATGTGTGAAGGATTATTGATTGCTGGGTAGTGTAGATTCTTATCATGGGCTGTTTCTGCGAGCGAGGACATGTCCATTGGTACGTCTTCAGTGACTTACCCCTATATACGATCCTTCTGATTTAGCAGACATTTTATGTTAAAACATGTTATATGCATGATTACTGTATTCTGTAGCTGTAGTAGTAGGAACATCAGCCATTCTTAGGTCTTGACAACTGTGTCTTGAACTCAGTCGCAATCTTTAGCTTCCTCATGCATATCTATTCTTAAACTTAGTGGAGCGAATCCTCTTTTTTCTTCTATGCTCGTAAGTGTGTACTCAACATGGCAAACATAATGATACCAATGTGCCACTGTTTATCTCATCTACTCAACATCTTTCATAATTCAAAAACTGCCATTGGTGAAAAACATCACAATGGATTATCCAGGCTGGCCATTGTTGCACAAATATCACATGCAGTAGTACATAGACAACTATGAGACAACGTAGACTGTGACGTACACAAATGTACCTTTCCATTTTTAGCTATACCCCGCCCATCACTAGTTAAGCTCCACCCACACCTTGCCGTGTTGGGATTGATCGATCGCCGAATGCCCTAGCTATCAATTTCCTGAAAACTATACAGGGAAGCTGTTGAATATTTTGTAACTAATTTGACTGGGCGCTGTTGCTGCCTATGGCAGCAACAGCGCGTAGTCAAATTGGTTTTAAAATATTCAACAGAATATTTATTAAATAGGAAAAGCAAACAATTTGTACAACAACGCATAGACCGGCTTCACATATGCGTTCGTGACGTACTTATCGAGGATATTCGTGACGTCATACATTATGATGTCATTTTACACATCACACAGTTCATTATGACGTCATATGATGGGTGGGTACTCTGGAAAGGCGAATTGTTTATTGAGGTAACACGAACTCGAATCACAAAACGGTGCATGCACGTTTCCATTCAAACTGGCTTGAATAAGCTATTAGGGAATATATGTTAACTTGCTTCAACAAATTAGATCAACGACTGTAGATAGCGAACGTACATATGTGGCCATCGATCTAGGTGCGGGTGCGAATAGGACGCTCTGTGATGACGCCATGCGTTGAAGCATAGAATCAGATAATTCAGTAGATACTTCATGGATCGTGTCACGTTATCGTATGCAAACAGAGCGTTCATTTACAGATAATGGCGTGCTCATCTCGATTTGTCACCCCAAAACCATGGAAACACCGATCAGTCCTAAAACTGATGGGATGTCTGGGCTCTTGGGAAATGGTTAAATAACAGTAAAACAATTTATTCTACTGTCAGATTGCGGAATTATTAGAACTGCCATTATACTCCAGACATTTCTCATTTAGGAGCAATGATAGTATACGAATTCAGGGTATCCATCAATCACTTGACGTCTGAATCGACTACGTCACATGTAAGCCGACAACATAATCAATTAGGCCATGAATGACACGATTTAGTCCATCATAACAGCTCACTAGTCAGATAAATTGTACGAATTCTATGTATTTACCATATAATACACATTAATATGCATAGGTATAGGCAGCAACAGCACCAATTCAAATTAGTTTCAAAATATTCAACAGCGTATAGTTTTCTGAAAATTGAGATTCAGGGATAGCAGGGTTCGATCGATCCCAACACGGACAACGTGTCGGGGGAGCTTAGTTAGAGATGGGCGGGGCATAGCTAAAATTGGATTCATTCATTGTGAAGGCAAACTTATAAACAGTATTGTCAGGTTAATTTGTTTGTCGCGAGAGGCTATATTAACGAGCTCGGTAGATCACGCGATATTTCTTCACGAATGAAGAATACTAATGAATACATATTTATAGTACACATGCATAGAAGGCACAGTCATCTAAATACTAGGATGTTTTCTTTTTCCATAGGCTAAAAATGATGGCGCTTTGAGATCAAAGAATTATATCTATTTTTGATTGCTCTATATATGCTCAGAGATGAAAGCGTGCTTTCAGTGTAGACTTGTGACTGATGTAGTTTCTAGACCAGTGCGTGTCGTAGCATCATACCACGCAGTGCAAATGCCGGGGATGACAAATAAAAGTCCCTTTATTGCAGCTGTCAACTGGAGAGATTAGCAAATAATGGTACATTGAAGAAAAAACAAAGGCGAAACAGCAATGTCATTAACAGTTTAAGGGCTAAGTTTATTTAATAAAGAAATATATTTTCCTTTTAAATGTCTATTTGCAGACCAAGATTAGACTATTTTTGAGAATTTATTAACTGAATGAATGGTTCTGTTAACGAGCCAGCCATTTCATTGATACGAGTCTAAAATTAGTGTTCTCTTGGCCTGTAAATAGACATTATTCAGAACCACATCCGAAGCTGGTCATTGCCGTCTTCGAGAGGAATGTTTAAGTAACTCTTGTCTCGTTATGTATCAAATTGCTATTATTGTTCAGGTCACTCATCCAGTATTGTCGTCCCAACTAACACTAAAAGGTTAATTTAGGAACTTTAAGAGACATATGGGATTTAAGAGTGGACATATTGATACTCTTGTGATGGTGGTTTGTGCTGCCTGTGGTTTGATGTTCCACGCCCACTAACGAGCGGTTTGTTGAACGCAATTGTTAATACTGATGCTCAGCATAACAGAACGTTTGAGACAATCGTGTCTGCACTATGCAGGCTTTACTTTGCATTCAGCTGTAAACATGTTCTCCTCGTGCGACTTGCACAACTTACAGCATGCCCTCTGTACTCATTGGTACATATCATGTGAGAATCCGTAACAGCCGCTGAAAACGATGGTGACTGCAATAGTTAAAACTTCATAACCCTTATGTATTTGCAATATAATTCAACTGATGCAGAAGTAGCTGTTTATGATGTAAAGTCACAATTTTGTCAAGAAAATCTAAATATTTGATTATTGATTGTCCATTTGCCGGCCATGAGAGGTCTATTTCTTTTTTTTAGCAATTTACTATTGGAATGACTACAGCGTGATAGTTCGGTTTGTCAAACAATCCTCGTGGATTTGTAGGTTTCATATCCACTCAGGTTAACTTGACAGAGGGATTCATATTAGGCGAACTGTAAGCCATGTATCAAAAGTAGGTCATCGTTGCCTATTATTCATGGCTCACATTTTTGTTCCGGTAGCAGTTTCAAGACTGGGTCATTTGCAGTAAGCAAATTTTGAGAATTTATCTTGACCTAGAGTTAGGTTTCCAGATGACTCATAATAAAGAAATATTAGTTAGCTTTCCGGGATGTAGAAAGCGTTTGTGTGTAGCCAGCAGTGCTTCATTCATCAACATCGAGCCCAACTTGTTTAAACGGAAAGTCAAAGAGGCCATCGAAATTTACAAACACCCAACAAAGATGAACCGAGACAAGGGCTACCGTTTACCAGCAGTCTACCAGGCAATGCTGTCAGGTAGCTCCACAAGCAGAGTGACGTTGCCAGCGATCGTTAATTAGGGCTAAAGAAGTAACTGAGAGGGTCATGAAAGCTATCCTATTCAATGGGCAAAGGTTTTTTTTCGTACACAGTAAACAAATATGGTGTATGCATTCATCGTAGAGAAAATGGGTGTAGCGCCTAAATGATAGATCGCCGTAACATATGTTCACGGTTGAGGGCACATCACATATCAAAGAACGTTAAAAGGATTGCTTGTGCAGGGTGGTGGCATTGCCAGTGTGGTATTCTCAGCATCCTCGCATCCCTGATCTTCTAGGATATATTATATATCAACCATATTTCCTATATTTGTCATTGCGAAACGGACCGATTAGATGCTTTCCTTTTCTATGCTCGGTATCAATTTACGTACCATCAATCTAGCGTTTTTCACTGCGATCACTCGCCAGGAACCATCATCCAATCTCTCCTTTTTAACCTCATTCAGAAACTTCACGCCTTCTTTTAATCCATCATTTCTAACCTTGGTCGCAAATGACACACCATCTTGCAATTCCTCCTTTCTAACCTCGGTTTCAATGTACACACCATCTCCCAATCCATCTTTTCTAATCTCGATCACAAATTGCGCACTATCCTCCAATTCCAGACTGGCGATTCTGTCACATGCTGAGCGTAGACGTTTATTGTGCAAACGCACACAGCCACCATATTCCTGACATTGAAATGCTTCCTGAAGAGAGATAGCTTTCTTGCATAGCTAACATTATTTTGGATAAGACTGATGAAATGAACGAATAAAGGGATCCATTTCTAGCTATGCTTCGTCCATTTCTGGTTAAGCTCCGCCCACTTTTAGAACGTATTGAAATTGATTTATGTACTTCAACCTCGATTCGGACTTCGCAGAATCGCCTAATTCAAGGTAACTATACAGGTATGCTGTTAAATATTTTGAAACGTATTCGGATAATCAGCTATTAAATTGTAAATTCGTTAAAGAGACATATAATTCGTACACTTGAATTTTGAAATTTGAGGACTGAAAATTATACGGCATTATGAGTGATGCCAGCTAATATGTGAGGTAATTGTTTATGACGCCAGGTAATAGGATGACAGATCGCATCCTTCTAATATCATGCAGCTAATGGAGTAATCTAGTTTTAGCTACGTCCCGCCCATTTCTAGCTAAAGACCACCTACGCTTTGGTCGTGTTGTGATTGATCGGTACCTGTGCTCTCTCAATCTAAATTAACAGAAAACTATACAGGTAAGCTGTTCACTGTTTTGAAAATAGATTGACTAGGCGCTGTTGCCGCCATTCAGCAACATTTGTATTAAATAGTAAAGACATACAAAATGTAGAGCAATGCCTAGTCCGTCATTAATTAAGCGGTTGTGGCGAACTTAGCTACAGCATTCGTGACGTAATTGATTATAAGTCAGCTTACGCTTCCCGTAGTGGATTATGACGTCATATGATTGCGTGAGAAACTGGATAAATGAATTTACATAATTTTGGAGTCACTACAATTTCCTACCTCACATAGACTGGAACTTCACACAAAGTATACTATATTGATTAATCGCGTGAGAGCGCTGAACATCTAATTACTCTGATCCAAAGGACCAGATGCTTAGGAATAGCGACATTACCGCAATTCCAAGGTCACTCCTCGCGTTAAGTCGCTTAGGCGCCATCCACAAATGGAACAAACCAACGACACAATTGAATAATCGTTATAAAGATTTTTTTATTTTGCTTTATTAAACTAACCAATTAAACCAGTTGAATAAATAAATCTATGTCAATAAACATAGTGAGATATTTCAGATCTATGGCAGTGGAGGACATTATAACAAAATGTATCTGGTGTATCTTAGAGTATGTAATTCCTATTCTATCAACTCTGTTAGAAAACAGCTATGTTGTATTTTTCTTATTGTAAAAACTGGATATTAAATGTGCATATTCACACCAAAATGCTTGAAAATTAATTTGTTAAGAATGTAGGCTTTTAGAGACTTAAATTGCATGCCTAGATGCAATGAAACGAAATAAATCTTACCATATGATCATTTCATTCCTTACACATCATTACAAGTATTTATCTGTGAATTTGAAATAGTGACACGTGCCCCTATGTCAATTTCTCAACTCAAAGAATTGTATTAATTATTGCGTGATGGAATCACCAGATCTTAAAATTTGCTGGGTTTCTTTACATCTAGACCCATAATTTAAACCGCTAAATGTACAGAATTTTAACAATTCTAATTTCAAGTATTCTACTGTGAATATGCACCTTTAAGAGGAAGTTACAAACATCTTAATGTTCTTAATTACCCGCTAAGATCCCTTAGGATTGCTTACGCAATCTCTAAGATGATCACCATCTTGTCTTAGGGAGATCACTGGATGTGTGCATGGCTGGTACCTATACATATATGCGTAATAGTTATTCTACCATCTAATGAAATAGGTGAATCCACTTTTAGCTACACCCCGCCCATCCCTATCTAAGCTCCGCCCATACTTTGCGCATGTCGGTATCGATTTATATACTTTGAGCCCTGCATTCCTGGAATTCGAATTTCAATGTAATTATACACGTACGTAGTTGAATATTTTGAAAGTAATTTGACTTGGTGCTGTTGCTGCCATAGTAATTCACTATGTCGTCATATACTTGAATCACAGATTGGATTCCTCCATGTTGACTACATGTCTGATCTGTGTTCATAAATATGTCCAACATTCTCTTGTGAGTCAGTTGAATTAATTTATTGGGAATTAGATGAGAAAGGTTGTAATGATAACCGATTGTAGAGATTATTATGCTAAAGCAATAGGTTGTCATTATTAAACTGACAAGAATAGTAAAGCTTTCTACAACGGAAATCGTATATTGAGAAATAATAGACACAATATATGTGATTTTAGCAATAAGGAAATTGATGCCAATTCGGTTGAAAGCCACTGCCCTTGTAATAGTGATCAGCATTCGATATGATTACAACAGTAAAATATCAACAAAATAGACCATGTTTTACAAGAATAGCAGATCGGACAAGATATATATTAAGCAGATTCGATGGAAGCGTGCTAAGAATTACTGTTTTTTTGGTGCCAATACCACTTTTATATTTTCATATTATTAAAGCTAGAGCCGGATGCTAGAATGGAATGTTTGCGGAACGTTAAGCCATTGTGCATTATTCTGTCAAATATATAAAATATTATTATTGTCGTCATCATCATCATCATCATTAGTATTAATGTTATGCAAATATAAGTCTAGTTGTGACGTGATTAGCGTCCAAATTAAGCACAATGTGAAGGGATACGGACGGAGATCATTTATTCTCGGGTGCATTCTGCCGGGGTGGGTTGGTGGGTGCTTCTTAAGGGAACACACAATTATTTGCTAGAAATCTGCTTGAACGTGTTTCCAGAATTTGGTTAATGACAAAATGACTGGTTAGTGG
Source organism: Chaetoderma sp. LZ-2023a (assembly GCA_034401795.1). Taxonomy (NCBI): domain Eukaryota; kingdom Metazoa; phylum Mollusca; class Caudofoveata; order Chaetodermatida; family Chaetodermatidae; genus Chaetoderma; species Chaetoderma sp. LZ-2023a. The sequence goes on from CM067364.1 coordinate 66,533,807, forward strand.
TACAATACTAAGCACTAAAGCTAAGATATTGTGAATACTTTAACTCTACTAGTGATAGTATCTTTATGTGGCCCTGTAGAATGAGAGAAGAGGGGGGGGGGTCATCGATTAATTGTACAATTGTACCTCCAATTGAAGATCCATATTTAGCTCTAGCAATTTAGAAGATCCTTTCTAAGAGAATAAACATTCCAAAATTGTCTTGGAAAGCATTTGGAACACCCACCTCCAGCTTGCGGGATGGATTCCTCTTCATATGAAAATCCCATGTATTTCTGGTGGAGTAGCCAGCTTTTACTCCTGCCGCCGATCAGCAGATTAGCTTGTACTGAGGCCTTATACACTGATATTTTATCGGTGGTGTAGCTCTTCCATTGGTTCTGTGCTCTACATAATGGCTGGGTAGTGGTTCTACTCGATCTGCTATGGTTAGTATAGTGACACACGTGCAATTGGACGGACGGATCAAGCATGAGTCACTTATGCAAAGTGATCACTTAACGCAACATGTTTCATATTGCATTATGATTACTGTATTAGTAGAAACATCCTACAGCTACAATCAGTCCGTCTTCATTTTTGTCTACTGTGTCTTGTCTTCAGCCATAATTCTTAGCTTTCTCAGGTCTATTCTTGACTTGAGTGTGCCGAGCTCTGATTTCTTGAGGTCACCTCATAGCACGCTTAGCAGATTTATGCAATGACGTCCTCTCCCGTCTTTGTATTTGCTGGCTCCGATTAGGACGAATTCCAAGGCTCTCTAAGCTGGTGTCTCTTTTGCATGTGCATACTCTCTATGGGCAAATAATGGCGGTCTGGTAAGGCTCGTGGTCCAATGTGCATTAATAATAAAAGACGTCCACATGTGCCCCCAAAAGCAAGGTCTGGCTGTTTACACAATATAATACTAATTGAGAATTGCGAACAAAGTATACAAAGAAGAACCTGCGTGCGTTTGTGCACCTTTTTGCAGAAGAATGGAAAGAAGTGTGAAGAATGAGTTCAAACGATAAGAAAATAATCTGCATTCAATTGTTTCAGAGATGATCAGGATAAGCACAAGAAGGTAAAACAATCATCAAATAGAGACAATGGGCTATACAGGTGCCTTGGATGATGCTGCGTTAGTGCCGGCAAAGTGAAAAACACATACAAGGTACGACATGATTAACAATGAGACACGTCATGTACATCTTTTATTATGTGCCTTTATTAGACCATAGGTCTTACACGACCACTATTAGTTGATCATATTGTCGTTACAAAGTGCTGACAAACTGAAAGTAAATACACATGAATAGTATTAGTTTTATATATCGGTTTCCTTACACAATATTGATTTTCTGTCTCTGCCTCTATTTCCGTTCATAATCGTTCTTTGAGTGCTCAGCATTTTGACCATTAATAAGAGGGCAATCACATAGTGAACAATGTCAACTTACTCGTGTCTTCGTGTTTTCTTTCAATGGGCCTTTCCAATGTATCCATCCATTATATGACACCATAATCAACTACCTGACGTGTATGCTGACGTCATAATCAATTATGGCCATGAATGATGTAACCACGTTTTGCACGAACGCTTAATTGATGACGGACTAAGTGTTGTTCTACGAATGTATGTATTTAATATTTAATAAATATTCTGTTTAATATTTTGAAATTAATTTGACACGGTGCTGTTGCTGCCAAAATTATTTTCAAACTATTCAACAGCTTACATGTATATTTTTCTGGAAATAGAGATGCGTGGTATGCAGGGTTCGATCGATCCCAACAGGGGAAAAGTGGGGGATTTAGCTAGAGATTGGCGGAGCATAGCTAAAACGGGATACATCTATTTTCAATACATGAATATTTCCAGTGCATGGACATTTGGTATGCCCACGATGTTTGGCCTCGCTGCATCATGTGTGTTTCTCTTAGCCGGACTGTTTTGCTTGGATGTCTCATAGCATCGCAAGGCTGTAATTGAATCCGTGTTAAACGTGTACTGTGTGTATTGTCCTTGTAGGCTACACGGCTCCCTCTCAGTAAATGAAGACACGTTTAAGCACATATAATCGTGCTATGTTAAGGGGGCCATTAAGGTCGAGACGTCGTCTCCAGAGCTTAAACAACAAAAGGATCAGTCTTTAACAGAAGGAGCCATTCCTAGTTATGCCCGTAAATTTCTTGCTGAGCCCCACCCGTGCTTTGCGTGTGTTGGCATCGCTTTATAAACTTTGAATCTTGAATTCCCAGCATCCCAGTTTCATGATAACTATACATCTAATCTAGTGAATATTTTGACACTAATTTGACTAGCAACATCAACCGTCACCGGTCAAATTAGTTTCAAAATATCCAACATAATATTTACTGAATAGTAAAGACATGCGATTCGTACACATGACGGACTTTTCACTATTTTTGACGGACCTAGTTTCATCACTTCTTGTGCATTTTGATTGTGACGTCAGACTACATATGATCTAACACCTTAGACCAATCCATTCTCCAGTTAACCATCCAATGAAGGTTGTTTGCTATTTTGGCATTCCTGTGACAGGAAGCTGTGTTTGCAATGGACATCGTCAGCTCCATTAAAGCCTAATTTCAAATTGTGTTCCTAAAAAGTGTAGGCATATTCATAATATTGATTTCTATCTATAGCTGCATTCACAACCTGCCATTTCTTAAATTTGAGTGTATTGCATAATTGTCATGCTTTTCCAGAACAATTACAATGCCGTGTTTGTTATAGTGTTTAGCATGCCAAATCACAATGACGTCCCATTTTGTGAGATCATATCTAAGTATATCTTTCCTCTAGCTCCCTCCACTAAATGGATCCAGGCAAGTTTCCATCACACATGGATATAGCAGTTCTAACAGTCTACCAGAACAAATTCTAATATTATGATGCCGCAATCAGTTTATGCTGAATTCACGCCATATGGGAAACACCCCGCCCAGCCGAGTAACGCCACGAATAGACTAGACACAGTCACCATTTATTAACACATGCTTAACACTGAGCGGATGCGCTAAAGAAGAGTCGCACATTCTCCGCTGGATAAACGACTTATTTTGTTTGATATGGAAGCATGCCACGCGCCAATAAAACAAACATGATGATATTAAATGGTGCTTGGAATGTAGCATTCGCTGAGAATCCCTGTTTGATGTGGTTCTCATGGATTCCTGCAGAGGCTTATATTCAGGATGATCGCTCCTGGTACTCGAGTTAGAAGAGATCTCACGTAAATATTCTGCCTTCAGCACAGTTTCTGATATTGGCAAATTGATACGTGCCACGTGCAAATAGGTCTCTTTTTGTAGCGCTTATATTACCATACCACGCGGGTTTACTCATTAGGTCTGGTTGATATATCCAGACATATGAGCATAGAAAGCAGCTATTTTTGTCACTGGCTATTTATTTGAATCTAGTGAATTGAAGAAACATGGTGGCAATCTAAAATTTAGAAGTTGAATGTTGGTAATATCTAAAGATACCAGCTACACTCACTATGAACTATTTGATGACTGCTTCCCTGATAATGCTTGCTGGGCAAGTACTGGACCAATACAGGGCCCAGACAATTGGGTTATCAGAGGTGTGTCACTTGCATAACTGTTCGTAAATAGGGCAATGGATGGGGGGGGGGGGGGTCGCGGTTTGCTCACTATATATGTTACACGATACATATGGAGACAGATCATTAAGCAAGTATATTAAATGGTAGCTGGCGTCTGTTTCACAATGGTAATGTTAGCTTCCATCCATAGTTCATTGTTTCACTGATAACATGTTCGCTATTTGATCACCATTAGTTCTTTACATGGTCGTCGACCACAGATGGGATTACACGCACGTACGCCTGGACACACAGACGCCCGGACACGTCCACGCACCGCGTGCGCACACGCACACATGTAGACACGCAGCCGCGCAGTCACGCGTGCATGCAAGAACGCCGGCGGGTCTGCATCAGCATATGCTCAAGTTACCAATGCAAACACTAATTGATTAAAATAATTACGTCCTATTTTCTAAACATTGTACTGCGATTATCGTGTGGAAACTTCCATGTTTGCTAATGCATATTCATAGTACCAGGATCATATCGAGTGGTATTCTTTTATCTGTTGGATACTTCTTTCTGTTAAAATATCTACGTTGTGTATTGTCAAATATAGGAATGCGATTATTGAGTAAAAATGGGCACGTTTGTTGCGGTAATGAATATTTATAATTCAGCGGTATTATACGACAATGACCCAGAACAAATCGATATATTAAATGTCAGAGCATTATTTTATCTCATTTTTTCCTGCTCTCGTCCAACGACTAATTCCTTACATATATTATCATGATTTGCTATCCATATTTCACATTGTTAGCTTTAAATTATAGAGTAAACATGGTTATGGGGAGAACAATATTTTGGCCAAACTGTCAGTAACAAAGATCGCCAATACAGATGTGAAGGATTAACTGAGACATGTGGTCAGAAATGACAACTTCAGATCACATGTCCGAAAGCTCATCCCATGGCGACCATCCGTCATTCATTCTTCATCCAAACGCTGTCCATAAATTGTACTATAACTAGTACCTCGTACATATATTACTGGTAAATGGTACCAATGCGACAAATATGAGCCGTATCTCAAGTTCAATTAATGTTTTCTCTGACAGTTTTCTTCCGATTCTCTTCAATCCTGGCCATATTCTAGAACATTGAAAGATCTAAAGATTTTGCAATGCCACTTTTAATAACTCCCTTAGGGTCAACGTCATTCACTAGTAAACATTTATATTTGTATGGAATGAAATGATTGTATGTTGAGATTTATGTCGTTGCATTACATCTACGCCAACAATTTAAGCCTCTAAATGTATACAATTTAAAAAAATGTATTTTCAGGTAATCTTGGAATGAATGTGCACCTTTAAGCGTTTATGACTGACTTAATTACGTCATTCATAACGTAATTGAACATGACGTCAGCCTACATGTGACGTAGTTGAGTATTACGTAATATGATTGATCGATTCATATATTACGACACGAAAGGGTCGGTTGATGGAAACGATTGGCTTCTTAATAGTCACCAGAAGGCCACATTCAAGTTGAAATCCCATGCTGCATGCGTGCATGTGCACATCATATGTCCACTACGCGCATGTGCGCACACACACATACACACGCACGCGTGCACACACTCCCCGGCCTGAATCATTTGCCTTACATCACACCTAAATATGGGTGATCTCTGCTGATCACAGTATCTTAAAGTAACACCCTGTATTGTCTCCTTCAGACGACTGCCAACAACATATGGTCTTCCAACCTAGTATTTATGCTAGTATTAATGGAAGAAACTATGTCACGCACAATCCTTTTTTATATTCAAACATTCGTTGGAGATATTATATTGAATACACCGATTATTTTAGTGGATATGAGAAATACGCCACGCGTCAGCCAAACTGAAGTGCTTCTACGATATGTTGGTCATTGTGTTCGATAGTAATCCATTGTGACGTGTTTGTCATGGAATTATGTTCATGCGAAGTGAAATTTCCTTTAGGGAATTCTCGGCTTACACGTCCTTCTGTCTGTCTGCCTGCCTGCCTGGCTGCCTGCCTGCCTGCCCTGTCGACCTGTCTGCCTGTCTGCCGGCATGCCTACCGGCCAGCCTGCCTGCTGGGCTACCGGCCAGCCTGCCTGCCTGCCTGCCTGCCTGCCTGCCTGCCTGCCTGCCTGCCTGCCTGCCTCTCTCAATAGTTATTTATCATCTGGCCAATTATCACATTGGAATTTAGCAAATCTTAGAAACTCTTTTTTAATCTGACAAAAATTAGTTAAATGGTGCTATGATTAATATGCTGACACGCGCACGGCGCATTTCAATAGCGCTAATTGATTGGATTAAATACTTGATTTGTGCAAACATAGCGAGGCGATGATCGACTGGAAACGGATACGCGTGAATACTACGCCATGATACAACGGGTAAGCGCCACGCCACGCATCGTCTATATACCCAGATCGGTAGACCAAAGATACAAGTGCTCTTTCATTTGATTGTTCTATCTCTGGTTATAAACGATGTCCAGTCAATACGTTGTTTAGACATGACATCTTTATTTACAGATTGTTAGTATTCATGTGGGACTAAATGCTGTGCCTATATCTGCGAGTGAATGAAGTCAATACTCTCAATATACTCGGACAGAAATCATTTATTTTCCAGCAAACTAGGTCGAGAGACCGACCAAGTAACCAAAGAACCGGTACTTTAATAGAGGTGTTCTCTAAACAGCAATGTTCTTTTTATACTCTGGCAGCAACATGGTGCTCAGTAAAACCCGAACAGCATGTGTATTAAATAACAAAGACATACATTCTTCCAACGTGTTGAACAATTAAGCATGTAAGACGGACTAAATCGAGGCATTTATCGGGTCATGATTTTGTTGTCATCCTATACGTTCTGTAGTTGATTATAGCGTCATATGCTGCCATATGATGGATGGATACACTGAAAAGGTTCATTGAGGTAGACGATTGGTAATGTTAGAACAGTAATTATTTACCTGTGGCTTTAGCAAATTGCAGCAACACTCTAAACATGCTGTGGATATTGGACGTTTAAAAGACGCGTTATTTATGTTGGTGCAATTTCTGTTTTTGCTAATACGAATGTCTAAAACAGTACACACCTGCTTAATTATGAGCAGAGATAAATAAGATACCAGAATTATTTTAAGGAAAAGAGAAGATATGCGACAAATTAGATTGATCTTTTTTTCTTGAACGGTGATGGTGTTCGACACACAAAACACATTTGTTTTATTAATACACATGTACACTCACATTTCCGTATTTCCTTCACAAATAACCTGCGCTAACCTTTAATAAAATGGTATATTGCCATCATGCTTTGTGCAAAAATATGTTAGTGACGTCACTTGGTTTTAAGGTACCAAAATTGACGAAAACATGACGTGGGTCTACAATGGGAAACAAAATATCAAACGTAACTTCCGAATTATAACGACGAGACAAAATGGATTACGGATACCTATCCATCGCCCAACTTCACGATTAAATTTAATTGGTTTATACAGACTGAAGTGAACATATGCGTCTGTTAAACTCAAGAAAAATGGATCCAGAGACTGCTATGAAAATACATCTTTGGAAGACAGATTTCAGGGCAAAGTATAAACACGGACAAAGCCCTTAAAGGGGAACACAAGAAGGGGCACCATGGTTTGGATAACACACGCAGTTCTATCATAGAGCCCACATTTAAGCAACTGCGTAAAACTTTCCTGCGACATTTATATATAAATCCGATTAAAATGGTGTTAAAGAACGCTATGTTGCTATAATTTTCTGCGAGTTAATTAAACCTATGACGTCATAGGGTGAATCCTATCCGACAAGAACCAGATGATTACGGCACTCTGAAGACGGGTGTGTATGCATTTGGATGGTGATATCTCTATCGGTGATCGTGCTATTGGCTTCATTTATATATGTACAGATTGAAGAGATTAAGACGTTTATCACGCTATCGCAAATTTATGGAATATATTTGTTATTTTCATACATTAGTTGCCGAACCTTAAGATAGCCATTTTATATGAAGATGCCTGCCAGTTACTTGAATATTACAATATCTCAGGAAGTTTTGAGGCTAGTATGAGAGCATAAGTATATAAAGATGGACTGGATGTATGTAAGAACTATTTAAACTCTCATATTAATAGATAACAGCATCTGCCGTAGCGCCAGTGAGAGTGTGTATTCAAAAGTTGCAATCATATTGATATACCTATACTATCGCGTCATTCATTTATCTCAAGATCAAAACTTGATGTCAAAATCGGCACCTTCAGAGAAATCAGACAAATGGCTGTTATTATATATTATTTAACATTTCCGCAAATATAGTTTATATATTCCTAACACCGCTGAATCGAACCCCCTTATAAAACGCAGTTCGCAATTTTATTGCGATACTATTGAATGACAGCGAGAAAAACGTTCAACTTATGACGTCATATGCCTCATCCGGGAATAGAAATTTAACTAATATATCACACATTTAAATAACGAAGATATATATTTCTAATTTGAGCACAGAGCTTACTATTATATTTTTGAAAACGTTACGGTCTGTAGATTCATTTTATACAAAGTAGTATAGAGGGTCTGGTGTTTCCCTTTAAGCTTCATTTATGACGACTGATTAAAGGAATACTATTGTTCACTCCAAAAATTGTGTTTAGTTTGTCTCCTTAACACCGCTGAGGTAGCGACAGTTACGCTCCCTTCATAAAATGATTGCGTTTACCTTAACGCAGTAGCACTTAAGCTGGCCAAACGGGTTATGCAATGGTCTTGAGAAATGTTCATTTCGATAAGAATGGTTTTTAAGACTTACCACTGGAATGACAATAACCGAGCCAGTCATTCTAGTAGTACCATTTCATAAAATCGTCTTCTTTTGGTCTGCAAGTTTACCTTTTAGTGATAAAACTAAAATTTTCTTGAAGAAATTAGAGGCATAACGAGTTAATTTACACGCGTTGAGAGGCCTACATCTTATCGTAGGCATACACTACACATTCATGATTTGCATGGTCATCTTCCATAGCAGGTCTACCCTATATTACAGTACATTCCAACATCCTCAATGTGACTTTGACCAAGCAGTTTTCTGGATAGTATTGGGCTATAACGAATACAGAGTTACAATGGTGATAAGAATTATATACTACTCGATCTGTTGTTTAGAAAGATTAATGTCTGGAGATTTTGTATCAATTATAATGATTTCTTTAGCCTAAAAGCGTATTTGTTTACAGAGATTCGATAACAGGTTCATGTCTATGAGACATCTATGCACAAAGGCGCAGCTAAGATAATCAACAGACAGTAAATACACCAGTCATATTTAAAATGTTAGGATGTCTAGACATATCAAGCACTGCTAATTCAAAGAAAATACGACACATGCCCACTGTTAATACATCTCAATAATGATCAACAGATCACTCAAAGAAGAACTATGAAGAAAATATAGATACGGACGCTGAAAACAAAAAGTGTAAAGCCTCGGGGAACTCAACAAATCATCGTGTAGGTAAGGTGATTGAAGAAATAATATCATTCATGATTCCACGCGAGAAATCATGTTTGTTTTGCGCTTCATTACTTTTACTACGGCACTGATGTGACAAGATTAAAGGCATTAACATAAAGCATGTTATCTGTTTGACGGTGATCTAATCTTCTTCTTATGGTACTCCTGGCCACCATTGACACATCTGCCTTTTTGTCTCGAGTCCTGATTCATTTCATTATATTTGAATTAATTCCTCACTTTTCAAATATTTCCTCTGCAACGTAGTTCGGTTTAAAATATTATTATTGACAGCAATTAGAGTTTTCTCCAATATAACGAGTGATTTGCTTATCCATCTATCCATCTATCCATCTATCCATCCATCCGGCGGTCAGCCAGCCAGCCAGCCAGCCAGCCAGCCAGCCATCCAGCCAGCCAGCCAGCCAGCCAGCCAGCCAGCCAGCCAGCCAGCCAGCCAGCCAGCCAGCCAGCCAGCCAGCCAGCCGGCCGGCCAGCCGGCCGGCCGGTCGTCCGTCCGTCCGTCCGTCCGTCCGTCCATCCGTCCGTCCGTCCGTCCGTCCGTCCGTCCGTCCGTCCATCCGTCCGTCCGTCCATCCGTCCATCCGTCCGTCCATCCGTCCATCCGTCCATCCGTCCATCCGTCCATCCGTCCATCCATCCATCCATCCATCCATCCATCCATCCATCCATCCATCCATCCATCCATCCATCCATCCATCCATCCATCCATCCATCCATCCATCCATCTATCGTTCAGTCAGTTGTTCGGGCGGTATGTGCACCTCGATGTCTGTCGATGTCGGTCGGTTCGTTGGATGGTCGGTCAGTCAGTCATTTGGTCGGATGGTTGGTGGGTTTGTCGGTCTGTCAGACAGTCTGTCGGTCAGGCGGTCGTTTGGTTGGTCATTCATTTGGCCCGCCTGTCCCGCCATGAGCCTGCCGGCCCAGCGACCAGCCCACCCAACACTGCACCCATTTTACACCCCCACCCCAGCCCCCACACCAGCCCACCATGTCTGCAATCTTGGTTAAGCTTATTGTTTAGCTCCATATATCGTCTTATATCGCTGGATGCGGTCACTATATTGGGTGTAGACTTACGCACTTGCTTACCTATCTGTCAACGCAGCGAATATATATTGAGGTCGTGAGGTTGAAGGTCAAGGTCATCTGATAGCATCCGATCTCGGTTACATTTTTGGTTTAGCTCCACGTATCATGTTACACCTTGTGATGGTTTCAACCTATTGTAGATAAACTTCGCCGCATGCTTACCTCTTTCAAGTGGATGCAACAGAATTATATTTAGTTTCTGAGACCAAAAGGCAAGCTCATCTGGCAGCATCCATCCATCATATGTTTTCCTATCTCCAGCGAACATATCATATTAATATTGATGCTGTGAGGTCAAAGGTCAAGGCCATCTGATGGAGTATAGTGTGGTGCTGGTGGTATCCCGCAATTTCGCAGTTCATGTTTCGCGGCTGCCGGGCTAGCTGATTCCCCCCGTTTCTACGGACGCCCGGCAGTCGTACCTTGGAACTTGAACTGCGCACATCTGCCGCTGGTTCCACGTGCCGATTCTAGACCTCTGTTGGGTGAGTAACCTTTTATACGTAGCTATGTTACTACAAATGGTGTCAGGAGTACTTTGGGCCCTAAATTAATAATTGTTATTAGTTATTTCTAAATTCTACTCACGATTTTGCTGTTAAAAAAGATAGAATTCTCGGAAAATATAAAGACTACTCTAGTCCTGCCCGAACGTCAATTGTACAGACTCTGGCCGCCATTTTGATTATTTGATAGTTATTTTTGTATGATTTAACAATCACAGATGGTAGGTGAGTCATAGTTAAATATATATTATTTATTTATACTATAGCATGCAAATGTCGGGTATATAGATTAATATACCTTACATACATACGCCATATACGTCATAAATTCAAGATTCAATGTTATTTATTTGAACTGTAATGATTGAATTGAGGTATATTTTCGTGCTTAGTTTCTATCGTCTATGTCAGTATTCCGTGGAATGGCAACCCTATAGTTTCTGTTATTGTTAGTTGTCTTCAGTGTCATATGTACGCGATTCTGAGCTGTAATTTACCCGTCGGTTTTTGGATATTTCTTTATATTTTAATTACAGCTCCATTTCGTTGTTTATTTCAGAATTATTTGAAATAAAGAAGTGATGTAAATCACTGTTGTTGTTATTATTATCATTATTATTAACTTTTTGAACATTAGAGGGTAATCTCCCTTCTAATCAACAAATATGTTTCAATTGTAATATTAGGTTTACTAATTACGCTGAACACTATTTGTTTTGGTCTTTTTTCTTGTTATTATTAATTCAAAAAGTTCATAATCACATTGCTAGTTACTCAGTTAAAACACTACTCAGCTTATGCCTTCTTTTCAAGTTAAATCTCAGGAGTTTTTGGCTCGCACCCAGTTTTCATTGGATCAATCCTTTACCCACAAAGCAATTTTGTTGGGTACAAGTAGAGGTTTCATTTTGAAAAGAGCTGATCAAACTGGGTTTGTTGAGTATTGGTGTAAAAGCGGTGGTACTACACAAGACTTGGTCAATATTTTGCAGTCGAGAATAGCCAGCGCCGTTCAGAAATTTCACCGTATCGTTTTCTATATCTGGGCCGGAACGTGCGACCTTACCGAGAACAGAGGCGACGGATTTGTCTATTTAAGGATGGCCGATGATGAACTCGCGGTAGACCGCATTTGCCAACACTGTCAACGTGCGATAGACATAGTAAGGCATTACGGCCAAACGGTGAAATTTATCGATATCCAGGCATATTCTCTGGTCCTGTATAATGAGCAACTTCACCATTTGAATCCCTGTCCCTTCAAAGACCAAGAGCTGCAACTGCATGACCAACTCTCTCTTCTCAATGATAGAATTGAGAAAATTAATGCAGATATTGGTGTCCACACCATCAAATGCAGTGCAGAGTTAATACTCCGTAAAAAATCTGGTGCACGTAAACGCGTCCGTTATCATTATACTTTCGAGTTTCTGAAGGATGGTTTGCATGCAGGTACGCTACTGAATCTGGTTTGGCTTCGGAAGATTCATTTAGACGTTCTCCGGAGTTGCACCACCATCACTACTCAGTGAGAAAAATATTCAGTAAGCATACGCTTACGACTTATTTCAGTAAGTGATATTACTTATTTAGCAAATATTAATTTCGCTTGCTTGGTATAAATCAACAGGTGACCCATAATGACGAAACCTTTGTGTATTAGCACTGCAATCATGGAGGAACTTAGTGCACTGCATAATATTAGTAAAATTCGAGATGCTGGTCAAGTAAGTTTTCATGAGTCAAGAGGTGGTTCCATGTCCCTGGACGACATTAAGGCAGATGCTGATCTGCTTGCCACAGCTACAGTCCTTGAACGATTGCTCCATGCTGGGGACGTCGTATTCGACATCAATGATGAAGGCGCTGTTGGTGGGGTCGACTCGCACCCAAGGGAAGGATCCCTGGAAGAGCAAGTAGCTAGACTGAACCTGAAACTGCTAGCTCAAGGTATCAAATACAAGGCACTCCTTAACTCAACTAGTCAACAAAGGGGTGATCAGACCCTAGTTGATAACCTGGCTCCTAGGGGTGTATATACCCCTAGAGAACCTAAGAGGGAGTCACGATCAGTTTCTCACCATAACACTAGGAAGTCATCACCAGTTCGTAGAGCTTACTGGGATGGCTCTTCGTACAATTACTCTAGAATGTCATCCCCCCCCCCCCGGTCGTAGAAGCTACTCTGATGGTCCTCCTCCACCTAAAATGCCAACTTTTGATGGAAAATGTGAGTGGAAACAATTTTTCATACAGTTTGAGCATACTGCTTCAAGGTACCGTTGGTCTGATACATATAAATTAGACATGCTCATCTCAGCTTTAAGGGACCCGGCCTTAAAGTTTTACTGCATCTGTTCTGTGCAAGTCCAGAATGATTACTTTAGTTTATGTGACAAATTACAGTTGAGATTCGGGAAGAAAGATCTGCCCCACATCATCAGAAAAAAGATGCAAGATATTCGACAAGAGGGTAACTCTTTAGAAGAATTTGCAGATATCATTCAGGAGCTCACTTTAGATGGTTACCCTGATGCCTCAGAGAGTTTGGGCGAGACAATTGCCATTGATGCATTTCTACGGGGTGTTGAGCATAAACGAACTGCTCTGATAGCTATGGATAAAGATCCGAGCCCCCTGGAGGAGGCTGTACAAATGGTCAATGCTGCTATCGATAATCAAAGATTGATCATGGGTTCCAGAAGACCTGAGGTTCGAAAGGTCTGTTTTCCGGACGATGCTTCTGGTGTGATGGAAGCAGATAATCCTGAGCAGTTGAGAGGCATAATGGCTCCAAGCAGGATAGATAAATTGGAGAAAGATGTCGAAGGATATGGTGAAGATAAAGGTAGATGTTGCGGAAATGTTAGAGAAAGGTATCATAGTTCCGTCAAAATCTGAGTGGTCGTCAGCCCCGGTATTAGTTCGGAAGAAAGAAGGTACCGTGAGGTACTGCGTCGATTTTCGAGCTCTGAACAGTATAACTCGCAAAGACCTTTACCCCATACCAAACATTGAGACATGTCTGGATGCACTTGGTGGGGCTAAGTTCATCAGCACACTTGATATGGCAGGTGGGTATTGGCAGGTCGAGGATGACCCAGAAGACTGCCACAAGCTCGCATTTATCACAAGATATGGGCTCTTTGAATTTGTCCGGATGCCATTTGGTACGTGCAACAGCCCGGCTACCTTTCAGAGGGATGTTCAGCTGGTGTTGCAAGGTCTTAACTGGTGCGAGTATCTGGCGTATTTAGATGACGTGGTAGTGACAGGGACTGACTTTGACAGTCATATGACCAACTTGAAAGCTGTCCTTTCCCGATTCCTGTTACACCACCTTACATTAAATCCTAAGAAGTGTAATTTGTTCCATACAGAACTCTGTTTCTTAGGTAAGTTGGTGAGTGATAAGGGAATCGCTGTTAAGCCAAACAATATGGAAAGCGTCGGTAATTGGCCTGTTCCTAAGACCAGGAAAGAGCTGGAATCTTTCCTAGTGTTTATGAATTACCACGGAGAGCACATACAGGGTTTTGCTGGTATTTCTGCTCCTCTCTCTGCACTTACCAGTTCCAAAGTAGAGTATGACTGGACTCTAGAGCATCAGGTAGCTTTCGAAATACTTCAGGGTGCTATGGCCAACCCTGCAGTGTTAGGTTATCCGACACCGGATGGTACCTTCATACTGGATACTGATGCTTCAGAGGCGGCTATTGGTGCAGAGTTATCTCAAATTCAGAATGGGAAAGAGGTGCTTATTGGTTTTGCGAGCCGAATGTTGACACCGGCTCAGCGTAAATATTGTGTTACACGCAGAGTTGCTGGTCGTGGTAGCATTTACTAGGCAGTACCGTATGTACTTGCTAGGACGGTCATTTATTGTTGTGACTGACCATCACAGTCTCACGTGGCTGCTCAGTTTCAAGCACATCAAAGGACAACTAGCTAGATGGCTAGAAGAACTGTCCCAATATAATATGACGATGCAGTACAGGCCCGGTAAACAGCACTCTAATGCTGATGGTCTATCACGAGTTCCAAGTGATTCTTCACCTTGCCACTGTTATAAAGCTGGCCAATCTCTTAGTTCATTACCATGTGGTGGGTGCACATATTTTACCAAGCTTCAGCATCAATGGTCGCAATTTGAACAAGATGTTGATGATGTAATTCCTTTGGATTTTCAAACCATAAGGGCCCTTCAACTGAGTAATAATGACCTATCAGACAGGGACACAGACAGCGACGATCCAGATGGACTGCTGAATGGTGTCCCCCACACAGACCAGGTTATCGGAAGGTCAAAGTGGTTAGACGCATTTTCTTCGGAGGATCTAAGGGAGCGTCAGTTGGAGGATCCTGATCTGAAGACAGTTGTCTCATGGATTAAGCAGTCACACACACATTCTGACGTGGAGCTATATTTAGCTAGTCCAGCTGTCAAGTTTTGGTGGGCTCGTTGTGATCAATTGATTTTTGTAGATAGCATTTTGCACTATCTCTGGGTAGAAGCAAATACCACATGGAATCTGCTGGTAGTCCCAAAGTCTCTCCAGAAGCTGTTTTTGGAAAATTGTCATGATTCCAAGCTTGCCAGTCACATGGGTGAGCAGACGACATTAGAGAGAGTGAAGGCTAAGTATATCTGGGACGGATACTCTCGTGATGTGGTGGCGTCTGTGAAATCCTGTCGGATTTGTAGCTGTAGCAAAAAAGCTTCCATCCGACCTAGAGCTGCTCTGGGCGAGTTCCATGCTGGTTTTCACAGCCCCTTTATCACATCTGCACTGGGAAATAGATATGTGTTGATGATCATAGATCAGTTCACTAAATGGGTTGAGTGCTATGCGCTCCCTGAACAAGGGGCAGAACTGGTAGCCAAAACGTATGTGGAGCGTTTTGTCACCACATTTGGCTGTTCATATTACTTACATACCGACCAGGGTCGTAACTTTGAGAGCAATCTATTTAAGGAACTGTGCCATCTACTGGAGATTTCAAAAACACGCACCACTGCTTATTGACCATGTTCTAATGGACAGATTGAACGTATAAACCGTACTGTCTTGCAGTGTATACGGTGTTACCTGCAAGAGCATGACAGACAGAAAGATTGGGACAAGTGTATTCCTTTCATCGCTGGAGCTATACGATCTACTGTAAGCCGACAGACGGGGTATACTCCCAACATGATGATGCTTGGTCGAGAAGTACTACAGCCTAGTGACATAATGTGCAAATGCCCTGTGTCTGCGACTACAGAGAATGCCACTTCAGATGCCAGTGACTTCGTCCAACAGTTACAGCAAACGTTGCATGAGACTCATGAGATAGCACGGAATAACCTTAAAATGGCGCAGAAGCGCCAGAAAAAAGAGTATGATCTACGTTTGCATGAGCATGCCTATCATGTTGGTGATGTAGTTCATCTTGCTAATTCTGCAACTAAAATAGGCCAGTCCAGTAAACTACAATCTCCTTGGACTGGTCCATTTATTAATTATAAAAAGTTGTCAGAAGCACTGTTTGGTATCAAAAACCAACGCCGGGAACTAGTTGTTCACCATGATAGATTAAAGCTGTGTAGAGATTGTGAGTTGCCTCTCTGGATATTGCGAATGAGACGTGCTATAAGCTCTGAAGATCATGGCGATGATGATGACTTATTATCCCCCGATAATGGCCTTAGGTTATCTGATGATAACAGTGCTTCCATTTTTGAAGAGGATTCGGATGAAACCATTCCATATGGTATTGATCCATCCTCATCAATTCTGGATAATGATCTAGATGCTGTTTTGACAGATGACCTGGATATCGACTCTGTTTTACCCGTCTCACAAACACAGCATCACTCTCCTAGGCGCATGAGGTGTCAGGTCGGAGGAGAAACGCATAACACTTCCCCTAGGAGCATGAGGTGTCAGGTCCGAGGGGAAACACATCACACATCTCCTAGAGATGACCAACTCCAAACTCACACCATTCAGAGTCGAACAGGAAGGATAGTGCCATCTTCCTAACATGTTTCTAGCTTAGGAAATGTATTAGAATGATCTTTAAGCATTCGTGAATTAGACTATGTAAGTCTTCATGGACCATACTTGTCCACCTGATTAAACGTTCCTTTGGTTTCGTCTTATTACGGATTCATTTGGTCATGGTATTGTTGCGGACTCCAGTTAGCTTTTCGGTCGTAGTACAGTACTACAATAGTAATGTGATAATGTACAATGGTAACAGTAATTCAACATTAAAAGAATTACTGTAATCCAGATGATATGAAATTATGACTTCAAATTTTAACATTCTGCATGACACTGAAGACATTCAACTTGTCCGGAAAACATGTATAATCATTGGCTTATGTTCCGTTTCCATCTTAGCTTTAGCTTCAGCAACAGCTGTAAGTTTTTGGGAAACTAAATTAGTTGGACACATAAGCACATAGTGGCTTTTTCCAGCAATAATACGCCTTGAGATACCAAAAACCAACAGGGGTCCATCGCTGTATGACTCACAGAACGCATTATTATAATTACGTGTTTTTCAAATGATGCGTGAATAATTGCGCCTAGTAATGCGTGGTTATATTTACGCATTTCTTGATCACACATTACAAATATGCGTTGTCAAATGATGTGTAAATTGTTACACATTAATCATACGCATTGTATTGTTAACTGTATTTATTGTCCGTCATGACGTGTGGTCATAATAATGCTCTCTGTTTATGTGTATATGGATTAAATCCATGTACAGGCTTTTATATGTATATGCATCATATGTTATGATGCAAACTCATTTATGTATAGTGAAATCCTGTATAGGTTAGCTATTTAATGCCAGTTCTACATTTGTCAGCTCAGATATTTTATAGGGTAGCTCAAATATATTATATGTAGTTTTATTAGGTCAGCACAGATATTTTATAGGATAGCCCAGGTATATTAATTCTACATAGGTCAGTTCAGATATTTTATATTAGGCCAACATATTATATACTGCCATACCTAAGTATTTCATTTATTAAACGTGTAGCAATTACATGTTAAAATGATGCAATGATGCATTATTACTCTATAATGCATAACTCATGCATATTTATAATGTGCATTACTCTATAATGCAGAAATCTTGCATATGACAGCATATTTATAATATGCATTTAGCAAAGACTACATAAATCGTACAGATGCATTTCTTGCGCTTACCATTTCATAATGCGCGAAGTAATTGGCGCGTTAGTCATAGCGCAAATTCATATGTTTCTTTCTTATGCTGTATTATCCGTTCCGTTTAGCTTCATTCAGATATCTTTATTGTGATAGGGATAGTGGTTTTCCGGATTTCCTAAATTTGTGGATTCAGATCCGTTTCAATTATATAAGAGGTATATCCTAAATGTTACGGTTAAAAATATTCACTAAATTAAAAAATTTGCAATCTTCATAGGTTTTCCTCGAATCTCACATAAGTTAATTTCAGATAACACTTCAACTAAATTCATGTGAGATTATTTTTATTACTTCTTTATCAATTCGGCAATTCCGTCAATTCTGTCAGTTTTCTGCTGGGGTAGAAAACCACTGTCCTTAATTTTAGTTAGGATGCTATGCTATTTTAGAATCTGTAACGATGGCCCTCGTCCAGCAGCTGTTGATCTATCCATCTGGTTTATTATTAACAGCCCCTTCCTTCTATATGGATCGACACCTACTTTTTTTAATTGGTAAAGTCTGATTCTACCTTTAGCAGTTGAGCGTCAATGCCTGTGTGTTTTTTATTGAGACCAGTAGATCAGCCTAACCATTTTAACTCGAAAGTTCAGGAAAGTGCTCTTGACATGTCTGATAAGAGTAACGCAAAAATTAGAAAATTAGTTAGAAATTGAGCTGTTTAATGCATCACCAAGTTGCAGTTAAATTATTAATACTAACTTAGTATGCCTAGTATATGTAATTAACCAGTTGAAAGAGTATTATTGATAGGGTTAACTCCGCCAGTGGTCATCCATTCACAGGTCTTTTGATGATTTTATTGAAGGTTTTGTAGACACCCTTTGAACTATACAGATGAGATATTACAAATTCTGCTTACAATGTAAGAATTATTCGGTTAAATACGTTGAAAATAGCTTAACTAGATGCCATTGGATGCATACATGTAGGCAGCAACAGCTTCCAGTCAGGTTATTTTCAAAATATTAAACTGAATATTTCAGACATCCTAAAGAATGTACTCCTTGAAATGGGTTACACTTCTTGCATTGTTTTCTATAGGGTGAAGTTTTAACTTCAACACTGGAATGACTGGCTTGGTTAGAGAACCAGTCCTTCCAGTGGTAAATATAAGATAATAGTATTCTCTAATACCTATATAATTCATAGTTTGCTTTGCTAGTGCTCTAAATTTCATATGTGTGCATTGATTAGAAAGAAGTCCCTTCAGCTGTGCACATTTTTAAAAGAGTAGATTTTTAGATAAGATATTTAATTAAATAACCATGTTTTTATAAACGGGGGAGAGTGTGGTGCTGGCGGTATCCCGCAATTCCGCAGTTCGTGTTTCGCGGCTGCCGGGCTAGCTGATTCCCGCCGTTTCTACGCACGCCCGGCAGTCGTACCTTGGAACTTGAACTGCGCACATCTGCCGCTGGTTCCACGGGCCGATTCGAGACCTCTGTTGGGTGAGTAACCTTTTATATGTAGCTAAGTTACTACAATAGTCTTGGTAATGTTTTTTGGTGCAGCGCCAAGTATCGGTTCATCATATTGGGACTCAACTTGAGCATGCACTCGGCTATATGAAGCGGGTGCAGTGGACTGATATTGAGGTTGTGAGGTCAAAGGATATGCTCATCGGACGGTGATGTACAATAATGTGTTGCAGTCATACATATAGCTGATTGTGTTTGCATATCTTTAATATATTTATGCAATGAATATCCCATGTTCAGCAATATTTTCCTATAACTATAGACTCCACTGTAATTAATTAGCCTTTTTAACATAATCCACAGCTACCTATTTAAATGCCTTAATTTATGGATCTCACATGTGGATGCTTCTTATGATGAATGATAACTAGACCACCAGCTCTACAGGACCACCATTGTAAAATATCAAACGCGCCATAGTAATTGACAACTTGGCATTACTGGCTATTTCTAAACAGAGCACGCATGTTATTTGACGTACTTTCCAGTATGCTAACAAACGTCCGGTCAATGGACAATGAGAAGTACATCCATTAGGCAGAATAATACTTTAAACACAAAGTGGCAATGAAACTAGCAAGTAGAATAAAAAGTCGTAAGTATCAATACATAAACACCGCATTGTACCTGCGTCACTTTATGCACATGTACCCAATAGTGTGTTAGTTTCTTGCTGTTTTGTCTCATTATTATTGATAGTCATAGTTGCGTGAAGAAACAATGCATATTTTCAGACTGTGCGCATTATTCTTTTATGCGCATTCTGACTGCATTGCTCATTCTGTGAATGAACCATGTCATCTTTCAAAACTGTTCTCATTACTGATTGACAGGCTTGTCCTTGCTGGCAGTGTATGCGAATTTAGCAAATAAACATGTCCAATTGTAAGCTATAAATATCCATGCATAAAGGGCGCAAACACGATATTTGATACAGCTTAGCTTTACTGTTACGTTCGAATACTGCATATATTATCCGAGTACACAACCAGTTAGCGGATTGACCACTTAGCTAGGGTTGACACTAAATCTTGTGAAGTTTGGCAACATACGATGGATCATTTAATCGTGATGAAACATGACAGCTAATAAATACGTTAAAAAGTGTCCTATGTTAGCGAAGCATAATTTGCAACGCTGTGTAAGACTGAATATTTCGTACACAATTTGCTATATGAGGGATATCTGAATTTGTCTCACTGGCAACCATATGTGGATACGAACTTTGCTGGACCAAAGCGCTGGTTATTTCCGTCCTACCAAAACACCTATAATCACATCTATCCACAGACGTTTTGAAAACAAAAACGGTGGGGATATTGCAATCACCTACGTCCATCTGGATATTCGTCTGTTCGTCTGGTTATCTCCCGTAAAACCGTTCGATGAAATGCAACTAAATGTGTTACCTGAGTTACCTGTATGATTGCTGATTGCAAGGCGATATGTACATTAGGCTCCGCCAGGTGCGGCGCGGTTGATGTGGAGGCCGACAAATAAAGTTGGCAGAATTCAACAAAAGTTGGTAGTTGTCTTACCAATATGATTGCAGATTGCGTGGGATGGTTGGGTGCCGTGGTTTGGAACATAATGTCAAAGATGGCAGAATTCACCTAAATCCTTTATATCAGTTATCCATACGATTCTGGATAGCGGCACGACGTTTAGATTAAGCTCTACTACCATCCCCACCCCACCGTCCACCTAGTTTGGAGAGGGTCTGTGGTGCGGGTGATGGCGCAGAATGTCAAATTTGGTGAAGGCGCGTGGATTTGCGATGGCACGCTAATTCTGCTTTATGTTTTAAATACATTGCTAAAGTTCATTAAATACTCTACTTATTGCGCTTGATAATTTGATAAGATAAATACGTGGCTTGTGTGAACCACAGTAAAGTGGTTCTAGTATATGTTTGGGACTGAGTTTGCTAATAATATCATGTTGATGTTATACGTATGTTCTCAGGCTGTTTTGGATTGCAGAAAGAAAATTACCTGTCTACTACAATATTGATCTGTTCCATACGTGTTGTTTTGTAATATTGTATTGATGCGTAATTGTATTGATGCTATAATTTCCTCACATGCCATATGTTTGAGATTGTTTACAATTCCCATTGACTTTTTCATTCATCAGCTTTCCTTGCGTGGTTTAATAAACACAATATCATAGATTATTTCTGTAGGTTATTTAATTGTGCCGTTATTTTATTCCATTTTTAGTTGGGTCCCATGCGACGTGAATCGAGGGACAACATCGGAAGTGCATTATTGTTGGTATTTCCGGGCATCTGATCCACTGAGTCTGCGGACCTAATCATGCCGCTTTCTCACGAGCTTCATCAATAGTCTCTAATGTCTGTGGATATCCACGCTGGTTGAGATAGGAATTTGGAATGATTCCGATAAGAAGTACATTGTGTACACTCGTTGTATGGTAATGCATTCCACTGTTTAGAGATCTAAAGCAATAAGATGCAGGGATTCGCTTCATCCATTGTATCAGTAAGAAAATTAGCAATACAAGCACTCTATATTTATACGGGCAGGCGCATCTGCCCTCGCTATGGCGAGTGAGTGTTGAGTAGTTTAATCGGGATTACCATATAGTGGTATCTACACTCAAAGCATTCCGCCCACCCACTATTGCTGTACACACTACTTCACGCTAGAACTGATGAAACTCATCAGACCTCTATCTCCACATTCAGCACAGATGTCCCGTAAAGGAGATCATAAAAAAGAGAATTACAGTAGATTTCAATAGAACCTGCCAATAATAGATTTTTTTATATCAATTTTCTGACTTAAAGGTTTCAATAACTCTGTCACTGTTAAATTTTCTGTTAAATTCATAAACTTTGGCACACCATAAAACTCATTTTATGATGTCATCGCATGAATCATCAACCACATCGATTCATATTACGCAACCCGTGTTTTGAGATTAGAAGAAAGTGGCATCTATTACAGTTACGTAACTGGACAAGTTATAGTTCAACAACGGATATTATTTCTCCTGTAGCGCATTAATATATTGGTGTATAAATAATCTGTTGTGAGCTACCAATGGTCAACAATAAAATATTAATTACGCGATGACGTCATATTACAACAATCATTCATGTGATCATATTGCGCATTGATTATCGGAGTAAATTGAACAAAATTACTTTCCGTCTCGAAATCTTGCATTTAGGAATTAGAAACCATACAAATAGTATATTTTATTTTACTTAACTTATACAAAAGCCGCATTTGATTGGTTTGACCAGTTTCCATGTGTGGTCTTTTAACTGATAAAGAATGTCCCATGTACACGTTTCCTCTCCTCAAACTTCTCACAGAAATTTCATAACTCGCAGACAACGTGAGCACATTCAATTTAAGTGAGTAGAAAATGAGTGAGTTGGCGAAGGTGCGTACAATGGGAATGATGTTATACATGCCCAATGAGAAGGTGGTGTATGTCCCGCGAATAAGCTTGAAGTGTGTGATTGAAAGCAGTTACGTTGGTTTAAAAGGAGATAAGGATGGGTTGAGGGCGTGACGCTGCGTCATTTGTCATAAATTGTTGATTGGAAGATGGTACGCGGCTTGTGAACGAGGTTAGAAATGAGGAACTGGAAGATGGTAGATATATTGTGTACGATGTTAGAACAAAGCATTCGGAATGTGGTGCGTGGATTGTGAACTAGGTTATAAATGAGCGATTAGAAGTTGGTTCGTGTGTTGTGAACGACGTTATAAATGAGGGATTGGAAGTTGGTGCGTGTGTTGTGAACGACGTTATAAATGAGGGATATGAAGTTGGTGCGTTTGGTGTGAACGACGTTATAACTGAGGGATTAGAAGTTGGTGCGTGGGTTGTGAACAAGGTTATAGATAAAGGATTTGAAGTTGGTGTTTGGGTTGTGAACGAGGTTAGAAATGAGGGATTGGATTTTGTTATGTGGATTATGAGCGAGGTTATAAATGAGCGAGTGGAAGTTGGCGCGTGGATTGTGAACGAGGTTATAAATGAGGGATTAGAAGTCGGTGAGTGGATTGTGAACGAGGCTATATATAAAGGGTTTGAAGTTGGTCTTTGTGTTGTGAACGAGGTTAGAAATGAGGGATTGGACTTTGCTGCGTGGATTGTGAACGAGGTTATAACTAAAGGATTGGAAGTTGGTGCTTGTGTTGTGAACGAGATTATAAATAAAGGATTGAATGTTTGTGCATGGGTTGTGAACGAGGTTATAAATGAAGGATTGGAAGTTGGTGCTTGTGTTGTGAACGAGATTATAAATAACGGATTGAATGTTTGTGCATGGGTTGTGAACGAGGTTATAAATGAAGGATTGGGAGTTGGTAATTGGGGTGTCCAATGAGGGATTGGATTTTGCTGCGTGGATTTTGAACGAGGTTATAAATAAAGGATTTGAATTTGGTGTTTTGGTTGTGAACGAGGTTAGAAATGAGGCATTGTAAGATGGTGTGTGGCAAGTGATGGAGGTTAGATAAGACGGATAGGAAGTTGGTACGTGGCGTGGGCGTGTATAGATGCGGCGTGAGAGGATGGTTTGTAGACGGTGAACATTCTACCAATATGTACACATTCACAGAATGGTGGAATGAAATGGCTGTTCAATGACACGTGTATAAAAATAAGTAGAATCATGTAACATTCCAAAATCATCGTCATGTTCATGCTACAGGTAATCACACCAGTCAGGAAATGTTGTGTTTCATTTCGTTGACGCCTAAGGTTACATTACAACTGTAACTCTGTCGAATATAATTTGAGGACTATCACACAGAGTATGCATGTACAAGAGCATCGGACCACATAAAATCAATAAATACTCATTGCCGAGACGAATGTGCTTGCCCCTTATAACGCTGAGCTGCATTCCCGACATTTAGCACAGAAAATGTTGGGTGCTTTGATATAGCCGTTCTTGGAAACTGATACAAACACAATCAGAAACACATCTTAAGCAGGACAGGCATTCGATTTCGCACTGGTCTCGTATGCCAGAGATTCAAAAGGTGTAGCATTCAGTTACAGCAAAACAAAGATAAAACTAAGACTCACGTAGAACACGAAAGTCTAAAATGCTGCAAGGTGTTCATTGCATAATGTTATATGTGTTTGAATAGTGTTGCAAATATTGAATGGTTTTGACATGCAACTAAGATACCCCATGTTTCCCTTGGATAACTAAACATATACGCATGATAGATTAGTATATCTCATCGATAAACATCACATGCCAATTCATGACAATACTACATTGATGTTTATTCCCATGGTTCTGCAATGATCCCCATTACATGCGCGTGTTCATACGACTGTGCGTTAGTACGTATGCGTCTTATTTCACTTCGTCATGTTCAAACCAGATCTCAAAACGCTTTAATTAGCTTATTTCGCAATTGCAAAATAAACAAATTTGGTTCTTTAAAGTATACTTTTACTGGTGCGTTGGAAAGACTACCTCCACCTTGCACACCCAGAATTTTGCTTAAGTTTCTGTCATTTCTGTATGCCTCAAACGTTACCAAAAGATGTATTTATGAAGCAAGTTTGGTTAGAGTATGTATTGAACCTAATATCTACTTAACATATTCTACGTGATCTCCACTCACATTTCCATTGGTGTTCAATTAACCGTGAAACGTAGGTCATGTCTACCTAGGAAAGTTTGCACAATTAACATATGTTACATCCATGCCCAAATCCATGCTCTTTGTATATGAATGGACTTAGAAGATATGGGACAGCCAAAATATATGCGAAGAAATAATGTAATTACTGTATCTAACAACACATGGGGAGTAGGACACGAATAGCATTTGAAAATACAGCCCGGAGTCGAATTTTTGTGTGTGTTTCTGTAAGTTGTTATAATGTGATCACGCTAACCTACACATTATTCGCAACCCACTATTCACCTCAGACACATTCCTAACCCATGTGCAGTTTACCCGTTTTTATAATGATATCACCTCTTTCTGAGCGCCATTACACCGCGATTCAAGATCCAACTCTCTCGCAGACTTGCGAGCCTAGAGTATTGAGTTGATGGCGTGTCTGTAAGCAGGCTGACCATTACTAGCCAAGCTACGCCTATTTTGTGCATGTATTGGAATTTATCAAAGCCATACAATACTTAACGGGCATTTCGAGATCCATGGCAGAGTTATAATATGCCACTATGTGTGTTACGGTAGTCTACAGGCGAGGTAATTAAGAAAATACAGAATGATACACATATCTAAAACAAGGCGATCAATTATGAGCAGAAGTAAAGAAAACATAGTAGGCCTCATAACAGATGCGTTATATTGGATTTCATTCTTTGGAACGTTGATTGGCAGGAATTCCTGATGTAGTGGTTCACTCAGTAAATAACCTGTAAATCGTGGATACAATATTGTCATGGCAATAATATGTACATAAAGGAAGTTACCATAAGTAAAGATAGACATACCTACGAACGCATGATGTGATATTTGCACTGGTGTATATGTGCAAAAGCCATGCAGTACGCGAGATTCACAATGCCAGACGTAACTCTTAAATTATAATCTGAAAATACCATTTGGGGGCGTGGTTGTATTCAGTTCATCTGGGATATCGATATGGCAGAGCTTGATAAGCATACACAGTTTATTCTGGTATGTCGATTATGTACGGGTGCGTGAATCAGCTGATTACATCATCCCAGACACAGTACAACAAGGCATTGTACATATATCTGTATTATTGATTCAGCCTTGAAATTAGATCTGGAGACTTGCAGATATCTGGCAGACTACTGCATGTGTAGACCATATGCAATTATGGTAGAACCATGTCTGCCGGTGTCATCAAATACATTGATATATCATATTTTATGAAAAAAACGAATGACAGTGTTTTTAATTTGTGAACAAAGCCTGGGTGGCCTACCACAAACGAAGAAAATGCCTTCCATTTTAACAGATGCTGCTGCGATGACTATTTACGAGGTTGTGGTTTACAGACACTGTAGCAAAATCCACCATTTTGAAACGGTATCAACAAGTTTGATCGCTACATAGTTTAAAAGAATATTTGGTACCACTAATTCCGGACGATTCGAATCTTATTATTTACTCGTTCAACTACAGTTTCAAAGTATTGTAGCAATACTGACCGTCGCAACTGTAACATAGGCAGCAACAGCGCACAGTCAAATTAGTTTCAAAATGTTCAACAAGATGTGTATTAAATAGTAAAGACATACAATTCGTACAACAACGTTTAGCCCGTCTTCAATTACGCGTTGAGACGTACTTATCTACGCCATGCATGGCATCATTTATCATAACGTCATCCTATGCGTCAGCTAGTGGAGTATGACATCATATGATGGATGGATAAACTGGAAAGTTACATTGCATGTATACACACTTGGTTGGTTACGTTAAATGCATACTAGCTCAATTGATGCATTTGTTTAATAACCATTAGTGTATTCAACAATAATTACATCAATGGACCAGCATGTTCTTGAGGCAAACTCAATAAAAATAGTTGTTATTTAACCGCAATTAGTCAATAACATTGGATGAGTTACGGCAATGTGTACACCACTACCTGCGTTCATATCCAACACTGAAGTCTATGTTCATACAACACTAACCTTATTGACCAAACAGTAGCACGAGATCACATCGGGCGCATGCGTTAGCTTACCATTAAGTAACTCGGTGAATATTTATTTAAATCAATTCATTGCTCTAACCAACTGCATAATCTGCTACGCATACATTCACGACTAACCAACCCCAGCTGTATATGATATGAAGGTGTGTATGCCCGATTTTAACACACTGGCCCTTTCCATTTCCCGCCCATCAACAGCTAAGCTCCACCCACGCCTCGCTGTGTTGGGATTGATGGATCCCCGAATGCCCTAACTATCAATTTCCTGAAAACTATACAGGGAAGCTGTTGAATATGTTGCAACTAATTTGACTGGGTGCTATTCCTGCCCAAATTGGTTTTAAAATATTCAACAGAATATTTATCAAATAGTAAAGACGCACAATTTGTACAACAACGCATAGACCGTCTTCAAATATGCGTTCGTGACACACTTATCGACGTCATTCATGAAGTCATTCATTATGCTGTCATTCTACACATCACGTAGTTTATTATGACGTCATATGATGAGTGGATACTCTTGAAAGGTGTATTACATGTTAGATAGGTTTCAATGCAGTTTACATGCCGTATTGGCAAGATCTGCAAAGCGTACCTAAGGCATGTGCTATACAACTTGCCATGAAATTATGATATTTTGGCATTTGCAGGTAATCGAACCCACAGCCGAGGAAAGCGCCAAACATCATAGCCCACAAACGCTTCCATCACACTAAGGCCGCGTGCATGCGTATGTGGAAACTATCGCGCGTTGACACGTGACAGAAATGGCATATACTACTCCTCTGCAGAGGGACATCTCTGGATGTGATATGTGGCAGAACGTGTACCTGGGATTTTATTTAAGCCATGTTTTTACTGAAATATTATTACAGAAATCTGTTCAGAAATATTTCCTGGACAACCACAGCAAAAAGAGATTACTAGATAATGCACCCTCACACATGTATAATATAATATAATCACTTTATATAATCACTTTAGTTTGAGTGCACCCGACGCGGGTTCCTTGTTCCATAAAATAAGAAATTATCTAATACGATTTCTTAAACGGATTGCAAAATACAATATATTAGTATTTGCGACTTGGTTTATTGTAGTTATTCCTCTTTTGATAGAACCATTGCCACGTGAGTGAGTATGTGGTATAATAAAACGTGTTAAAGAACCTTTGACGCAGCGAATTCCATTTCTTCTGACAACATGTGTTTGCCTGGAACAGTAATATCCGTCCGATGGCGGCGGCATACGCAAGGTTGTATTGTAGCGGCATGCCCATTCAAACTCGTCATTTTACTCCCCTCATAACGCAGGTTACTGGGCCAATACTGGCAGAACCGGATCGCATTTGGCCGGTACCGACCCCATAACGTGCGGGTCCAGGGTAGGACCATACGCTATGGGTACTGGGCATTCGTATCTCAAGAGATTTCCTTCGATACGAGATCGAGAAATGTATCTTGTATGTATTGAGTAGCCATTGGCGTAGTGATTTCCACCATAATATGGCGTTGAAAGTTTAAAGGGCATCAGCGCTACTCTCTACATACCAGACCATATTAATGCACGTAAACCGAGATGTTATAAAGCCTATTGCAATCGACATGACAAGTAGTTAACAGAAAAATAATCCCTCTGAATTCGTCGGAAAATTCAAATCTATCGCATACAAAATGAGGTCAAGAATTTACTGATGCTGATATCACACGAACCACTGGATGGATCAAGTCGATTTTAATGCCTGTATCGAGCTAGTGATACAGTGGTTAAGATGGTACCAAAATCAACGCGATCCACAGTGTTGCTTTTATCGTCCACTACGGAGATAGACTGGGTGCCGATCTGTCTGGTCCCCGAAGTGGAGTCTGTGTAACAGTCTAGTCGTTTTTTAAAATAATAATAAGGTGGCCGGTCATTACATTAGAGGCGTATTCTCGAAGCAGCCACAGCTCTATTTTTGGATTGGGTACTGGGATGATGTATGCACTAAGCAGCCACCATATTGTAACAGCTTTGGCTTACGTGGCTAGCTGCTGCAAACGAACAGATTCTAATTTCAATGGGCAATAACTCTGGAGGTGTTGAATATTTTGAAAACACTTTTACATACAGATCACTTATGGACTAGCCACCAACAACGTTCACTCAATGGACCTTTCCATTTTAGCTATGCCCCGCCCATCACTATCTAAGCTCCACCCACACCTCGCCGTTTTGGGATTGATCGATCCACAAATGCCCTAGCTATCAATTTCCTTAAAACTATACAGGGAAGCTGTTGAATATTTTGTAACTAATTTGACTGGGTGCTGTTGCTGCCTATGGAATATTTATTAAATAGTAAAAGCAAACAATTTGTACAACAACGCATAGACCGTCTTCAAATGTGCGTTCCTGACGTACTTATCGACGCCATTCATAACGTCATTCATTATGATGTGATTGTACACATCACGCAGTTCATTATGACGTCATATGATGGGTGGGTACTCTGGAAAGGTGAATTATTTTCAACATCGTTAAAATATCCAGAGTTAAACACCCATGGTAAATGTATTCCGTAGAAACTCAGCAGTCAAAGGGCTAAATAACGATTACTTTTAGGCACTGGCCACCATTCTTGCCATGTGGTGCATACTAGAGTGACGCATTTCTGGTGAGGCTCGACCAACATTTTACGCGCTTTGGAATCGATGTGAAACTTTGAAACCTGAACTCCCAGAATCTAAATTTTAATGCATTTATACAGATACGGATCATACATGCGTTCAATTTCTAATTGTTCTAAATTATAGTGGGCTAGTAGACAATTGTCCATAGCTGCCACAGCGATGCCTGTTTCCACCAAGCAGGCTTTTTGCACGCGGAGAAATTTAACGATGACCGTTATTTCATAATAACTCCGTTTAGAAGGCGCTTCTCCTAATTTAGTATTTAAATTTACTGAATTACTAAGCTGAAAAGTTAGGAAAATATCATAAAATGACAACTTAAGAGCTTTTGCTACTATTGCTTCTCCGTCATCGTAGGCATCGCGGATGGCATGGATTTTGGATACGTCGCATCGTCCAGAGATCGAAAGCGTTTGTCGAATGCCATCGTTTAATTTTTAGAGCTCTACTTAGATACTCAATTTCATCAAGATTTTCGAATACTTAAACAATGTTTAACAGCTTTTAGGTCTGGTGGCACCACAGATTGTAAGGATGCATACACCATATATAGAACCAATAGATGTGCAACAGCGGCTAGTAATAGGTCTATGCTTGAGGTAACTCATACAGGTAGACGCTAATGACGATGACAATGATGATGGTGGTGGTGGTGGCGGCGGTGGCGGCGGCCGCAGCAACGGCGACGATGCTGCTGCTGCTGCAGATGATGATGATGATGATGATGATGCTGTTGCTGATGATGATGATGATGATGATGATGATGATGATGATGATGATGATGATGATGATGATGATAATGATGATGATGATGACAACGATAACGACGATGGCGATGATGAGGATGTCAGTATTTACCAGGAATCCATTTCTAGCTATGCCAACCACCGCCCCCCCCCCCGCCCCAAACACACACCCACCCCTCTCCGCCCACACTCCACGCTTTAGGCATGTTGGGGTCGACTTATATATTTTGAACTCTGACTTCCCAAAATCACATTTTCAAGGTAACTATTCAGGCAAGCTGTTGGATATTTTGACACCATTTTGACTGGGTGCTATTTTTATGGCAACAAGAGCGCCGAGACAAATTAGTTTCAAAATATTCAACATAATACTAATTAAATATTAAATCCATCAACGACATGCAATAGAGTGATCCATTTCTATCTATGCCCCGCCAATTTCTAGCCAAGTTATACCCACGCTCTGTCTGTGTTGAGATCGATCGAGACCTGAATTCCCTGAATCTCAATATCCCAATAAAAATGTCGGGAACAAGAGAATAGACGAATTGTTTTGGTAAAACCAGGCAATTATAAGCAGTATATATAAAATGACGAGCAAACGTTCATGGACACTCTTGTTGACGGAGACATGCCGGTAAATGGAGGGATCCGATCTCTCACTCACATATATGGCGTCATGATCAACAAGAGAGTCAGCTTCCTGACTATTGATTTGAGTTCGCACGCACGCACCCAGGTCTGGGTCTAGTATTGGGCAAAGTCTGTTATATATGCCCCCCCCCCCCCCACCCAAACCCCCACCCCCACCGCTCCTCCGTATTTGCATTTATCGTAGTCAATATGAACTTTCAATGATTGTCTATGAATTTATTCTATTTTTACCTATTTCTCATGAAAATAATTTAGTTGATCTCATTGATCATGCACAATGTGGTCAAGAAAAGCTAAATATTTGCTCATTGATTGGCCTTTTCGGGAAGTTTCAAAATATTAAATATAGTGCTGTTTCTGAAAATCTACCGCTGGTATGACAGGTTCTGCTATTTAATAAACATGCTGTTGAATATTTTGAAACTAATTTGACCAAATTAGTGCCAAGACATTAAATATCTTACCTGTATAGTTTTCTGGAAATTGATAGTCAGGGCGTTTAGGAACCGATCGATCCCAACTCGAGCGAAGCGTAGGTGGAGCTTAGCTAAATATGGGCGGGGCATAGCTGAAAATGGAACGGTCCATTTTCATTGATGTCATCAAGCGCCAGACATATTACGTCATAATAGACAACTGACGTCACGTAATGACGCTGTGAAAAAACGGCGTCCTTATTACCCATTCACACACACGCGCGCACGCACGCGCGCACGCGCACGCGCACGCGCGCGCACGGACACACGCACGTACGCACGCACACGCACACGCACACGCACACGCACACGCACACGCACATCAACACGCGTGCACACGCGCACGCCATTGAAATTGCTATTGAAATAAACTAAGAAATACTGATTTTTTTTTGCCCAAACGGCCGCAAAAGGCTTTATGTCATGTTCATTGCTTATTTAAATATTGTGGTACATTAATTATATTACAGTATTCTCATAAGTAGTATTTATGTTTTCTTTGCTATTATGTATAGTGTACATTATTTCTATTATACTGCTCTTGATATTGCTCAAGATGTGGTTGGACAATTGTAATTTGATTTTTGGGAACTCCATTTCCTTGACTCTGCACTACGCTACGGACTCCGCAACTGCTTATTCCGCCACTGACTATATCGGTAGTAAATTATATCAAAATTATGGCCATTATAAGTAGGATGATTTGATAAGAATAATGATAAATTTGGGCTGTAAAGAGTAAGCTGAGGATTAGTCGATTGATATGTATAATAGTACTAATTAATTACGTTTGGGATTAAATTTCTAGCTGATAGACGAGGACCAAGAATTCTCTCGGATGTAGGTGTTATGATAATCTCCGCAACTTTTATCATTCAATTGTCGGTGCTTTTCTACGCCACTTATCAGTTTCTCGTCCGTATTTCCGAAGAATAGAACTTTATTAAACTCGAATCACTTTTACATTGATACACGATGAAGATTTTTCATCTTCTACGGGAACTTGACTTACGGTTAAAACGGGCCAATCTGACTTGAAGATTCTTTAGGTTCGGAAGAAAGACGTGAACTTCCTCTCTCCGTTGAAGCTTAGAATTATAATGACTAGAAACACGTTCCTATACAAAGACTGATGTAACTTTAATAAAACTTATAACAATGAATTTAGAAATAATGTAGTAATTGATGACCTTATAATGTCGCACAAAGATAAATCTATCTATCTCCTATAGCAGATAATAACTTTGCAAATACTAAAAGACTACTTGTAACTGAACAGATTCTGTATCAACGTATTTCTGAGATTCAGGACCATCTGATGACTGAGTGATCAAGAACAATGTTAACATTGTCTTATATAGTATAAAAGGACGCTCCTGAATAACGTTACACAACAAGGGCAAAGGAGTTGGTCCGGGTTCTGATTGGTTGAATCACATTGCTCACCCAATGGAATCCTCACAAGCTCTCCTGAAGATGCGTGTGTTCGACTAGTTCTAACTAGTTCTCACTGGACCTGATTTGAAGGATATATCACAACATCTTGTTGAAAATTGCTCAACACTGACGTCACGATGTTGCGATTCCAGGCATAGTTTCATGTTTTGGTTCAGCTTTACAGCTCAGCCACGGGCTTCTATCGAAATCTCTAGGATTCTCTCATACATGGTTTGTCTATGTAGGCTTTGGTAACATGACGGTTACAGCACCACAAAACCCCATCATCCAGTGCTATCTGACCTAACACGTCCTGCGGATCTGGTCACGGGAAAACCCGTAGCCAAGGCAGCACATGAGTCAGTAGCACCTGACAGAGTTCTATCGTACTAGCAAACCGGTTATTTAACCACTGTCTCTATTCAAGATATGGCCAGTCATAAAGTTATCAAAATAATCATTTCTCGCTAAACGCTGTTGAGCATTGACTGCTTAAATAGCCACAATTGTTCCTAAAACAATCCCGCATCGAAGCAGTCAATCATCAGCCGCGTTGTATATACCACCGCTAATATACGCAGCATCAAAGTTCATTCACTGATACAAAATCAGTATTACATACAGGCCTAACTAACCATGATTGGATTTCGGATAAATTCTATAACACCATCATGAAATACGTAATACGATAGTTTGCAGTCGTTGTTACGTTTTAACAAATAGTTTGCGTTTGTTGTTACGTTTTAACAAATAGTTTGCGTTTGTTGTTACGTTTTAACAAATAGTTTGCAGTTGTTGTTACGTTTTAACAAATAGTTTGCAGTCGTGGTTACGTTTTAACAAACAGTTTGGAGTTGTTGTTACGTTTTAACAAATAGTTTGCAGTTGTTGTTACGTTTTAACAAATAGTTTGCGTTTGTTGTTACGTTTTAATAAATAGTTTGCGTCTGTTGTTACGTTTTAACAAATAGTTTGCAGTTGTTGTTACGTTTTAACAAATAGTTTGCAGTTGTTGTTACGTTTTAACAAATAGTTTGCAGTCGTTGTTACGTTTTAACAAATAGTTTGCAGTTGTTGTTACGTTTTAACAAATAGTTTGCAGTTGTTGTTACGTTTTAACAAATAGTTTGCGTTTGTTGTTACGTTTTAACACATAGTTTGCGTCTGTTGTTACGTTTAAACAAATAGTTTGCGTCTGTTGTTACGTTTTAGCAAATAGTTTGCGTCTGTTGTTACGTTTTAACAAATAGTTTGCGTGTGTTGTTAATGTTTTAACAAATAGTTTGCGTCTGTTGTTACGTTTTAACAAATAGTTTGCGTTTGTTGTTAATGTTTTAACAAATAGTTTGCATCTGTTGTTACGTTTTAACAAATAGTTTGCGTCTGTTGTTACGTTTTAACAAATAGTTTGCGTCTGTTGTTACGTTTTAACAAATAGTTTGCGTCTGTTGTTACGTTTTAACAAATAGTTTGCGTCTGTTGTTACGTTTTAACAAATAGTTTGCGTTTGTTGTTAATGTTTTAACAAATAGTTTGCGTTTGTTGTTAATGTTTTAACAAATAGTTTGCGTCTGTTGTTACGTTTTAACAAATAGTTTGCGTCTGTTGTTACGTTTTAACAAATAGTTTGCGTCTGTTGTTACGTTTTAACAAATAGTTTGCGTCTGTTGTTACGTTTTAACAAATAGTTTGCGTTTGTTGGTAATGTTTTAACAAATAGTTTGCATCTGTTGTTACGTTTTAACAAATAGTTTGCGTCTGTTGTTACGTTTTAACAAATAGTTTGCGTCTGTTGTTACGTTTTAGCAAATAGTTTGCAGTTGTTGTTACGTTTTAACAAATAGTTTGCAGTTGTTGTTACGTTTTAACAAATAGTTTGCAGTTGTTGTTGCGTTTTAACAAATAGTTTGCAGTTGTTGTTACGTTTTAACAAATAGTTTGCAGTCGTTGTTACGTTTTAACAAATAGTTTGCGTTTGTTGTTACGTTTTAACAAATAGTTTGCAGTTGTTGTTACGTTTTAACAAATAGTTTGCAGTTGTTGTTACGTTTTAACAAATAGTTTGCGTTTGTTGTTACGTTTTAACACATAGTTTGCGTCTGTTGTTACGTTTAAACAAATAGTTTGCGTCTGTTGTTACGTTTTAGCAAATAGTTTGCGTCTGTTGTTACGTTTTAACAAATAGTTTGCGTGTGTTGTTAATGTTTTAACAAATAGTTTGCGTCTGTTGTTACGTTTTAACAAATAGTTTGCGTTTGTTGTTAATGTTTTAACAAATAGTTTGCATCTGTTGTTACGTTTTAACAAATAGTTTGCGTCTGTTGTTACGTTTTAACAAATAGTTTGCGTCTGTTGTTACGTTTTAACAAATAGTTTGCGTCTGTTGTTACGTTTTAACAAATAGTTTGCGTCTGTTGTTACGTTTTAACAAATAGTTTGCGTTTGTTGTTAATGTTTTAACAAATAGTTTGCGTTTGTTGTTAATGTTTTAACAAATAGTTTGCGTCTGTTGTTACGTTTTAACAAATAGTTTGCGTCTGTTGTTACGTTTTAACAAATAGTTTGCGTCTGTTGTTACGTTTTAACAAATAGTTTGCGTCTGTTGTTACGTTTTAACAAATAGTTTGCGTTTGTTGGTAATGTTTTAACAAATAGTTTGCATCTGTTGTTACGTTTTAACAAATAGTTTGCGTCTGTTGTTACGTTTTAACAAATAGTTTGCGTCTGTTGTTACGTTTTAGCAAATAGTTTGCAGTTGTTGTTACGTTTTAACAAATAGTTTGCAGTTGTTGTTACGTTTTAACAAATAGTTTGCAGTTGTTGTTGCGTTTTAACAAATAGTTTGCAGTTGTTGTTACGTTTTAACAAATAGTTTGCAGTCGTTGTTACGTTTTAACAAATAGTTTGCGTTTGTTGTTACGTTTTAACAAATAGTTTGCAGTTGTTGTTACGTTTTAACAAATAGTTTGCAGTCGTTGTTACGTTTTAACAAATAGTTTGCAGTTGTTGTTACGTTTCAACAAATAGTTTGCAGTTGTTGTTACGTTTTAACAAATAGTTTGCGTTTGTTGTTACGTTTTAACAAATAGTTTGCAGTTGTTGTTACGTTTTAACAAATAGTTTGCAGTTGTTGTTACGTTTTAACAAATAGTTTGCAGTCGTTGTTACGTTTTAACAAATAGTTTGCAGTTGTTGTTACATTTTAACAAATAGTTTGCGTTTGTTCTTCCGTTTCAACAAATAGTTTGCAGTTGTTGTTACGTTTTAACAAATAGTTTGCGTTTGTTGTTACGTTTCAACAAATGGTTTGCAGTTGTTGTTACGTTTTAACAAATAGTTTGCAGTTGTTGTTACGTTTTAACAAATAGTTTGCAGTTGTTGTTACGTTTTAACAAATAGTTTGCAGTCGTTGTTACGTTTTAACAAATAGTTTGCAGTTGTTGTTACGTTTTAACAAATAGTTTGCGTTTGTTGTTACGTTTCAACAAATAGTTTGCAGTTGTTGTTACGTTTTAACAAATAGTTTGCAGTCGTTGTTACGTTTTAACAAATAGTTTGCAGTTGTTGTTACGTTTTAACAAATAGTTTGCAGTCTTTGTTACGTTTTAACAAATAGTTTGCAGTTGTTGTTACGTTTTAACAAATAGTTTGCGTTTGTTGTTACGTTTCAACAAATAGTTTGCAGTTGTTGTTACGTTTTAACAAATAGTTTGCAGTCGTTGTTACGTTTTAACAAATAGTTTGCAGTTGTTGTTACGTTTTAACAAATAGTTTGTCCGTTCGTCTGTCCTTTATTCATAGCTAACACATATATCGTATTCCAGCGTACAGCGTAAAATAGTTTACCACATCATACGTTCCCGACTAGGTCATCCTGCTCATACATCTGTTACATGCATAAACAAGGTTCAAACTTCAATCTAAATGTGTATATGGTCAAACGTACACACATACACGTACACACACTCACACACATATTACATAAACGGTTTCTCATAAATAATACATATAAATCACGATGACGTTGTCGTGACGTAGAAAATATTTATAACTGAGATGGACTTATCTAAAAGATTACCAAAAAGATTTTAACAAAAGATTTGGGTTTCAGGCTCGCCAGGTCAAGAGGTCATATGCAAATAATACTTAAGACAGGAACCGACAATCTTGAGGCTAGCTACTTCCTCAAAATCCCCAGACCCGAATCCGGATATCTACAACGAGGGATGAATATACAATACTTAGTTTACACTATAGTCATAGGTTATAAGTAATTAAACTATCGTCGACATTATTATTATTATTATTATTATTATTATTATTATTTTTTTTTTTTTTATTAGTATTAAGTAAACATCATCATCATCATCATCATCATCATCATCATCATCATCATCAGATCTGTATGAGTTACCTCAAGCATATTGACAGCCGCTGTTCCACATCTATTGGTTCTGTATATTCTGTATGCATCCTTGCATTATCATCATCCTTGTTAGTCTTGCCATTGCCGTTGTCGTCGTCGTCGTCGTCGTCGTCGTCGTTGTTGTTGTTGTCTGGGAACCTGTTTTAAGATATGTCTGTTAAAATTACAGAGTTTGTTTAATAGTTTGTGTTTTTCGATGTGAAAAGTGTTGAAATTTTATCTTAGATTGCTCGTGTATAATCTAATTTTTGGAGTAGTTCCTTTCGTTGAAAAATTCACCCGTGATCATATAATATTCCTCACCTGACTCATTTTGTGTGCATAAAGTACATAAAGCACAGACTGACAGCATATCAGAGGAATGGTGTGCCCCACCACGGCATGTCATGTGAAGGCGGTAGAATCGTGCGAAGCGACAGACAGAAAGGAAGGCCTTGGCGGTTTTTCGCGAAATATCTTCGTCACGCTTCAACGCATTGTCGTTCCGCGGTCGGTGGAAACGCCTTCATGACTTTGTACATGTTTTTATTCCAACGCGGGGCGCTACCGTGTCTCGCCGCGTTTGGTGGGTTTCGGCACTTAGGCCCGCTTTCCATGTGAGCTATTCCGCTCGCGTGTTCTCGCAAGCTTTTCTGCTCGCGGGTTTGTCTATTTCCATGTGTGCGAGTTTACCAGCGAATCCGGCTGTTTTCCTAGCGTAGACAAGCGAATTTCAGGCGCTAGTTCTGCATATTTTTTTTATCAATTTTTGCTTTCCTACACACTACATGCGTCATGTCGCAAAAGTACAGAGGCCAGGTCCTGAAGCTGAGCTTTCAAAAACAGGAGTAGTTAATTGATCTGGTAGAACAATATCTGCACCCAATATCTGTGCACTCTTTTTTAGTTTGTCAACCGCATTAACGGCATCATACGAATGCGAGCGAGTTCTTTGTCTCTTGCGCAAATAATACAGAAGCTGACTCTTGTATGGCGTCATTATTGCATTTAAATCTTCACACATTTAAACGCCACAATTACTAGATAACCTGCTTATCAGGCTACAAGCATGCGTACAAGATCAACATACATAACAAGCGCGCGTGTCAGCGGGACGGGCAAGCGCCCGTGGAAATGTATATATAGGAAATGTACTAGACCGACTTTTCAGCTAGCAGAAAAGCGAGCAGAAACGTCGCGAACTGCGCGACTTGTTTTTAAGCGAGAGAATGTCAGCGCGCTGAAAAGCTCGCATGGAAATGGTTCTATCTAAATGCACTGGATCGACTTTTCTGCTTGCAGAAAAGCGCGCATACACGCTTACATGGAAAGCGGCACTTACAGTGACGATGCATGCGTGATCAAACGACATTGCAAAATGGCTGTGCCCAGTGAATTGGCAGATGCCGCAATTTAAGAAGACAAAGTGTTGGATCTTTGTCCGGTTACCCCCATCATATTTAATGTGAGATCGACGGATTTCAAAAACAGAGACAAAACAGAACATGGGTTGGCGGTAATTGCAGAAATCCTGACCAAACTGGTACCTATGTCGTGGTTTGAAAAAAAATTGGCCGAACTTGTGATGCATGGTTGTTATGGGCACACTGACTATTACCAAAGATCGCCAAGTGTGTCTGTGAAATCGTGCCTGCCATCTATTGTGGGTGCAGCCATTTTTTAATATCACGTGATCGCGAATGCGCTCTCACGATTAAGCGTAACAACGAACCTTTTGTTCAGAGCGTGCAGGAAGCTTCATTCCACGTATAGCAGAAATTATTAAATACGATAGATCTTCACCTTTCTCAACATGAATGAACAAAACATATAAAAAATTGACCGCAGTCGGAAGCTTTAAGCCTTGCGGAATCAGCCATGAATGAAATGTTGTCTAAGCAGGACGCTCTAATACGCGCCAGGATTTATACACTATACTCATGCGTTAGAGATTGACTCATGTTGTCCAGGATTATAGAATGGGACTGCTCGTATCCCATCATTATATCATGGTCGGGGCGGCCTCTAATTTCCAACGGGATGGCCACGATCTGTTAACAAAACGGGTCCATTCAGTTGGAACATGAATGCCTTTACCTATTTTGTGGGTCTTATAATTGCAAATGATGAGGATATGATGAAAATAACTAGATGTCTAATGGCAACATCTTGGCGGTTCCAAAGTCACTCGCATATGGCAGGTCTCCTTGTACACCATCATCCTGAAACACTAAGAAATATGCTAAGAATGGGAAGAGGTTGTTTGTGCAATCACAGTTTGCAAACTTATGAAATAGGATCTGTATACATATGGGCAGAGGGCCCATTTTACAATCCATGTCATGATCTTCAGCTTCTGAATATTTCGATTACTTGAATAGGACTGGCTCATGTCTAACTATGCTCCGCTCATTTCTACTTAATAGCCGTCCATATTTTACGTCTGATGGAAACGATTTGAAACATTGAATATTTTGAAATTAATTTGACTGGGGTTTGTTGCTGCCTGAAATACCGAACACAATCTTGATTAAATTGTAAATGCATGCACATTGAGAAGATTTCGATATAAAGAAAACGTTGATGGCTGGACACCAGATATCGTATGCGGATGGATGTCTGGACAGGCAGACACATGGACGACGGACAGTCGTTATGACATAAGCTCACGTGGCCATCTTGGCCAGGTGAGATAATAAAATACATGCATTATTTTTAGAAAGTACAATGATAAAAATAGTAAGTCACATTACACACCTTCATGCATGAATTGGAAGAATATCATTAATTGGTGGCTCAATGTGTTCATAATAAAACACTGCAATTGATTACGACCGCAGAACTGTAGTTAGGCGTCTGTTTATGTTCATGGTACCAATGTTACCACTAACCACTAGTGGGTTTTGCATACCAGTGTGACGGAGTGGCACTGCGTCACAGTGGTTGTCATTGTTTCCACTATTTTTATTTTACATATTCTGTTGCGGTATGGTAACTTTATTTCTGGTGACGTACGTGTATGGATGTCATTTCATGCATGGGCTGGGGCAATAGTCATCTGCACTGGCGGCGTAGGGATATTTCACTGATTTACTGGAAAATTCTGGCAAATTGTACAGCAAGTCGTCTGCGATAGGTAGAACCACATGATTCGCCATATTGAAATCCATGTAACAGCGCCACATCGATTCGTGGGAGCAGCAAACGAGCGCCATTTGGCTATGTATGTGTGAGGCCATATTCGTCCAATAGCATTATCACAGCGACATGGTTGTTTA
Source organism: Chaetoderma sp. LZ-2023a (assembly GCA_034401795.1). Classification (NCBI taxonomy): domain Eukaryota; kingdom Metazoa; phylum Mollusca; class Caudofoveata; order Chaetodermatida; family Chaetodermatidae; genus Chaetoderma; species Chaetoderma sp. LZ-2023a. The sequence continues at coordinate 66,574,652 of CM067364.1, forward strand.
CCCTTACCTCTAGATATAGAAACAAGTATGTGTAGCTGTTGAGAAGATAGCGTGTCCGTCCTTGTGATAACGTAATTGAAGTGAATAGTTTTTCTTGGGAGGATAGCAGCTTTAGGGTTTTTCGGCGTAGCTGATGTAGTTTCAACTGCCGATGTAGAGTTTCGTTTTGGAGATGCGCAGTTGAATTTCATTCTCGACCCTTTAAGAAGTGGCTTTATGAACGTTTAAAATCAGATATTTCGTGTTCAATGCGGAACACCCCAGCATAATGTCAAATTTGTGGACCTTTCGATACTTAAGAATAAATTTAATTTGAAGGTTTATATGTGGACGTGATCGTGGAAATACTATGGAAGTGAGTAATATGGTTCAGAGGTTGGGTTATAAGATCTAGTGGGAAAATAAGGTGGGGGCATATTTTCTTTGGATTATTTGTATTATACCTATCACCTTGTGTGATAGAAGGTTTCTCATTGTTGTAGAAACTTTTCGAATTATTGTAATGTTCTCTTCCTGGGTATGTTCAATATGAACTACTTCTTGCGAAGGCAGTATATCCAGTTTTTGAGATTTTAATAATAATTTAAATTTCATGGACATGTAATATAGACCCGCTTGAAAAGTTGATATACAGAAAAAATGAATCTACCTGCAATCACTATCTTGTTGTGATTTCTTCTCACTCTGACACAGTTATCCCCAGTTCAACATCTATTACCCAAAACTAAAATTAAAATTAAAGATCCCGTAAAGCCGACGAATTCACTTTCAATCAATTACATTTCTGGTCTTATCTTGACGTATTCAAAATTTCTTTCTTAGATTTATTTAGGTTCTTGTTTTAGAATCGATTAAGGAAGTAGTTATACATTACGGCTATCAAAACAGATGGGGGGGGGGTAGCTGTGGATCGCTGATCGGCGGCTACAGGAGGGAGGTGAGCCCACGAGATGGTGGGGTCCGACTGTTGGAGACTGTTTTATATCTGTGCTAGCTGTGGATCGCCGGGTTATCAGAACAGTATGCCGGCTGGCTGCGATGTGTTTTACAACGTAGGGCCCACCCCAACCCATTGATGGGCCCCCATCACCCCATCAGCATGCGATGCCATCAAAATGCCCCTATTAGAGAAATGCAACTGTAAATATCTGCTATGGACATTGATGAATTACTTCAAAATTTGGCGAGATTGTTGGAGCAGGGGCTATTTGGTCGTACCACTTATGCCGAGAACCTGGCAGCTCTCCTTCCCGAGAAGCCAACCCTAACCCTACGCAGGAAGCTACCAACCACTCCCGAGAAGACAACCCCAGCCCCAAGCAGGAAGCTACCAACCACTGCCGCGAAGTCAACCCCAGCCCCACGCAGGAAGCTACCAACCACTTCCGAGAAGCTGCCCCCACCCACCGAGAGCTAGAAACCCCACCCAAGTTCACAGATGAGATCGACAGTTTTCTTGATGCTTTATTTCAGGAAATGAGGGACATACCACCAGGATTTGTGAAGGTCCCACATGCAATCGAGAATTATCTACATGGATGCAATCTTCCTGGACATGGGGAAAAATATCCAACAGTTTGACTGGATAAAAACCAGGACAAGATCGATAGGAAGTTAGTTGAAGAGGTCCTAGACCTGAAGGGGGTGAAGTTCTGCCTTGCTCTCAAGATCACCCTCCACAAGGAGAAGAATGACGGGACAGAGGTCAACACAGTTCCCCTGTTCTGGTCTAAGCAGCATCCCATCCTGAAGGCAAGCTATATTAGCGAGGCGGTGAATGAGGCCAAAGCCAAGGTGTTGCAGGCATTGAGAACTACACCCGTGAGAGGTCTGGCTGGGCAGTCGACCAGGTTGATGCATTGTACCTCAACATCGCCAGATATCAACCACTACGTAGTGGGTCCTACATCAATCTCCCCGCTTCGATTAAGTGAAAACGTGCCGTGGTTAATGTCCAGAACAATGTTGACCACTGTCTTCGCTTGTCTCCCTTGGCTGCTGCTTATCCTGCAGACAGTAATCCCCAGCGGACATCGAAGTATTTAGGGCACTGGGACACCCTTGACTTCAGCGGTGTAGGCTCCCCAACCCCTCTCCACCAGCTTACGTATGTTGAGTACCAGAATGGCCAGACCATTAATGTATTCAGGCATGATAGGGGTTTCTACCCACTGTAGCTGAGCGAGGCTGACCCAGACATTCCAAGGACAAATCTGCTGCTTATCGAGAAGGGCGGCAAACAACACTATACATGGAGTAAGGACCTGAATCGTCTGCTCTATGAGCAGAGTCGGTATAAATAGAGAAAGCACTTCTGCGAGTGGTGTCTCCACTGTTATTCTCATGACGACCTTCTCACCAAGCACAAACCAGAGTGCTGCAGTATCAGTGGCAGACCAATGCGCATAAGAAGGCCTACAGGGGACAGGTAGATGCTACAGTTCACCAACTACCACAAGCAACTCAAGGTGCCATTCATCATCTATGCTTACTTTTAAGCCCTAACAGCCAAGATTGAGGGGCCAGAGGCGAATCAGATCAGCACACAGAAAACGCAACACTATGAGAGCTGTGGGTTCTCATACATTGTGGTCCGCTGTAATGTGTCAGTGAACCACCCATGATGTATCGAGGAGAAGTTGCAGCTAATTACTTCCTGAATCAATTGGCACGGGAAGAGGAGAAGATAACGGCTGTGTTGGCCCACCCTAGGCCGATGGAGATGACTAGAGAGGACTGGCGAGCTCATAAAGCCGCGGTCAGTTGCCATGTGTGCGACAAACCATTAGATGAGGACTGTGTCAGAGAGCACTGCCACATCACTGGTCTCTACCGGGGGTGGGGGTGGGTGGGGGTGTAGGGTGTGGGGGTGGGGGTGTGTGTGAGCAAACAATGTGTGTAATCTAAGGCTGTGCCTCAACCGTATGACCACCACCATCCTAATCGCGTTCCACAACAGGCATGTGTATGATTCTCACCTCATCATGCAGGCCATCTCCCAAACAGAGGGACAGATCAGCTGCATCCCCAACAATATGAAGAAGTACATCTCCTTCAGCCTCCATCGGATGCAGTTCATCGACTCAGCCCCGTTCTTACCGGCATCAGTTGGCAATCTAGTCGCCAGATCCACAACGCTCCCACTTACAAAACAGTATGGCACGGCTTGCAGTGTAAGCGCACATGAGCTCCTGCTCCGCAAAGGTGTATATCCCTATGAGCACATGGATAGGTAGCACCATTTCAATGAGACCTCTCTCCAATCTCAAGCTACTTTCTACAGTAAACTCTCCGGCGGGGGAATATCTGACAGCAACTACAACCACGCACATGCTGTCTCGGGCCTGTTCGGCTGCTAGACCATGGGAGACTCTCATAACCTCTATCTGCCATCTGACACCCTGCTCATTGCAGATGTCTTTGAGAATTTCCGCATCACGTGTCTCCAGCCATATCGTCTGGACCCAGCACACTATTACACAAGCCCGGGGTTGAGCTGGGATGCACTTCTAAGGAAGACAGGTGTGGCGCGGGAGCTCCTCACTAACTACGACATGCATCTCTTCTTAGAGAAAGGACTCAGGGGTGGTATATCAATGGTCAGCAAACGCTATGCTAAGGCAAACAACCCATACATAGCTGGCTATGATCCACAACATCCGACACGCCACATCATGTAGCTGAATGCTAACAATCTCTATGGCTGGGCAATGAGCCAATGCCTACCGACTGGGCGGTTTGAGTGGGTGGAAAACATTGATGTTAAAGAGATTACACAACATCCCGATTATGATGAAAAGCGCTACCTCCTAGAGTTTGAACTTGAGTACCCACACGAGCTAGATGGCATGCACAATGCCCACCAACTGATGCCTGAATGGATGAAGGTGAAGGGAGCATGGCTCTCAGAGTATCAGTGTGCATTGGGCGAGTCGATATTGGAGACGGGAGCAGAAAAACTGAGAGACACAGAGTGCTATGGCCTACACTACCGCAACCTGAAGCTTTACCCCAGCCTGTGTATGAGGTTAAAGAAGGTGCACAAGTATCTACTCTTCAATCAGTCATCATGGATGGAGCCTTACATCCGACTCAACACACAGCTCCGTAAGAAGGCCAACAGCGAATTTAAGAAGGATCTCTACAAGCTGATGAATAACGCTGTCTTCGGTAAGACCATGGAGAACTTGCGCAAGTGAGTGGATGCCAAACGAAAATAAGCTGCACTGCCTAATAGCCAAGCCCAACTTTTCCCGGGTGACGGTTTTAGATGGTGATCTAGCTGCTCTCCACATATACAAGCCGAGCATGCTGCTGAACTGCCCTGTCTATGTGAGAATGTCCATCCTGGACCTCTCGAAGCACCTCATGTATGACTTTTACAACAACGTGCTGAAGCGACTATATGGTACCCACTGCGAGCTCCTGTACACTGACAGAGACAGCTTCCTGTTGGAGATCCAGACTGAGGATGTCTATGCTGATATTATGCGAGGAGCGACCTCTATGTCACAAGGGGCTACCCCATAACACACCCGCTACAAAGTACTGCCAACAAGAAGGTCCTGGGCAAGATGAATGATGAGTGTGCCAAGGTGCCAATCCATGAGTGTGTTAGCCTGTGCCCGAAGATGTACTCCATCAAGCGGTCGGATGAGCAGGAAGTCAAGAAGGCAAAGGGTCTACGCATGGCTGTGGTTAGAATGATTCGTCATGAGCAGTACAAGGAATGCCTCTTCGAGCGAAAGGTCTTCCAGCATAGCATGAGCATGCTGCGAAATGTGGGTCACCACCTCTATGGGACCACCAACAGAAAACAGGCCACAGTCCCTCACAAGGATGTCATCACTACAATGGATGTTGAAGAGCTGCTGGTATGAGCACCATGCGACATCAACGAACACTCGGGGCATGGTGTGGACACCATCTGGAGGATGTCTACTCGACGTAAGCGCTCCTGGTGGAGGTAGCTGGGTGTCTGTGGGGATAAGCTAGAGCTCTGCTCGTAGACTGCCTAGTGTTGGCATGCCAGGTAGTGCGGTGTAGGCTATCCAGCAGTATCCACATACCTGTCAATCATGTGTACATCTATCGAGCAGTTGGGGTCAGTCACCCGCCTATGTCCACCCTTCAACTCGCCAGACTCATAAGGTACCGAACCAGGGAATCGGATGGAAGTCTATCCTCCAAGCGCAGATCTTGAACAGAGTATGGCCGTTCCGACTATTGGGCCACAGAGGATCGCTGAATGGCCTTGTCTGGCTTCTATCCTATTGGCCTAGTAACCTCAGTATTGGATCTTTCCACCACAACAGGTACGCCTGTGATATATTCTGGAATGACAGCCAGTCGGGATGACGGCAGCCATCTCCTGAGCATACTGATGTGGAAACAGCCTCTCTGTCAGTGTCCAGTTACATGACTCGACAAAAGCCTGGGCATACTGATGTCCGACATAGCCTCGTCTAATCACCACACCATGAGGTTTCCACATAAGGGCGAGAGTTTCACATCGCCTGCCTGGTGAGCCTCTGGCTAACCATCACCAAGGTGATTCTATGACCCGTGCGACATGCTGCCTCGAGCAGCTGGTGAGGCTCACGATAATAGTCACCAGGCCGGTAATAGAGATCTTCAAGAGAGGCAGCGGTGACCGCAGATGAACTCTCGGACTTCATCTCTGTCCTTTCCTGTACAACTCGAGCAAACTCTAGACAGACGAACAGACGACCGTCATTCATCCAACAGTGGTCCCCATGGCTGAACACCTCTTTGAATACCTGTGAAGATTGCTGTCTAATCTCTGCAGTGCTAGCGCCATCACTGAATGGCAGCTTATCGACAAAGGCTTGCCAGTTAGGGGACTTGACCAGGTCATACAGAGAAGCCATCCTATATAGCACGTCTTGAATGTTCGGCAGCCCAGATGACTGTGAGTGCTATCGCAACATATGGGAGCTATGGACCGGCAACGCCAAAGAATGTGCCTACCCCCGAGGCAATGGCTGGAAAAGCCTCAGAAATCTTCTCAGCTCCATGAACCCAGTAGTCCATCGTAGTCCTCATCGTAGGCCTTAACTGGATCCTCGAAAGCTTCTGTTGACTATATGGTGAATTTAAATCACCTGTATAGACATGGCACCCTCAATCTTGAATGCACGCGTGTTTGGGTTTGTGAACTGGGGTCTCAACTTTGCTGACCATAAGGCGGCGGAGGTAGAGATAAAATGGCATAACCAGGCGATGGAGAAGCTCTTTAAGGAGAAGTTTGAGTACATCAAGGCACTCGAGCATATGCACAAAAGGGTGGCACGCCGACGGCAACACAAGTTTCAAGCCACCCAGAACGTCCACGAGGCCGATGAGAGTCTCGATGAGTACTATGAGGCTGTAAAGCTGTCTGAGCCGACGCCCGACTAGGAGGCATAAGGAGGTCAGAAGATGACCGAGGCCATGGTAGTAGTAGCTGCTGCAGCAGCAGTGGTAGCTGGGGCAGCAGCTGGAATTATGTTCTACATACATTCAAGCTGAATACCTCCATTTTGCAAGAAGTGGACCTTGCTATATCTAAAGTACAGCACTGTTACTCTGACCGGGTGAGTGCCCCTGCACTCTCCGAACAGGTTCACAATATGAAAGCTGAGCTGGTTGCCATGGCTAGGTGGGATGTCCCTTCCTCCGAGGTGGCACTGACCTTCGAGCGCCGACTCGAGATCCTGGTGGCCACTGGTAGGGAAGAGTAGGGCATATGACTTCATTTTCTGTCGATAGAGACAGCAATCAGCCAGATCACGCACCTCACCGAGACCATTGGTCCCAGCCACCACAAGTTTGAAGTCGTCTAGTTCCCTCACCTCCTGGACCACCCCTCTTTCGTGAACCAAGACTGCTACAGCTATGCAATCCGAGGCACCCCGTTGCAATGTCAACTCTAGACGCTGGTTAGCCGTGGCCTGGACCTGCTGATGCTCTCACTCTACATGTAGGATTCGTTGTATAGAGCCCACACATTTTTGTCCTTGGTCATACTCATCATGTCAGACCTGAAGTCGTGTAGAGGTCATCGTTACTCCATCAAGATGTTCCGTGTACACCCGGAGGAACAGCTTGTCCTGCATCAAGGCCAGGTTCACATGTGTGTTCTCGAGGAGGGAGAAGAGTGGCACCACAACAGGTATTTCTATGTCTGGTTGTAAGTCGAATTCTGTCAAGCCTTCATTACATCCAGCCGCATAGTACCATTGCCCCTTCACGTAATAGGCAGGTCTACGAGCCAGTGGAGCCAGGATCCGGTGCTCATTGCTCACATAAGTGGTGTCCAGGGTGAACTTGAGCGTCATGCTCATAATCTCATGGATCTGTCCTGAAAGGGTGAAGTCTATGAACTTCCCCACCGTGGTTACAGGGTTTGTATCATGGATACTAGGTTGAATGACTGTCAGACAGTCCTTCCGAGGATCAGTGTGGTGCGGGGCCACGTGTTCAACTGCCCCATCTGGATGCTGTACATACTGCTGCATGTTTAAACATCTGTATATACCAGTTTTGAACGGCGATGTTTGGTAAAGTTCTCCAGCAGATCGTCTTTGGAGGGCAGAAAGCAGTAGAACCCTCCAAGAAGAAACCAGTACAGCTGCCGATTGACAGGATCTGACGACTACTTCCTGACATCAACGTTATCCACGAGCGAGCCAAGGTCCCACCTCAATCTGATGCAGAGATACTGACTGCCAGAGAGGAGACCACACCGGCCTGTCGTACGAAGGAATTATTGACTCGGATGCTCTACCGGAAGGTTGACAGTGCCCAGGGCAGGTCAACCAACGTGCCAAGGACACTCACTAAGAGTCCAGTATTTCTAGCTCTCCAGGAGTCTAGGGTTGCTCCCAAAGATCTCCTAACGGTAGGGAAGTGGGTTGGCGTATTTGCTATCCACACTGAGTGTGAACACCGGATGTTGGATGCTCTACAGACTGGAGCCAGAGATTACTGCAGAGTGGACATCAGTCCAGCTGCGCTACCAACTCTGACATCGCCTGCCATGCCTCATAGGCTATAGTATGTTGTGGCATATGACCTGCCAAACTTCCATTATATTTATAGCATCTTAAAGCTAGACATATGCCACGATGGTCTCGGTCATAGAACTCGTCGCTAGTCCTTGAACTGTGGCTTCCACTAGAGAGATGCGTTCGACCATAATCTTGGTGGCAACAGTATAGGAGGTGCCACAGATGATGATCTTTGGGATGGGATGTGTTAGTCCTAGACTGTGGTCGACATCTGTACTCGGCACTGTAGTGAGGACAGCAGCTCCAGCAGCAGGAAAAGACTCATTACAACCCATCATCTTCACCACGGCTACATTTGCGGCCACGTTACTGCCGACATGAATGGTCAGGGGCTTAGCCTGTGTCAGTAGCTTCTGGGTCTTGCGTTTGAGCATGGCTCTCCGGGAGTTGCTTTACAATCTGTACCATTGACGTCATCATTTAAGCCCTGAGTATACAACGTGTTTAAATGTGTACGTTCTACCTCGAGAGCGCTAAGCAGCTCTAGCCAATCTGCATCTGTCAGAATATCCATAGCACTATATATATATATATAGTGGCTTAAACCATGGCCCTACTAGTACTATGTACTAGGTACTATGGCGTCTTCTGCACCGAATTGAAGGACCATAAGAAGAAGTTAACAGATGAGCTCACCCAGCTCTCTAACGCCGAGGTAGGAGAGGCGCTGATAGTTGTGAAACTCTACCTAGGATTTGATAAGGGGCAGATCTGCTTCATCGAATATCTCATTATTGGTGGCAGTATCGTAGAGCATCTCCTGCATACTAAGGGATTCTGCAAGGATCAGGAGTATCTGTCGGACGTGTTCCAGCAGTTGCAAGCATCCATGGCATCACCCGACTCTGAGTTGAATACGGCTCTGCGCTAATACAAGCTGGAAAAAGGCTGTACCACCGAACCATACAGTCCTTGGGTGTGTATGCTGACAGCGTGTTTGGGGGCTATCGGACAGGCCAAGCTAGTTCAGGCAATCTCATTTGCCATGACTTCCACACCGGAGAGTCAGGATGTCTATTGCTCTATGAGCAGGATCTAGTACCGAGGAGAAGACTGGTGACGAGCACAGCAATAGCCAGACCTACCACCAATCGGTGGGCTATCGTCCTGCTAGCACTGCTGGGAGGGTGGTTGGTGTCAGCACAGGTCGCCATTTGTCGTCCAGCACTTCTGCTGTTCCAGCGGTCGGAATGGCAGTTGGAACGACGGTCGGAATGACAGTCGGAGCGACGGCAGCACTGGCTCTCGTAGGGGGCCACGGGGACCTAGGTGTCATGGGCGTCGGGACGACATGCACAGCTGAGTTGATGTCAGTGTTAAACCCAAAGTTCACACCTGAGGAATTCCCCTCGACTATCATGTTATTGTAGCCCCTAATCTTCAGTTCCTCGACGTTCACGATCAGATTGTTCGGAATAAGTCATAGGTGTGGCGATATAGCGAAGTTGAGCTCACGACGGGCCTTCTGTAAGGCTTGCTGGAACTTGGCAATGAGGCTACTGGGATCTGCAACAATGATCATGTCGTCAACGAGATTGCTGAACATGGCCAGTACCTCTTTTCTGCTCACCCCATCTATGGAGTGGTGCAGCTTGGATTGAGCTGTCAGGAGACAATAACATAAAGCTTCTAAGAACTTGTTGATTTGTACAATCCCTGCTGGTGTGATCCCTCAGGTTTTGTGGGGGACAAATTATTTCCATGCCTCTGAATGGTCCTGTCAGATTCAGGTGATATGTATATTCTGCACTCTCACTCCGGGCTCTGAGTCTGGATTGAATGAGAAAGTCACTGTCTTCCGACGGCCGAGTTTTTAGGGTGTTTGATAGGGAAGCCTCAGTAGTCTCGTTTCAGGTCGCCATACATAACACCTAGACCATTGTTATCTCCACCATAGAAACGATAGTCTGAGTTGGCGTTGAACTCTCATTGTAGTTTACTGGCCGCTGAGAGGCTGTAGCTAGTGGTGCAGACAGGCTGCGGATCAAGCTCATTCGTATCAGGCAGGCTTGCACGCAGCTCATGGAGGATTCGTCTCACCATGTAATAGATATGGAATATGAGACAGCTGACAATGAACATAGTTTCGTGGGTACCAGAATAGGAGTGCAGCAAAACAGCGCCAACACCGCATCCTGTTGTGGCACACACACATGGCAAATTTCAGCTGTTGGTTCCAGAACGGGATTCGGGCCTGTCATCCAGGTATGAGCTTTCTTCGCATCCATGATGGTGATTGCGAGGTTGGTCAGCGGTCACGGATTGATGGAGAAGCTGATGCGGGACCGTCCATTGACAGTAATGGAGATCGGGTTAGGTCCAGTATGTCATCCAGGAGAACACATAGTCCAGCTCTCAAGTGGGTCCAGAGTGTACCCAGGAGGGGCGGTTAGCTCTGGTCGATTGTCGTGAGGGTCGTTGGGAAGGCCATCTATAGTAGTCATCTTAAAGCCGCTGTTCCAGCCATGGACGCAACATACTATTTGCCACCATAGAGATCTTCGATGCAGCCCCGCCACAGCATCTCGTATTTTAACTTCTCCATGTCCACCCACCCGCTGGAGCCTTTGAGGCATTGCTGGTACACATTGGGTTGCTCTGTGCGGTACAGGGGTTGGAGCTTCAATACATGGTGGTACTTATCATCACTGACCTGCCAATCCTCGAGAGCTTTGCTGGCAGACTCGTCGATTGCCCATGCTAGTGTTACATACTTAGCATGCTTCTCCAGCTTCCTGGTGATCTGACACTGTCTAACCGCCGAGCTGGTGGCCAGGACAGTAGTGGCAATTGTCACGCCAACCAGCGGGAGAGTGACGATAGCACCCACCCCTGTAGTGAGGGTGCCAATGACGGCCACGCCAGCACTGGCTACAATCACACCCGCAGGTGTGGGCATGCATGCTTGACTGTTGTAAACTGTTTTATATCACCTGCGTGTTCTGTGCTACTTTTCTCTCTCGTGGACGAGATTCTGTCTGATGGTGTCAATCTGATGGAGTCGCAAGCCGTGGACTGTACAGCCCTCCTCAGCTGTCATGGCGGGATATAGTTGAGGATGCTTTCACCACTCCGATTTAGCCATGAAAAACCTAGTTCTTAAGCACGAGCTAGCTCTGCATCACCTGTAGGATCTGCTGATGAGGCATTGTGGAATTCATCTTGGAGAGCCTAACGAACCGAACAAGCTTGTTTGTGTGGAGACATACCATCCTCAAACATCCCTTTCGCAGCCATGACATCTGAAACTTCACCTTGTCACTCTGATAGTACGCCTGCCGTTGGGGGAATTTTTTTGATTTGTACTGCTCCTCTTCCCACTACAAGCCTTCTACAGACCCGTCACACTCGTCATCCAAGTAATCATACAAGTTTGACAATACAATGCCCTCCTCCTGCCGGATGAGGCGCTCCCATTCTTCGGCAGAGTTGTAGTCCCTCCGTCTCCTTGCCTCTCTATCGTTCTGTTCATACCAGCTCACCCACTGCGGTCGCTCGCCTTCGTGACATCTCGGAGAAGGTGTGTGGCTCATCTATCTCCTTTTTCCACAACTCGGCGAATGCCTGATAGGTCTGATATGATATCATCGTCGTCATGATGGGGATAGGTCAATAAGTAGTAGCAGTGTAAACTCTAATTGCGCATACGACAGACCATCGATGCTGGCATATAGACTAATGGTGGAGCTGTCAAACAGGTGATTTACGTGGGTGAGCATGTTGGGGGCTGATCGCTTTCCACAGTTTGCTGGTGGCTCCTGGCAGATATTCTATCACGTCTAACTCTACTTCAATCAGTGGGCTGTGGTAGGTACTTCCCGGTGGTGGATGTAACACATAGGCGTATACGTACACGGTGGATTGCTGAGCTACCTTGAAGAGAATCCATTCTATGTGATACTGAACTGCACGTCTACCAACTAGAGATGGTCTGATGACATTCTTCCCATTTTGGAGTAGCAATCGGACAATTGGCATGGCTATACACTCCGTTTAAACCATATATATTTATATATATATACATATATATATATATATATATATATATATATATATATATATATATATATATATATATATATATATATATATATATATATACACACAATGGAGCCCACATTTGCTTACTCAAATGGTCTAGCTGATCTCGTGGACGTATACGACGTTGATGCCGCCAAGCTTAAGGAAAGCGATGGCAAGTCGTTCGTCCTCCAATATGGAGCAGACTCCAAGACATTTTCCTTCCATCCCATCGGTGGAGATGCTGTAGAGCTGCTCACAGACCTAAACGATGTCTCGAAGGAACGTCCGGGCCGAGAGAGGGATGGGGACAAAAGAGCGTTCTGTCCCGAAGAAGAAGTCCATCCTCCACCCCCTGATAGAACAGTCACCAGACACGTTTGAGGTTGTTAACACCTTGGACGCTGACTCCAGATTTCATGTCTTGGAGCCGACTGTGAATCATGCCCCACCGATGCCCCATGATGGTGTGGTGTTGACCCTGGTGAAACAGCTGCAGATAGTCTTTGAAACGAACGTGTTGTGGTATCGCACTGGACCATGTGGTAACTGGCGAATGTGGATGCCACTATATAGACCTCCGGCGGTTATTGGCATGGAGGTCACCCCACTCTCCACCATTGTTAAGAAAGAAGAATGGCACGGCCCACACGTGTTATAACCAGGGGGCATCTTTCCTGACCTATATAGGAGATGGTACAACCCTAGTTGCAGTGGGCCATAGGTTTGGGGTCACTGGAGGAAAACTCCTGCTGCGTCGCCCATTTGATGGGCCAAAGGAAGCTATCACTATTCAGGAGGGTGTCTTACGGCTTGATGGTGTGTCACACCCCTCGAAGGCGAAGGGCTCAGTGAAGCTGCTCGAACGTGTCGCGCTCACAAGTCCGCCAACAACCCATATTGTGCTAGAGCTGTGGCTGGTGGTAAAGTGAAGCAACTAAGACCTGGCCCTGAAGGCATGAAGATCAGCATCGAGGATAGCACATGGCTTGATATGACACAGATATTTCTCGCGGGGTTCACCTTGTTCCTTTAAACCCTCCATATATATAGGATGATGTGCATACATGTGGTGGTTGCCTCACATACAGCCATGGTATTAGATGCCAAGTAAGCCCATTTACGAGACAAGCCCCAGTATTATCCCTTCCGCGACCATCTGTGGAAAAATATCTATGAACGATTTCACCCACATGAGGAAACTGAGTCTGTCTTCCACTTCTATGGTATAGAAAGGTCTGGACGTGCATGGCTGCGGCCGATGCGGCACCAGACCCTCTGTGTCACCTGTGACAGCTAGTGTCTGCGGAGGTGTAGATGGTAGGCACTTTAACATTCTGCCAAGTGGACGCTGCCAAGGCAGCTGGAAGGACTTGTGGGTAATCCTCTTATGTCGATGCGAAACTGGTCGTGACCACTTGTTTGTTTGATTAGTTTCTTTGATACAGAGACATGGGGCTGGGCATGTATTTGTGATCCACCAGTATGTTTATCATCATCATCACCATCATCATCATCATCATCATCATCATCATCATCAGCGGCAGCAGCAGCAGCAGCAGCAGCAGCAGCAGCAGCAGCAGCAGCAGCAGCAGCAGAAGCAGCAGCAGCAGCAGCAGCAGCAGCAGCATTATGTCTATCATTATCAGCAGCAGCATTATATCTATCATCATCATGATCATCATCATCAGCATCGTCATCCATCATCATCAGCATCGTCATCATCATCATCACCAACATCATCAGCATTATGTCTATCGCCATCAATGGTTATAAAATAAGTGTTTCGCAATGGGCCCCAACCACCAGGTGATGCCTTATTAGAGAAACGCAACTGTATAAGTAATCAAGCTAATTGAATCTGAAACTCAATCATGGGTTACCCCGAAGAACCATGGAGTTACATGCATGGTGTATGCTGTGTGGCTCGATAGAACAGGGAGAGATTAGAGTGGAATGCACCCGGACTTTCAGGATTGCTTCCTTAACCTTGGCAGCATCTAGATCATTGCAGATGGTCCAAATACTTACATAATTCCGTTACTGCCATTTCTGCCAGTGGATAGCTTCTTAACTCCTGTACTGTTGGTGGATTTCGGGCGAGTAACTCATTGGATCAGGAGAAGCACGCCATGACTCGGGCGAGTAACTCAAACGATCTATTTGCATAGTCGCCCAGGTCATGTAATGATCTTGCCACCTTTTCCCGCCATGCGGCACAGCCTACACCATGCATGTCGCTCCATAGTTCTAGGGGGTAGCTGTAACTCCATAGCCATAGTTCTACGAGGTGACTCATGTTGATCAGCTTCATCTCTGATGATTAGACCTGTAATGTGTGATCAGTATACTATGTAGACTGTGTGTCTCTAAATGGGCATTCGGACCGTGCAATGTGTGATCGATCACAAGTGATCCATATACCACTGAGGATGTGTCTCTAAATGGGAGTTCGGACGGGCTGCTGCAACATTATCACTTCTCTGTTCTGATAGCCCACCTCCCTCCTGGAGTCGCCGATCGGCGATCCTCTGTTCTGACACCTCTCTGTTCTGGTAGCCCATTATGTTCTAGTTATTAGCCGCAGACCGACTGATAACTAGCATATTACATCTAACAGATAACAACAGCGAGATAGTGTTTTAAGCGTTAGCTATTTTGTGTGCTTAGGCGCATCGCATATTTTCTCGGGACACAATCCCTAGTTGGAATGTGTAGAATGTATGTGCATAATTAGTAGGATCGCGGATCCGCGGCCCCCACCTCGTTCCGTCTTAGCAACCCTAAATGTTCGACTACTAAGGAAAACCATTTCGGATCTGTTTAGACCAATGTAGATTAAAATCTGAAATCGCTAGCTTACACCAATAAAACCTCTAATCAAGCCAACACCGGTAGATAAAAGTAAATCTATCATCATGAGGGTGGGGAGGGTGTTGGGTGGGTGGGTGGGTGGGTGGGGTGGGGTGGGCGATGAGGATTATGATTATGACTATGATTATGATTATGGTTATGATTACAGGTGTGCCATACTGGGACCCATACCATTCCACACTGATGAGATATTACCACCATGTAATAATTTAAGATTGGAAACATATACATACACCGACTCTCGCATAATGCGGTGTTCGTATTTTGATCCTCCACACAATCTATGTTACTTGGTGGAATTACACTGGTATTGTTAATTAGATAAGTGGATTCACATGGCAATTGAATGTAACATACCACAGTGTCCTATATGTACTTCATCCATAAATACATACATGTATATGATTTATGTGCATTAACGAAACCCATATTTACGCCTGATGTGATTGATTTTTTCGAGAAACACATTTCGGTTTTTAAATTTTGTAATATGTATGATGTGCATAATAATGAAAGCAACAACATAACAAAGACATAGCTGCCACGACCCACAAGAAACAGCTGTAGAGCAAGGGTAGCTAGCCACTATCTCGTCACATGCCTTTCTAGCGACGCCCCCGCCTACGTTATTAACCATTTCATGGTGAAGACGGGAAAACACGATCTCTTCAGTGGTCTAATAGTGCTCATTTGCAGACAAAATAATTTTTTTTTTGAAAGTTTGTCACTGAAATGACTGCCTCAATAACTGAGCTAGTCATTCCCATAGTAAAGCTCCCAAATGTCTCTTCGCTTGTCCCGCAAAAGGATATTCCATAAGCAAATATTTTAATTTTCTCGAGCAATTAATGAATATATACCTTTACACCACATGCGTACGCCTCAATCCTTAGAATGTCGTATTCTTGTTTGGAAATACTAATGATTTAAATCATTGTATGGAAATACCATGGGAATGCCAGAATTTTATGTCGTTGCATAGGAGTGTTTAATGTTCACTATGCGTGGAAGCTGCATATCTACCATTGATTGTGCTAATGATAATGCACGTCACAATGGACCTTTCCTGTTTCCCTGCCAGCCTATAGCTAAGCTCCACTCACGTTTTGCCATGTTGGGATTGATCGATCCCCGAATGCCCTAACTATCAATTTCCTGACAACTATACATTTAATCTGTTGAGTATGTTGTAACTAATTCTGCTGGGTGCCGTTATTGCCTGTGGCACCAGTAGCGCCCAGTCAAATAAATTTCAAAATATGCAACATCATATTTATTAAATAGGAAAGCCATATAATCCGTACAACAACGCATTAGTCCGTCTTCAAATATGCGTTCATAACGTACTTATCCGTTGCCCATGTCTTCATCATGATGTCATTCTACACGTCACGGTGTTGATTATGACGTCATATGATGGATGGATAACGTGGAAAGGTCCATTATGTTAGTGGCTGCACTGATAAATGCACATGCACAGTTTACAGAGAAAAAGGGGTTTAACAAATGGCAAGTGGTCACAATATTGCAAATAATATATGTGGCCAAAGTGGTGGTCATATAGCCATTCATCATTATAGAACCACAACGTGTGGCTCCAAAACCAAGTTCCATTATAGAATGTCATAATTACATTGATAATTTATACTTATCAACAATGGGAAATGGAGTCCAAAAGATGGAATAACAGCACAAGCTTTTGGAAAGAAACTTGAAAAATGACTTCACATAATAGGAACGCGATCCAGATTCAATAGGAGCATTGTACATGTTTCAATAGTGGGTATGGTAAACAGAAGAACATCAAACAAGCATCAGATAGTGGCATTGTGTTATAAGGGTATGGAGAGTCAGTATATCAGTGCTGTTAAGACTAACTAAATGGCCCCTGTGTCGCGAGACTCGTTACTTTACTGCTGACAGAAATAACACCTCGAAACAAACCAAACGGTTTGGAAACATGAAGAGTACTATTTCTTCTATCACTTTATATTTGCATAGTTTAGCTGGCTTAACCAGGGTTTATATTTTACACTGGAATGCTGTATTCAATATTTGGCCCCAATCTCTATGCCTATTTTTCTTTATAACCAGTATCTGCCTGACGGGCAGATGAATGTTGACAAGATGAGAACCGCGCGATGAACAATTCTCCTATAGTGTGTGTTTTCGCCGACGTGCCAATACTTGAAAGGCATATGTGCACAAATACCTTGGTATGTCGTATGTTACTTGCCTATTAGCGTTCCTTCTGATACTGTTAGCTGTATTATTTTAGTAAAGTCTCTTAGAGGAACTCCAGACATCAATCTATGATTGAATCTGCATTAAAACTAGCATACTCATACACCATTCTCCTTGTAAACAAATGCGTTTATAACAGACTGAGATTCATTATGCTAAGGTCAACATTAGAGTTGGCACATCATATATAGATATTATCAGGAAATCACAATCGTTCATTCTCAAGGTGACATAAGCATGACTTCTCTTTCTTATCCTGCTATTCTTATATTCACATGAATAGGAGATACACTTGTACACTGCCTAAGCAGCATCACAGAAGCTTACATTTAAGCCATTTTTACAAACACCTCTTATACTGGTAATCGATCCTTAAAGACCTAAATATATTTATAACATTGATTTCACTCTATAGTGGTTTATAAACGGTATCGCCATATTGGTGTGTAAATTTTGTATTGTGCACGATTACGTTGTACTCGAATAATAGTTATTATACCTGACTATTATCTGAGAAATGCATTACATGGCAAAGAGTGACAGATTGTATTCCTCTGTTGATATCAGCATTGCAACACTGGCGTGTCTGCAACGGACATGGATGTCTATAAAGAAACTACAAAGGAAACTACAGAACTGTCCAGTCATAGCCTATCTATTACTCGCATGATGAATACGTGAACAATGCAGGAGAGAACTGCCTTTAATCAATGCAGGAGAGAACTGCCTTTAATACTAGCTATATGAATGGCCAATGCGTAGAGTTTAAGATACATGCAGATTAACCCTTTCATGACGAAGCCGGCCAACACCGTCCTCTGCAGTGGTCTTGAGGAATGTCCATTTGCAGGCCAAAAGAAACAATTTTTGAAAAATTATCACTGGAATGACTGGCTCGATAAACGAGCCAGTCATTCCAGTGGTAAATTAAAAAGAATAGTCTTCTTTTGGCCTGCAAATGGACATTCAAATAACAAATATTTAAATTTTATTGACAAAATTTAGTCATTAAAGGGTTAATGTTAGACAGTTGCGACACGAAATACAAGTTACAACCATATTTGTGATATGTTATCAAGATCGGAATGCCGTCAAACATCAAACTTCAATAAGGCATTCTTCACACATTCAAATGACTAGCAACAGCAGCTGTGGATCCCACAAGGACGCATTTATGAACCAGGAGATGCCACACATTACAATATTTATATCGATTAATCCATTGTACAACTCATTGCTCGATAAGCTCCTTATTTTACTGAATACGAGAAGCATGCCACGTGTCAATCAAACTAAAGTGATTGTATTATATGTTGGCGACTGCGTTGGCTGGAAGTCCCTTGTTGATGTGGTTGACATGAGCTACTGCAGTAAATTGGACTTTTTATTTAGAAGGATTTTCCTCACTACTCGGCTTAGCGCACAGTCTCTCTCCAACATATATTGGCAAAGAGACAGGTAGCACATCCAACTAACAGTATTATTTTCAACTAACTGTATTATTTTCAACTAACAGTATTATTTTGGCGCTTATGCTATCATAATGTACTGGGTCGCTTTAAAGCATTGTCGATCTAGCCAGAAATATGAAAATGGAATTATGTTACTGTTATCACAGAACACAAATGGGAACAATCTAATATTGTGTAGCTTAATTATTGAGGCTCACATGGGACCAAAGATAGCAGCTCTTGGTTAATATCATAATAACAGGAAGAGATCGCCATTGTATGAAGTGGACGTGATCTATCACGTCATGAATACCTCGCTGGTCAAAGGGATGTCCCTCCATTTAATGTTATGTTGCGATATAAATATTTAGGAGATAATATGTTCACGTAGGTGTAAATATGACCTATCCTATTCACCTGGAAATACTGTAAACACGATATTAGTTATACCAGCGACAAAATAGCAAAGTTCGAGAATTCACAAACAGAGCCACACTATGTGAGACACATACAGGACAGGGCTAGACCATACATGATCGTGGATTATATAATTGCTACATACTTTGCTGGCGATTCAACTTGCAGTTGTTTCGTATGTGCAGACGTACTTATTAAGCGCGTCAGTTCTCTAGCGCAGTAAATGTGCGACTGTGTGGCAATGCATATGAGAGAACAACATTCATGTCTAATCCACCGGAACTGACCTGAAGCCCTATCACCATAGAGCTAATAAGGCTGGTGCCAAACACATTAAAATTCCCAAAACACGTCTCTCCATGTCTACACCAGTGAGGTATATGCTTCCCGATTCCTGCATTTAGATTAGTCCATTCGCAATCGAATTGTGTACAGTCAATGAATGATGAGTCTAATATTTACTATATTATCAAGGTGCTTCCCTGAATAAAAAGGAGCGATGAACATAGCAATACGTGTGCGTGTGTTGCCTCCACACACACCCCCACCCCACCCCCTCCCACCCCATTCCCCACAGCCGCCGCCCACCCCAGCCCACCCCTTCGGGTCATTAATGGTCTCTGTTATACATGTGCTTTTTCGGTACACATATATGTGAATGCTAGTAGTGCATTTTCATTAATGTTTCAAGTTTGAGTGTGATTCTGAGGTTGCCACATTGACATAGTCGCTTCAGTGTTCTCGATGCGCAGGCCGTTTTCACAGGTGCAAAGAGGATAGCCACGTAAATACAAACACATATAATGCGTGTTAGTGTGCGATTTTGAGAATTAGCCATAATGGACCTTTACAGTTTTTGCTATATCTCTCCCATCTCTATCTAAGCTCCACCTACACCTCGCTCGTATTGTGATCGATCGATCCCTGAACCCCCTGACTAGCAATTTCCAGAAAACTATACAGTAAGCTTTTGAATATTTTGAAACTAATTTGACTTATGAATTTCAAGCTTACTAGTTCCAACTGCTCCATACTGTAGCCATATGCAAAGCCTTGGACAAGTCAGCATCTCAAAGGAGGAAAAGACCTATCTGTAACGGTATAACTTCTGGCCCAGCTAAGATAAAATAGCATGATGTGTTTAAAACTCAGTAGCTATCGAGCTCTGGTAATCTGCTACCTGTTTGCTCAGACATAACAACTGGTGTTGTTGATGCCATGACTCAGGCTTCAGGTGATTACATTCATAACAAGCAGAGTCTGTGAGTTGGTTCGACTACAAATCGCTGGAAGTCTATCCTATGCCAGCAATAGCTTCATGTCATAATGATTTTGAATGATCCAACTGTTCATATGTACCATGAAATTAAGACGCGAGAGGTGTAATAACAACCAGGCCTCTCGTAGCACATGGTATGGCACTCGCGTTGACATATTCATACCACAGATGGCGTGGCCTGAACATTTGCCACATGATGCCATCGTTAAATACATCATTAGCTACATTTCTGAGAGTGTATTTACTTAGATTGCAATTAATATACAGTATGTCCTGAGAAAGAGTACATCAGACAATATGACATTTGACCTTGTTTTTATCTTGATCTACATGGCCAAGGCGGGTTGTCAACACCGGAATGATTCTCTAGAAGGTGACCAAAGTCTATGTGAGGTGGCATTGCTCTAGCTGCTTGTGCAAGGATCTCTTCCAGAGAATACCGACCTCTATTTTCTAACATATGGTTGTCTCAAAATAACAACTTATAGTTGTAGTATTCTGATCACATAAATACCATAGTTTATACCCAATACCGCTAACTACGAAGAGCATTGATTACAGAGCATCTTCTAAAACACGAAATTGCGACTAATGGACGGGTGGTCAAATACCATATATTATTTATATTACAGCGAAGTTGTTCAAGAAAATTACCAGTTTGCTCATAGAAAGTGCCCAATTGCAGACTAAGGGAAGACTATTATAGAACATTTACCGATGGAATGACTGGTTCGGTTATCGAGCCAGTCATTCCAGTGGTAATTTTCAAAAATAGTTGGGTCCTTGTCTGCAAATGGACAATTCCCAAGAACTCTGTAGAAGCCATTTTTGCTAATATGAGTGGTTAAAGAGTTAAACAATATTCAGCCGATTTTTTATAAAGCTATCTTGAGATTGAGATAGTGGCATGATGGCAAGTGTTAACCAGTGAGCATGCCACACGGGACAGTGGTTTCTGGGAATCAGCCCTGGATAGAGACGCATGGAAACAAACAAGCACCTAAACAAACTACCAAAAGTACAACCAACCAACCAACCAACCAACCAACCAACCAACCAACCAACCAACCAACCAACCAACCAACCAACCATCCAACCAACCAACCAACAAATCCATCAACCAACCAACCAACCAACCAACCAACCAACCAACCAACCAACCAACCAATCAATCAATCAATCAATCAATCAATCAATCAACCAACCAGCCAACCAACCAACCAACCAACCAACCAACCAACCAACCAGCCAACCAAACAACCAACCAACCAACCAAACAACCAAACAAACAACCGACCAACAAAACAAACAAATAAATAAACAATCAGAGAAATAGCAGACCATCGCTCTCCCTTTTTTATCACATTGGGTTTTCGGAATTTTCAGATGGTTAAGGATTTTCCTGATTTATGGGGGTTTTCCTGATGTTTTCGGATCATGTCAAAGCTATTAAATTTCTAGTATGACGTCCCACCCTTTCTTGTGTTAAAGTTTGAGAAAGATCAGACCATTAGTTTCCGAGATATCCATATATATCCATAATTTTATCCGATCTGGATCCGGGTTCGTTAATTCGGATCATGGCCAAACTATGGGAATCCGCAAGCACCGCAAGTTCCTTCGTTGTGTTAAAGTTTGAGCAACATACGATCAGTAGTTTTAAAGATAAATCTCCGACACACACACACACGCACACGCACGCGCACGCGTACGCATCCACCCACATACACACACGCGCGCGCACACGCACACGCGCACGCACACACGCACACGAACGCATGCACACAAACACACACACGCACACACATGCGCGCGCGCGCAACGCCCTCTTCCGCTTACGTGCCTAGGGTAAGCAAACCCAAATGAAATACCCCTAGCGTTAATCTGATCGTCGCTGACAATAATCTCAATAGCATAGCCACCAGTGTGACCACTCTGTCATTCTGTAGTGCGCACAAGTGATGCATGAATATGTCATGAAATATGCGCTATTGCAATGGAGCAATCCAGTTATGGTTATGCACCCCAATCACTAGGTAAGTTCCGTTCACGCTTTGTCCGTCTTGGGATCGATCGACCACTGACCTCTCTGAAACACAATTTCCAGAAGGCTATACAGGTAAGTTGTTGAATATTTTGAAACTAATATGACTTGGCGCTGCTGCTCCTGCCTATGGCCGCAAAAGAGCCCAGTCCAAGTGGTTTCAAAATATTTCACATACTGCTTATTTAAATAGTAAAGACATACAATTCGTACAACTCGATGGGCTATTACGCGTTTCTGACGGACATACACTCGTTATTCATGGCGTAATTGATTGAGACGTCAACCTACACATGCTATAATTCAGTATGGTGTCATTTATTTGACTGATAGTTTGGATTCCGAGAGGAACGAATGAAAATAATTTCAACAGAAAAGAGAACTAGAGAGGAGGTTAGTGATTTATTCACCGCATATGGCATACAATAAAGAGCACGGGATTGATAATGTGTGGAAAATGACAAGAAGAGATTTTGGGGAAATCTGTTGACGGAATAATACTGGGAATCAAAACACGAGCAACCAATCCAAAATAGAGTTACTTTTATTTATTTCGTGCATATTTAAGAATAAAGCTAGGCTATACAGTATATTATCAACCTGCTGGTACTTGATATATAGTACTCTTCATTACATTTTCCATTGCATATTTTGAAAGTAATTCTACTGATGGCTGTTGCTGCCGTAGAATTAGTTTCAAAATATTCAGCAGCTTACCTGTATAGTTTCCTGGGAATTGAAATTCAAAGAGCGCATGGATCGATTGATCACAACACCGGAAAAGCGTGGTGGAGTCTAGCTAGAGAGAACCTGGGAATAGTTAAAACTAGATTCCTCCGTTATCTCTCCACCATCCAGCGCTCGCGTGCGTCTGAGTGCGTTTATGTGTGGTCATGCCTGTCACTAGAATAGTAATTCCTTCCTTGTGATGCCTGCCAAATGAACCTTTCCACGTTTAGCTGTGCCCCGCCTGTCTCAATCTAAGCTCCACCCACACCACGTCCGTGTTGAGATCGTTCGATCGCTGAACTCCGTGACTATCAAACCAGAAAACTATACTGGTAAGCTATTGAGTATTTTGGAACTAATTTGGCTGGACGTTGCTGATGCCTATGGCAGCAACAGCGTTCAGTCAAATGAGTTTCAAAATATTCAACAACGTGTTTATTAAACAGTAGAGAGATAGAATTCGTAGAACGTGTTGGACTATTAAGAGTTAAAGACGGGCAATGTAGAATCATTCATGACGTAATGAGTATGACGTAATCTTACGCGCCGTTAAGCTGAATATGACGTCATATGACATTTTTCGAACTTTTGAGAAAATCAAATTTGTGCACGAGAACCATCAATGACGACCAGATGTGTGTGTGTGTTTTTCAAACGAAGAATACAGTGTCGGCATAGATTATTATAGGCTAGCCATTTCATAATTTCTGATAATTTTAATAAGTCACATACCATTATTGAAGGCTTTAAACCAACTTGTGTCAACAGCGCCTCAAAGAGCTAAAATACTACTTTTATCAATTAATCGTTTTAATGGTCAACTTTTTTCAAGTAATTTTAATTTTACACCATTTTATAAAAATTAGTACTGGAATGTTTGTGGCTTGACCATCAAAAGTGCAACGTTAATGGAAATGTAAGTTGTTGGTTAACCAGTGTCCATTTGAAGGCCAAAAAAGAGAATGACTGGCTCGGTTACCAAGCAGTCATTCCAGTGGTAAATACTAAAAAATATTCTTCTCTTGACCTGCAAATAGACATGGCTCAAGACCACTACATAGCTAAGTTTAGTTGGTTTGAACAAGAAGGTTTGACGTTTGAATGGCTAAGTTGACATAAAATGGGTTAAGGACTTCACCCATTACAAACAAGTACCACGCTTCCAAGTCACACAGCGGTGCCCTGCTGAATATTCGGAAACTAAGTTGACAGGAACATATCGTTGCTTTAGGCAGATCCATCTCCTAGTTAAATTGCATTCAAAACAAGCAGCACGATATTTCTTTTCTATAAACGGTGATGATGGATCGAACAGGGTAACTGTAATTACACAATTGCATACTTCTGGAAGATTATCGTTGTTTTTATTAATGCTCGTGTATATCAAGCTTTAAAACATATTTGGTGTGCGGTTCTGTGAGCCAGCTGCCCTGGTTGATAGATAGCAACGGTTCAGATTATCATGTAGTATGATTAATGGTTTATATGATACTGACGTTCACCAGAGCAACACCTACCCCATCACTACCGCCACCACCCCTCCGCCACTACCACCAGCACCACCACCACCACCACACCACCACCACACCCACACAAAATCGCCACCCACCCCAAATCCACACACCCTCATTTTGGTTTCACTACTTCATTCTTCAGTGACGTATCAGATGGGTTAATACTGGAGGAATCCACGTGTAGCTATGCTCCGCCCATCTATAGATAAGCTCCACCCATGCTTTGCACGTGTCAGGATCGATTTATATACTTTGACTCTTGAATTCCCAGCATGCCAATTTCAGGTTAACCGTACAGGTAAACTGTAATAGCAACAGTCCCCAGTCAAAGTAGTTTTAAAATATTTAACATAATGTGTATTAAATGGTAAAGTACAAGTCGTACAACTGGCAGACTATTCAATGATCCTGACAGAGTTAGATACGCCAATCATTACGCATTTGATTATGATGTTAGCCTACATGTGACGGAATTGATTATGACGTCGCATACTTCACTGGTAGAACAGATTCATCCATTACATCTCTTTCCTTACTGCAGGACTCGGGATGAAAGCGCTAGGTAAGGGCTGTAATTACTGAAAGAAGTGCATGGAAATAGCGTATTCCGTTCTCAAGAGGTTTGTAAATTGTATGCACATTTTGTACCAGAAGTACCAAATATTTATCTTTCATATCCTTATAATTGCCAGTATGAATGCTGTTTCCCTTGAGACTTTGTGATTCTCTTGTATGGCCTTAAGCATGTAAACATTCCCTATCTGTGATATTAGGCCTGCCCTTATAGATCAGTATTGAAATGGTGCGTACATCAGTCCACTCTAAAGTAATTGCATCGACCGAGCATCACTGGGTGGGTGATTTATCACCACGGAAACCCAATTATGGCAGCACACGCCATCACCATAATGAAAATAATGTTTTCAAATTATATTTCCTGATTCCGTTACCCAGGATTCAAAACGTTCGCAGCGATCCAATGCCATCATTATAAACAAATAAGTTGTACAATATACTGGTTAAATAGTCTTATGTTTGCTCGGTAAATGGTAAGATATAGATTTACTATTTCTATGGAGTTTTGAACGAAGAAATATTAAGTAGTAATTTAATACCACCTGTTGGTTCTGCCTCAATACGCTAAACAGTTCAGCATCAGGAACTATATTAATCCAGTCTATCAATCAAACAAACAACATCATAATGAGTTACTTCACATGTATTTTGACCTCACAATGAATTACGTCATGAATGACGTATTTACGTAAGTCGTAAACATTTAGTAAACCGTCAAGTTCTGCAAAGGGAATGTCTTTACAATGGAATAAGCATTATGTTGATTAATTTGAATCAAATTTACCTGGGCGCCATTGGCAGCAACAACATTCAGTCAAAATATTCAACAGCTTACATGCATAATTTTCTCGAAATTGAGATTCAAGGAGTGTGCGGTTCAATCAATGCTTAGCTTGAGATGGGCGTGGTATAGCTAAAACTGGATTCATCCATTGTGATAATATATCGGCACTGCTGGCGCATCCTGTATCGAGCATACGCATTGAACATTCTCATTCCATAATCCAGATATCTATCTCTTATTGAAACACACCTAATTATAAATAAAATACTTTGTAACTACTACCGAATATGTTGTACTCATTTTGACTATTACGACCTGTTATGTTGGGAAAGATCCAAGATGGAAATATTCTTAAGACAAAGCGCAGAACATTTTGCTAATTATAAGAAACACAAGTTTTCCAGACGTTAACAACTGTTCATATATGTGTATATACCGCAACCTACAGACGCACTACGCGTCATATCATTCCTTTATGTGATAGTTTGCTAGACATATGGGCTGTATCCGTGGATTGGTATATCACGTGTGAATAATAATTATATAACCGCTCTGAGTGATTGTTCTGCATGGTAAGTGTCAGATCGTTTATGAGGCAATTGGTAGCAACAAAGGCAGGCTCCATAGAATAAACGGCCAACGACCTGAAAGCGTCCACGAGGGATGCGCGCGATGTGATACATTATGACGGTTGTCCCTCGATCTAATGTCATGTTGCAGAAA
Organism: Chaetoderma sp. LZ-2023a; assembly: GCA_034401795.1. Lineage (NCBI taxonomy): Eukaryota > Metazoa > Mollusca > Caudofoveata > Chaetodermatida > Chaetodermatidae > Chaetoderma > Chaetoderma sp. LZ-2023a. The sequence continues at coordinate 66,601,379 of CM067364.1, forward strand.
AGAGGTTAATACACGTGGCATCAATCAATACAATAACACCTGTATTAAGTGGCGCCGCATGTGATGTAGTACATACAGTTTGTCTCAGCTGGCATCTTAATGCAAGTGACATGTACTACCATATGCCTCTTGAGGATACAAGAAGGTGGTTCTTTAAGACAGGTGGTAGTCATGAACCATACATATAGACCTACCATCTAGTGTGAGCCAATAACAGGTGGTCATCTGCTCAGTGTGTATAGATACACCTGTCTAACACGGCCGGATTAACCCTCTGTGCCAGAAAAGTCAAATACAGAAAGTCATTTCGGAATGAATAATCATGTTATATTGAATATTCTGAAACTAATTTGGCTTGGAGCTAATTGAGCAACACTTCCCAGTGATATTAGTGCCAACGTTTTCAAGAGCTGGCCTCTTCACTCTTTTGGGGAATTTCGAGATTGCATATGTGATCAAATGCCTAAAAGGCATACATTATTACAGACAAATGTTTTACTACGAGAGGTCAGGTGTGACAGAAAATAAGTGTTGTCCACAAACGATGGCGGTTTTTTCAAACATGTAGTTTATCGGCCACCATTTTGGCCACATAAGTAGAACTCGTCTGGAACATCTTGATATATAACAGTATGCAGACTCTGATGGCAGTAGAAGGTCATCCAGAACGCGCTCAGTATTCTGTCACCGGAGATTGTATTGTCTCTATTCACAGTACGCTGAGTGCAGATTTAATGACAAAATATATACCTTTGAAAAGACAAATACTTAGTGTTCTACAAATGAGTAGTGCAATGTCTGTGTTTTTGTTATCCAGCTATGCCATTGTACACGATGCTGCAGACGCGTTTTCTCAGAACACGTAGATGATCTTTCATGTTTTTGTTATTATATTTGGAGCTTGTCCTGCCATCTACAGGTAATTCCAGATAATAGGGAAGGAATAATGTGCTGTAGTTGCTTTGGGAAAATGTTTGCTGTCTTTGTATGCCCGCAAAACCTCTCTTCATATCTGCATTCACAAGCTGAAATAAGAAAGTACAAAGATGCCGTTACATTCACAATAGATAACTCTATACATTCAAATGAGATGGAATTTTCAAATTCGAAATGCATCACTGTGCCTGCTCCAATAACGTACAGGAGAATGAGAATAGTTCTTCTGTTTGTTGACAAAGGATTGACAAATAATAAAGATGCACATTACCATTGACACAAGGATATACTAGGACGTACAAACACATCGTATCTAAGCGGGCCATTTGTTAAAGATACGATCATATAACAGCAAACCCTTTTCTGATAATTTGTTTTGAAATAATATGTGTGTTTTCGTTGAAAAGTGAGATATTAGTACTCCAATTAATATTCTCCGTTCGTCTTTCTTCATAATGAGCGTACGAGCTTGCTTGCTCGGGCGCGTGTGTGCGCGCGTTCGTAAAGTGCGTTCGTGTGTGCGTGTGCGCGCGCATTCGTGTCCGTGCGTGCGTGCGTGCAATCGTGCGCGTGTGTGCATACGTGTGAAATAACTGAGCCGTTCTAACAGTCTGCCATTCGTGACCCTTAAGTGGCACAACGCCTGACCGCTAACAGCTTGTCTATACCACGTGACCCATAACCTATACATCACGTGGCCCCTAAGCAGTTATCACCTGGTATACAACATGGCCCCTTACTAATATGCCACGTGGCTGGCATGTGATCCATACCTGATCCATCACTTCCCATAAGCGCTATTTATCAAATAAACAAAAGCGTTGAGCCATGTAATATTAGCAATATTAATAATATTAACACAATTAATAAATAATGCATTGAAGTATTTGTATCCGTTACTAGAGTGGCAAAGTAATTGTATATTGACCAATCAGAACGCGGTCATTCTTAACCCTCCTGTGCGAACTACTTGATATATCAATTAAACATTTTGGTGGTCAATATTTTTCAAGATATTTTAATTTGAGAAGACGTTTTTGTAAATTTACCACTGAATTCTTTTTCGCCCGTTCTTTTACCATTACAGTAGTAACAATAAAGAAAATTTAAGTTTTCGACCTTCATTGTTAGCTATGGAAATAAATACACACTGATCAGTACGCATTCTTCTCATAGTTCAGATTACAACTGCTTTATTTCTAGGCATAAGTCTTCTTAGGGCGTGATTATTCGCCCTTGACGATCGCACCCCAATGGAATATCTGAACTGGGGTTTCAAGGATCAACGTTATTGCAAAAATGTAAAAACTCGATCTTATGCTCTAAATAAAATGTTATAGAATCTCAAACTCGGTAGAATTCAGCATCACCTTTATCGACCTCGTCGGAAATAATCACTTTGTACTCGCTAAAATCGACCAAAGTAATAATTTTCAACTCGTTTGCTACTAGTGATATTAGATGCGACCTCGTTTAAGACCCGGTATATCACGTGATCTCTGACGGATGTATCCCATGATCCCTATCTGGTACAGCAGCTGAATGGCAGCCCGCGAGTGAATATGTGTTTGAAGGATGGACACACGTCATGCTTTGGCGTCAAAAAGCTTATATCAGTGGCCTGTACTAAGAAACCACCTTGCTATATATGCACCAATTGTGTGTTGATTCTGTTAATTTTTACCATTTTCCAAACTACTTTTCCATCGTTTTAGTGCGTCATTCATGCTAGTTCTGATTAATGCGCAGCACTCTTAGATGACAAAGGCTGTTACAATTTCACATAATAATTTTATAATAAAATGTAATTTGATATATACATATTTTTAATAGTAATACTATTAAGAATAGTGGGACTAACAATTGAAAATTGAAACGTCTGTCAAGTTTATCAAGGGTATGCCTTTGGTAGATTTACAATTTAGTAGACATGCTGTTAAATATTTTGAAACTAACCAGACCAGTAACCATTGCTGCAAAGCAGATCAACGACATCCAGTCAAACTAGCCTCACGATATTCAGCAACACTCATGTATAGGTACCTCGAAATTGGGATTCTGGGAATTCATGAGTCCGGTTTCGATACACGTAAATGCGGGATGTGCATATTTAGAAACGTGGGGGCATAACTAGAGATCAATAATAACAACAATAGCAATAATCGATTGTTTTCCATCCACCAATTGAGTCAGTCAAACCCATGTGTATTCGTAATATAATTCTGGACATTCTGAAATATGAACCAGTTTTCTTCACAGCCTAGCTCGGGGTTGCCATATAGTAATATGTCCTCTGAAACAACAAAATGTAATAGATCTCTAGATCGCTGTTGTCGGTGTTCTGTATATTTGGCACACTCGAGTAAATACGGTTGGTTACCTTCTCTGATGCCCACCCAATGAGGGCAATTAGGATTGTTGCTAAGATGAAAATAATGAAGATGGGCGTTAAGTTGACTACATTTACTTCTTACTTTAGTGGGTATAATATTGGGAAGTCGTTCTCCAGTGCTATAATATGCATGTACGGTGCTAACGTGGTTGTGATTAATGTTTTATTTGAATATGGAGACAGATGCAGCATTTTGACCGGAATCATCTAGTTTGCTCCAAAGGTTGATTGCACTGGCTAAGAATGATTTGTATAGCTCTCAAGACGAGCAGTGGTCTTGAGGAATGCTCATTTGCCGGTCAAGAAACGACTATTTTTTAAACTTTTAACAACGGAATGACTGGCTCGATAAACGAGCCAGTCCTTCTAATGGTATATTTAAAAATAATAGGCTTGCCTTATCCAGCAAATGGACATTCATTAGGCAATTACTTTAATTTTATTGACTACATTTAGCCATTAAAGGATACAAAATGATCAACTGTTGCATTTAGAGTTATCAACATATTTTATTACGCACGCAGATAGCCGGCATGAGTATTAAGGGCGCTACAGCCTGTCTACGCAGGCAGATAACCGGCATGAGTATTGAGGGCGCTACCGTCTGTCTGTCTATGTGTATGTTTGTCTGTATATCTGCATTTCTGTTTATCCGTAACATATCTCATGAATGGAAGAATTTTTAATAACCAAATTCAACACACCCTTCCATATCATGGCTGGTTATAATAAATTTGAGTTACAGGTCAAAAGGTCAAATATCTAGGTCACATGGTCACCAACTGCGTGCTAGAATAGTCATTCTGAGGCATAGGTCTGGTATTCAGTACGGTAGAATCACCGAATTTAGGATATCCATTCATGATGACTCCACACTAACCACTTTATGAATCTATTTCCTCAGTCAATCATATGACGTCATAATCAACTACGCGGCGTGTATGCTGACGTCATAATCACGACGGCATGCATGGTTCGATTAAGCCCGCCTTTAACGCTTAATAGCCCGACATCTTGTACGAATTGTACGTGTTTTGCTATTTAAGGCAGCATCAGGACCCAGTCAACTTATTTTCAAAATATTCAACAACTTACCTGTATAGTATTTTTAATTGATAGTCATGGAATTCAGAGATCGGTCGATCCCAACACAAGCGAAGTGTTGGTTGAGCTTAGATAGAGATGAGAGGGGCATAGTTAAAACTGGAATAGTTCCTTGCTGTACATAACGCTGATGGTTGCATCGCCGGCTCTGACCAGGAACATGTTGAACCAATCGAGAAATGGTTCAAATATTCGTTCACTGACGAACATTTAGCCACTTTTGACAGCCAGACGCAACTACTGTACAAGAGCAGAGGTTAGAATAGATTTAACTTCTCTAACGAATGGCTGTGCATGCGGGTCTGGCGGCATTATTAACGGACTACTTGAATATGCAGATAATACCATCTCGACGCAAATCACACACGTCATCAACTCTGTCTGCGAACAACACACCATATCGATGATGTGGGACAGGGCCCACTTACCATACTTCCTAAGCAGAAGAAGCCCACCGGACTTATTTCCAACCTTTAGACTAATAGTGGTTTTGAACAGCATCCGAAGAGTTCTATCAAATGTGATATTATCTCGTATCGGAGATAAGATTGACAACTTTACTGGAAACTGGCAGAGTGTTTTAGAGAGGATATACCTGCGTTGACAGAGGCTGGGCACAACGAATGTTGACATAAGTAGTACTATCAAAAGCTTAGGACTTCTGCAAGATGGGAATAGACATGTCACGTGCTTGTATTACCATCATGCCGCAGATCCTTCGATTTCTCCATCCAGCTGGCTGTGATGATGACGAAATACGCCTTGTGAGACTTTTATTGGCAAACACAAAACTAAACTTTCAAACTTTCAGCACAGTTTGAAACACCAATAGCATCACCAAAATGTGATGGTTTATCGCCATTTCTTCCCACTCGCTACCCCGTCGCAGCACTATCATCTGTTTGAGAACACCCCACAAGTCCAAACCCTCCAATCTCAATGATATGTATGTCACTAGTGATGAAGTATGTAGACGATGTTGACTTTATCGCGGAAGCAAAAGTTCCTATGAATACATTACTTCCAATAGCTGCATAACAGCGCAAGACTGCATACCTTTGGTGAATGAAGCCCAGACACAGTTCAGTCACGTATACCTATCCGACACCTAAGACTGCACGGTATGGCATACTGCCAAACCGGTGACGATGTTTGAACTGTGTATCATTTTATGGGGTGGGTGTGGCCAAGGATGAGTGGATACAATTATTGCATGTAATGGGTTTTTCTTCGATAATCATGTAGCAAGTATGCGGGTGTTGTCTGGAACCTTTGGCCCAAAATACACGTTAAAGACTTTTAATTTCTTTAAAATCATCAGGAATAATGTACATAGCGTTCAATGGTGGTCTTTAACTTGTGATCTTAGCTTTAAAGATATATCCGAATATGAGGTGGGTTACCTCGCTTTGTTATGGTCACTCCCTCGCTCAAAAATACAGCTACAATAAACAGGTTTATATTGTATCCGAATTGCGACAGTTTAAAAATCCCTCCGAACTCGCGATGTGGACTACCCGTTTAGATTAGCAGAAGCTTACATATAGGTAATCGTGTGATTCTAACGGGATTGTGATAACTATCCATGCAGCATGAGACTCGTTCATTGCAAGACAAATACACGAATTAAGGAGAAAAATCATTTTGGATTATGTTAACATTGAAAACGAAAGATCAATAGAAATTCAATCATTTACAATTTTATGTTAACAGATTTGACTGGGATTTGGTGCTACAAACAACAGAAGCATCTTACAGTCACAATAGTTTCAAAATAGTTGAAAGTTTACAGACAGATTGCAAATCGTCATAAGCAATTTAGTGAGAAATGAAAATAACGGAAATGTTGACTTTATATGTTCAGATGGGTCTGCATTTTAACACTATAATCGACACATTTAGTCATGTAATTACAATTTCCTTATGGAATTTTCAGACAAAAAAAAGAATATTTTTTGAAAATTTACCTGTAGAGCGTCTGGTGTCATTATCGAGCCAGTAAATGTGCAAACATAGACTTGTTTAGGTCTGTAAATTAAATTGACAGTTGTCAAAACCACTACAGAGGCCGGCCGACTTAGCAGCGATATTTGCAATTTAAGAAAACGATTAATTGGTATTAGCTAAACCGAAAAGTCGTTTTTTCGGTTTGAGCATGATTACGGCGGCCAACCGTGACCATATTGAACCGGCCGCAACCCATCGGGAGACCCGAAAGTGGTGGAAGAGAATAATCTTGTGTTCCCACTTCTATCACTTCTACCGACATTGGAACTCGCTGTGTAACAGGCAATATCGCATTCCAGCCATTTAGACGTTGTGGATTCGTATCTCTAATATCCCCAATTAAAGTCAAGATTCAACTATATGATGCTACACGTGTCTCCATAATGCTATGAAATTGCAACATCTGTGTGGCTAAAAAATCCTCCTGAACAAACTTGATGTGTATCACCACCACCAAACATCTGCGAGGCGTGCGAGCCATTACACATCATCACTGGCTACTCAGCCTAATATCAAATGCAGCACTCGACAAACTGTGTAGCGCAGAGCCACCGTCCGTCCGTGATGTTAGCGCAACAGCGAAGGTCTATGTTTGGAAATGTTCTTCTACTCCCACAAGATACACATGCTTAGAAAGCACTAGGATTTATAATGAAATGTGCCAACAGATTTCAGGCACGCAGAGGACACCACAACATCAACTTCGACCCCGAATAAGGTAACCTAGGATCAGTAAAGATGAGAAACAACCTAATGTAGCTCATGCCTCTTGCGGTGGACACAACGGACCGGAGATGGTTAACACACCTGATTGCAGCTAAAAGAGGTTTTAATTTTTTACCTACGTCATGGAGTCACTGATTGAATAATGGAATTCAGATTTCTGGCCATGGCTCCGAAATGCAAGACGGTAGAATCACCAAATTTGATAAAACATGTATATTATGATGGATAAAGATTGGTTTGACACTGAGTTCAATTAGTTAAGTCTGCGGGTCACTGGGTCAATAGATGCAACACGGAAACCACTTCTTGATACAACCATTGATTTTATTTCTGGCAAGAAGAGCATTATGTTTCAGGTTAAATGAGTACATACTGGAATATATGTTGTGACCATAACCCAAAAATGCAATAAAGTAGAATCAACAAATTTGGCACATCAATTCAGATTGTGGCTGACGAAATAGAATTTGAGATTCCGGTTAAACATATATGTCGTAGGTCACTAACTACATTGGAATCACATGATGTAGATTTAAACTGACGTAATTATGCAATGGCGCGACTTGCTGCTGTATATGCAACAACTTAATTGCATGAACGATCTAGGCATAGTTTGGGATGCGGTGTAGAGCAGCTGGTCAATAACAACAGCGAGATTATATGAAGTAAATAGAGACGATTTGAAATGCAGTGTAGGTGTGTAATGGTGTTCGACAGCAATACTTAAATTAGTGATGTTCACGCATGGTATATATTTCAATCATAAACTTCAGATCCCTTCAATCTTGTGTCTGAACACATCTGAAAGTATGATTTACAAGACGCGCCTTTCATCCGCATTAACTCATGCTTGAATCCTAAGATGTATTGGACTCTTGATCACGAATGTTCTCGTTTCACCTAATGGAAGTGCATCACTGTACGCAGGCTGCGTTTCTAAAGCGAATTATACAAAGTGATCATTTATAAAGTGGATATGGGTGACCTTAGCAACCGTAGTATCAACTCTACTACCGGTTACAATGGCAGCACTTATCCCGGACCTTTGCTGTGAAGTTGTTTCCTATACAGAGCGTGATGGTATGTATGCATGAGAGAACCTATCAAAGATTAAAACTGACCGAAATGTGGCTTTAGCAATAGCTATATCGGCTAGCTATCTCAATTAGGTGAAGATCCCGAGCGCTTTGCTGATTTCCGTGTCTAATTATGCGATTAAATGGACATCTAATTAAGTCCAATATGTCTATAGCGTATTATATGGCATTTATTTAAGACATGTGTTCCTATTTATGACCAGCCCTCTTACGGAACCATTACTTTTATGGTCCATAGATGTCCATGTTAGTCATTGTGACGGCAATTTAGAAAAGTTCAAACATTAGCCGTGGCCAGTATGCCGTGAAGCAAGCGCCACTGACGCCATTGGTGTTGTTGTTGTTGTTGATGTTGTTGTTGTTGTTGTTGTTGGTGTTGTGGTTGTTGTTGTTGTTTGTATATCCCTCCTCTTGGCAGGAGCATCCACAGATGTAAGTACGTAGACTACAGATCGATTTATGAACACTGTATAGTTATAATTTTAGTCCGCAACTATAGATTAGCTAATTATATTCTCCGAATACAGTTCAATAATAATAGCATAAACGCTGTTCAGCACCAGAGTGCATGAATACATATTTATAAATACAGTTCTGATTCAGGATATCAGTTAAAAGCAGTTACTGTTGATTAATGTTGTTGTGGAAGCTGGTTAAAGCGGGCGCTTCTACTGCAATGTAGGTGGTAACATAGTTTTCTAGTTGTACGTTCCAATTCACATATGAATGAGACGTTGTTAGGTAGTAATCCAGCCCTGCCTAGACTTGTACAGTCGACAATAAGTTTTACGAGGTGATCTTCTATGCTGGAGATGTATTTCCAAGAATTCTCGCCCAGGTGGTCGATGATGGTTTTCTTGAGTAATGATAAATATTGATATCTATACTGATGGAGTGCACCACAGTGCAGCAAGAAGCATTGATAATCTTCAGAACTCAACTGACAGAGACGGCAGTGGGCTCACAGTGCTTTGGTTGAATTTACTTAGTGTTGCTTGTACTAGGTAGGGTCTTGTGATGAGCACTACGTTTTACATCCTCCTTGTCATTGTCTACAGTGTGCACGGATATATGGCATTTCCCAATACAAAAATCTTTAATGTTGCAGTTTTGAAGTGTACTTTTGGTTTCACACGCAAACTGTAAGTCCTCATTCCATTGGCTGTCCACGGCAGATTTTATTACTGATTTCCATTTTAACTTCGATGGTAGATTCAGAATAAGCTCTTGGATGTTTGCTAAGTTGTATCTCTCTAGCAAATTCTTAATATAAATAAACCAACTGCCCGATGTTGGTGTGTCGAATGCCAACTGTCTTACTAACATGTGGTTAAGTGGCTTGTTTTGGCATGCCAGGATGTCCTCAAAAGAGTTAGCTGACGTATGTGTACCTCTGCAGTAATTGGGCTAGCGCCAGGTAGAATGAGTACAGCACATTTCACGGTCCTCCTTTGAAGGGCTTGTATCATCCTATGTAGGCCTATGTCAATAAAGATGCTTTCTAGTTGATCAAGTTCCTGTTTTTGTAGCACAATGATCTTTAGTCCATAGAGTAGCCGAAGGATGACATAAACCTGGATGATACGGTATGCAATTTTTGTTGATATATATACGATTATAGCCATACAGACCTGTTCCAGTGTGCGTCTAGCACACGATATACGCTCTTGGACATTGGGCTAAGTTTCTTGTTTTGTAGTTCGAGATAGCCCCAAATGAGTTGTTGATGTAGAGACAGGTATTTCTAATTTACCATGACACCATTTAGGCAAGTGCGGAACAGATTGTGTGCGTACTGAATTGTGCAGTATTGTAGACTTTTCTGGATGAATTACGTATCGCTCACGAGCTGAGTAACGATATAAAATATCAAGCATACATTGCAGGTCAAATTCTGAGTTCTCATTTGGGTGAGATCGGCAGCAACTGTTGGGCATCCTGTATACTGAGTACACATGAATGAATATTCTAATTGCTGCAGCAGGTTGCTAATGTAAACTGTGTACAACCCAGTGAAGAGGATGCCCCCTTGTCGGGCACCTTGCAGTATTGGGAATGAGTGGTTTAGAGAACCCCCCTACTTTACTTTCGCAGTAAGATCCATGTAGAGCAGATCAGTGATTTGCAGTATGTGTAGATTCATACCTTCGTCATACAGCTTATACTTTAGGGATGCATGATCCACCACACCAAACGCCTTCTGAGTGTCTAGGAAGGAGGTATACAGCGTGCCATGTAGATCCTTGCTTTCTGTAGTAGTTTCTGAGAGTATTAAACCGGCCATAAGTGGTGAAAGTCCTCTAGTAAATCCCAACTGCAGAGATGATTGACTGCATGTTAATGACGCTTCAATTTTGCTAAGGATGACATGCTCAAAGATTTCCCCCAGGAGAGATGTTACGGTGAATCCTTTGTAATTACTCAGATTTGAGGGGCCCTTTCCTTTCTTATGTATTGGGATCTGTTTCGACTCAAAGATGTAGTTGAACAACTTCGCTAGTAGTGGTATAATTGACTGTCTTGTATGAATAAAGTGCTCTGCATTGAGGCCAAGTTCATCTGCGGATTTTCCAATGCCGAGCTTTGAAATTGCTTCATAGATTTCGGTAGGGGTTACTGTAGGTCGTCTTTCTTGATTCTGGGCATACGTATACTGGATCAAATGAAGGTCGATCTTTACTCGTGCATGGTAATCATTATTACAGTTTACATGTTGAGAGGTCTTCATCGAAGGCTGCAAGTACATTCCGTTACTTTACCATATCCATAGTGGGAACTCCATTGACAACTAACGAGTCAGTATCACTATTTTATATATTTTCTATACTTTATATCACTAGTACACAGTCTTTGTTCGATTGATACGGCTGTATAAATTTGCAGAACCATACTCGACCATCACTCGGCTATACAGTGAGTTTCGCTCTACCGCGGCTTCGGTATGCTGATGTGGGCGGAGCTGTCGTTTCAATATGTTACACTGCATAGAAGTAGGATGATCTGGTCTGGGTTTATCTGCTTCTATCCCGTTTTTGTGTAATTTCTTACCCTGGGTGAATATGTCCCTTACCATTGGAGATGCCTTCCATTTCGGGCCACGCAGCACCAATTGTCTGGATGCCACTGTAGTGCTGGCAGCACACTTGAGAGCATTTTGAATATTGTCTACACATGTGTCAAGGTTACAGTCTTCCCTACATGCAGGTATGACACTCAGCTTTCTTGCTAGAGTTGACTGGTACTCACCTTTATACATGTTTGTCCAAATCAGTTTGTAAATTGATTGTTTGTTCTTTATAGCATAGAGTTTTGTGACACATCTGGCAGGAATACAACAGGAAACCGATACATGCGGAGATATATTGATACAGTGCATGCTGGCAATGGACAAGTTCAGTAAATTTGCTGGATTGTGGTAGCAGAAGTAGTCGATTTGTGATGAGTTTTGCCTGTAGATGTATGTTGGTGTAATCGGCATATCAGGTACTGTCACAAAGTGTACGTCCTTTAGAATGTTGTTAAGTAGTGTATCTGATTTGTTGTCTCTCGGTAGAATGGTAGCATTCATGTCTCCACACCAGATAATGCTAAGGTTGAGGCGATATGATTCCGCGATGGTTTATATGGTATATAAGCATTCAGAGTATTCGTCCGCAGAGTCTGAGAATCCAAATGTAAGCATGTACATATTAATGAGTAAGTATAACATATACTCAGAATTAATTTCGAGAAGATATATTCTTTCATTTCCTTCCTTCAGACGTTTGACAAAATTATGACTTCCTGGTGCCAGAGTATGGCAACTCCTCCATATCCTCTACGACGTTCGAATTTGCATGTTGGAGTGTTTGAATCTACAGACTTCGGGTTATAGTAGAATGTGGGTAGATATTTCTGAATGTCGCCACTTTCAAACTCGTACAGCTAATGTTCTTGTAGACACAGTATCTGTATTATTCCTGTACGTATGGTGGATTACCCTGGATTCGTTCTACACTGAATGTAGTCAATCTTAGAAATTGATGGTCTGTCTTCTGTTGAGCATTAACGGCGACATGGATCTGGTGGTTGATGTTTACTTCCTTGCTTGGTATTTTTTCGGGTGGTCGAGTGTGGCCAGTTCCCCCTAAAAGGCTCTGTTGGCTGATGGGTAGTTGCAGTGGCCTGAGCTGAAGAATCTTGTGCATCAGCAAGTTTACTATCTGAACTGTTAGATATTCTTATTACATTGGTTGAATTATCCTTTTTTGTTGTTAATATGAAGGTTGGTAATGTCTGATATCTTGGCCTGTTTTGAGTGGGCCACCGATATCTGTTGCAGGTAGTTATCACAATGTTGTAAGTATTTCCTTGGAGTCGCTAAGTAACAATATAGGTTCGACTGGAGGTATTTGTGCATTTACCACACTGCTTGAGAATTTATGTGGTGTGTTCACTGCAATTGCCTTGGTTTGTGACTGAATCTGGAACTGTCTTTTATGTGAGATGGCCGGTGGTATCTTACCCTGACCTGTACATGTCTTCTACTGGTAGTTGCTGCAATATAGTGAGAATGTACGTTGCTCGGACATCAGGTGATGTTGTGTGGGCTCGCGTCGCACGGTGTAGCATGGATCGACTGGTCGGATACAGGCTGCACCAGCTAAGCTGGGTATGCGCCATCCGTCCTGGATTCATTCCATAAGGTGGGTAGAGCTGTGAGCGTGTATGAGCCTATACGGGATGAATTTCGTCGTAAAAACGACTAAGTTCGTTAAAACACGTAGCGTGCATGGGCGCGCTAGTCGCTGTATTGACAGAGGACGCGTAGCACGTCCAAGAGCGAGTGGCGCTTTTAGTATGCCGAGTAGGCACATCTTAATTCTTTATACTCGTTTGTTTCTGTCGAATCTGGTATCAATCAAGACCAGATCCGACTGACATCTCAAATCTACAAACCGTTTTAAAATGGGTTCAGAAATGGCTGAGTTATCGCCGTTTTCCCCCGTTAAATTATTTTCAAAACGTTTCTGGAACGTCGCACTCGCGTATATATATATGAAAGAATCGATGAGATCAACAAGCAGATCTCCGCACTCACCAATCTCGTCACTACATTCAGCACCAACCTCGCCACCACACACATTAGGACGGCAAACACCACCAACACGAACACATGTTTCAGATGCAGTCAGCCGGGCCACTGGAGGGAACGGTGCCCTAACCGACCTCCATTTACCACACTGACCGCTGACCGCAGAACACCACAGCCAGAGCAGCAGTCAAACTCCGAAGGGCACCGATTAAAGAGTCACCTCGCTGCCCTTTCTTACAACATGGCTCAACAACAGCCACCGTACAACAACGTCCGGTGGCCAACCATCACCATCAGGCATCAGCATTTTCATGCACACCCATACGTATGGCTTCATATATGTCAGTGCCTACGATGCCTCCCCCATCAATAGCACCGCCATCCCCCTCTTACGGACAAAGTGCACCCGCAATGTCCGCACATAGCAAACCTTCTTTTCTGTGTAAAACGGCAGTGGTAGGTTCTAGCACATCCGCTGAAACAACGTTTCTGCAAGCACCACGTCCCATCACCAAGACACCAAGCTCTCGGTGTCCTTTGGTGCTATGCATCAAACCATCACACACAGCCTTACAGCGGTACGGGAGAAACTATCCACTCCGCATCATGGATTCGTAAACGACGATGCTGCCACCGATATGAACGCATTCCACGACGTCACTGTTTCTTCTGTGCATCAACAAAACATCCCATGATGCACTGTAAGAAGTGGCGCGCTCAGGTAGCTCTTATCCGTGATCGCAAGAATCCCATCCACACGGCTGTCTACATGAACACCACACATACAGAAACGGCAATGACTTCATCACCATTGCTACCACCAGCTCCGTCTTCACCAAAGCACTCACAGCAACGGCGACGACGGACTGGCCCCTTCCTCACTCAAACATCAACAGCATTAAGGGAAGCCATCCAAAACAAGCCGACTACATATGGAATGATTCCGCTCCACAACCACTTTCGCAGATGGCATCATTGGAGACACTTACTCAGGTGCACCGAAAAGTTATATACAAGTGCGCCTGTCTTTTTAGTGGTATCTCCACCAGTGCCACCGTGAACACTGGGTGTTCCATCACCGCTTTTAACAAGTGCTTGTACGAGAGCATCCCATCTCATAAAAAGCCTCCACTTAGACCTACAAACATCTTTTTACAAACAGCTATGGGAGCCGATGTTCCCGTGGCTGGCGTAGTTAATCTTGTCATACAAATAGAGGAGATGCAATTCATACAGCGAGTTGTCATCGCCTCTATTCAAAATGATGCCCTTCTTGGCTCTGATTTTCTCAGTGCAAGCGAAGCCATCATACATGGCAAACAACAAGAGCTTGACATACACGGCCAACGGATACCTCTTGGACCCGAATCATCATTATATGACACGTGTGCCTTAATACTTTCAAGTACCGCCACCGTTGAGCTGAGACAAGAACAGATTCTATGGGCCACAGCACCACAGTTAGGAAACAGCACACATATTGCCATGCTGGAACCCAACCCTGATTACATGATCGCTTCACAATGCACAAGTCCATGTAAGATCGTGGACACAACCAACAAAGAACACATTTCGCGTGTTCAATGGCACAGAGAACCCTATCACTCTTGAACCAGGAGTCCGCTGTGGCCATTTGGTGGATGTGATTTCTTTGGAAATACCAACACTCACCACCGCACCTACAGAAACTACTGATGATTTACCGGAATATCTACATGATTTGTGCTTGCGTGCCACAGTAGGATTACAGCAATCTCAAAAACAACAAATACGGACATTACTTTATAAGTATCGTGATAGTCTTTCATCGGGAAACATGGATCTCGGAGAAACTCATCTTGCGCAACACTCCATCAATACGGGAAATAATTGCCAAGTGCGACAACCGGTATAACATCTTCCCATCCATAAGGAAGTGGAAGCACATCAACAAGTAATGACATGTTGCGGACTGGTATTATTAAACCATCAGCATCTCCATGGGCCAGCCCCATAGTCCTAGCAGGCAAAAAGGACGCATCCTTGTGGTTTTGTATGGACTACCACTGCCTTAATGAACTTAGCGTCAAAGATGCATATCCATTAGCTAGAATAGATCAGGCATTGGATTCCCTGTCCAGAGCCAAGTGGTTTAGTACACTTGATTTAGATAGTGGCTACTGGCAAGTAGCCATGGATGAAGCTGACATGGAAAAGACCACATTCGTATGTAGGGATGGTCTTTTTCAATTCCGCAAGATGCCCTACAGCTTGTGCAACGCTTCTGAAACTTTTGAGTGTTTCATGGAGCAGATATTAACCACCCTGCAATGGCAAATCTGACTGTGGTACATCGACGACGTAATCGTAAACCACAGCTTGAGCAAATATTGACAAATTTGGACACCGTGCTTTCCCATTTCCGCACGGCTAATTTAAAGCCCAAACCAAAGAAATGTCATCTCTTCAGACAGAGCGTCGAGTTCCTAGGACACGTCATATCCGGTGATGGAGTGGCTACTCAGCTGTCAAAAATAAAGGCAGTAGCAGAGTGGCCAATGCCCTCTTCGATCACATAAACTCGGAGTTTTCTCGGCCTATGCCAGTACTATCGTCGATACATCCGTCATTTCAGTGAGATTGCTTCACCCCTTTACAAGAACACCGAAAAGGATCGACCATTCGAATGGGCGAGTGAGTGTGAAGGCTCCTTCAGGGCATTGAAGGAACTCTTGACAACTGCCCCAATTCTTGTTCATCTTAATCCAAACCTCAATTTCTACTTGGACACTGATGCGGCAGCTTATGCTATTGGCACGGTTCTATCTCAGGTCATGGAGGATGGAACGGAGCAGGTGTTGGAATAATGCTTTGCGTACATCGTATAAAACAGAAAAAAGATATGCAACCACAAAGCGAGAACTACTTGCAGTGGTACATTTTCTGTACAGCCGCCCATTTACACTCCGAACAGACCATGCCTCACTACGCTGGCTCAGAAACCTTAAAAATCTGGAAGGCCAGGTAGCGAGATGGCAGGAATCCCTGCAGGCCTATAACTTTAACGTTGTTCACCGATATGGCAAATTGCATGGAAATGCTGATGCCCTCAGCAGAATCGGGCAAGGAGATGAACACGAACAGGCTGAAACCGTGATACAATCTACACAGACATCCCCGAATTGCGGTGCGCAGAGTGGAATCCAGAGAAAGTTGCACATGACCAAGCAACAGACGAGCACACACGACACATATACAAGGGGAACCAGGAGGGGGTACATCCTCCCAAGGAATCTGTGACACCATTATCAACCACGGCCAAATTCTACTACCAATGGTTTGAAGAATGTCATATCAACAACAACATTCTCTACATCAACAACCGTCTGGTGATCCCGGAAAGTTATCGAAATGATATGTTACAACAACTACATGATAATGCTGGGCATCCAGCCATGGAAATGGCGGTGACACGCATCAAACAGAGATTCCACTGGATCGGGATTCGCGATAGTGTGAAGGCATGGGCTGCCAAATGTATCCCATGGCAAAATCGCACTGTTGGCCAGCACCATTATACACCGTTACAAGTAAAAATTGTTGGTGCACCGTGGGAGCGAATGGCTATTGATGTGCTCGGACCCTTGAATACGACGGATGACAGAAACTAATACATCCTCATATTACAAGATTATTTTACAAAGTTGGTAGAAGCATTTGCTTTGCCGGACCAAGAGGCAACCAGCTTAGTGGAGGCCTTGGCAAGTAATGTATTCTACTGTTTTGGTATGCCCTATGAACTACACTCTGATCAAGGAAGTAATTTTGAGAGCCGGCTCATATCAGTGCTCTGCAAACTGTTTCACATCGTCAAGACAAGAACAACCCATTATCATCCACGTTGCGATGGTATTGTAGAACGTTTCAACCATACGCTAGCAAATGTTGACAAATGAAACATGCATTGATTGTAGAGATTGGGATCTTCGACTCCCATATGTGCTCATGGCTTACCGCACTTCAGTACATTGCAGCATGGGTTACACCCCTGTTCGGTTAATGTTAGGCTGTGAATTAGGATTACCGCTGATCTGGCTATGCCCCGGATACCAGGAGAGAAAAATTCACCATCTCTCTACATATAACTCTTGCGGCAGTGGATAGAACAGACCCATGAGTTAGTGAGAGCAACTTTATCCACTGCACACCGGCGGGAAAAGACATGGCATGACCGGAGAATGCATGGAAATCCATATGAAGCAGGAAGGATGGTATGGATACACGATTCACGACGATCTGCAAATGTGCCAAGTAAACTGAGTTACCAGTGGAAAGGCCCCTATATGGTTGTAGGTAAGACGTCGGACGTGACCTACCATATCCGTGCTTTGGTTGGCCTGACCTCAGTCATCCACTTCGATCGGCGTAAACCGTGTGTCAGCGACGACCCAGCACCAGAGCTCAGACTAGCCATTCCCTGTGAAAGGTGTTCCCAGACAGAACTTTATATGGAAAGTAGTTCCCACAGTTAGCGCAGAGCACCGCGGTGCCAGTTCAACCCGTCTTCTACCAAGCCAGAACACCGGTTAACAAGCGACTAATGCTGAGGAAGATGACAAGATACGTACTCACCCTCTCCCTCCTCAGCACGGGTCTACTCGACCTGGAAAGTCGTATTTGAAGAACTTGTCGCTTGTACTGTCCAAGGGGCCGGATGGAAGGATTGTTCCACTGACCTCTTCCCACTCCCACACACTTCATGCTATACCCCCATTATAGAGTTACCACAAGCGGAAGCTGAGGCTGACCCAAGTCATGCTTCGTGTGGAGTGGAACATGTGATGAATAGCATGGAAGTGAAGAGGCTGGATGAAGCATGTCTAGAACCGCAGAACCGTCCAACAAGTTGTACCTGACCAGGTACACCTATCCATCACCGCACCACCGCCCCAGTTCCAAATGGCGTCCCTCATCTATACTCCAAGTTTTAACATCACCAGCCCAGTCCATTTCACACTCCACTCATCGTCTGTTCACCATCAACCTTCAGATATGAGGGAGACTGCTGCTACAGAGGAGGTCGCATCCCACACTGCACCGACCAACAGTACCCCCACAGTGGATAGGGAAGCAGCCTGTTCAGCATACTCTCGGCTCGAATTTACCCGGTGTCTAAAAACTACGACATAGCACCAACCATCGTGTCATGGGAGATGACCACATCCCCCATCCAAGGGCCACCCTCTCCATAAGGCCCACCATACTCCCCCATGAGCAGTCAGGGCATCACACCGCCGACAGAACGTCAATTGCATACAAAACACGCTTGCCTTCAGGACTGGATACGGCAATTCATCGTTGCGCGCACATCACACACATACTCGGTTATACTCAGCATAACGGAGACATTCACCATCGGCAACAACAGTGCTTAGCAGCACCTATCGGTTTTACTTAAGCACCGATAGAGACATAAATGTTCCCGCATCAAATCCATCCGCACAAGATGCGGGAGAAAAAGTATCTCCCGCAACCCTGACTTCCCGCGATAGCAACAGACCCGGCATTCACCAGCGTGGAAAACTGGAACACGCCCATCTCGCATAGCATTAGTATCATACAGCAGCCCCGAATTCCCTACAACAGTTCACTATCGTCAACAACACCAGCCAACATTTCTCCCGCACACACCTTCTTATCCGGTTACAGGAGAACTGATCATGCGGATAGAAGGAATGCACCGCAGCCATCTACAGTACGCGCTACGGGAGAACCGTCCACTAACCCACACACCTGTCCCTCCCAGACACGTCTTAAAAAAACAGCTAACGATACTACACTTCACTCAGACGCAATAACAGTCAATATTATTAAGAGAGTAAGATTCCCGCATTGTCGTCAGTCACGAGTGGGATTTTTCTACCGAAAAGTTGAATTCGATAATGGATTGATCAGCATCAGCATCCTTCAGGATATCTACACTCTAAAGTAACTCTGTCCCGCCACGGGCTCGGCCATTACAGAGCGAAATACCAGCAGGTTCGATAAAGTTGACACCCCACCGCCGCACACTTCCCGCACCCAACGGCAATAAAAAAAATGCCACATTTTTACCACAGCGCAAGACTCATCCACAGATAACCAGCCACGCGTATCAATCAAAATGCCCAACATATCAGAAACACGGACACTCAGGTTGATTGTATTCACAATCTCCATACGACGGCATTGTAATTGTAAACACTGTGCACTCATATTTCCGAGCTGTAGTGTAATTATATATATATATATATATATATATATATATATATATATATATATATATATATATATATATATATATATATATATATATATATATATATATATATATATATATATATATATATATATATTAATTTGTCTGGTCTAGGTAGGGATGAGGTTATTTCTACCCACCGAGGAGAATGCTTGGCAGCCCACCCACTTGGAAAAGACAGCTATGTGGACGGGATCAGTAACTTTGATACAGCGCACGAATAGACCTGTTTAAACCACACATCACCTACAGCTTTACTGTTATATTTTTGATTAAGAACACAACTGCTCCACCTTGTATACAGATCAGTAGCGCATGGGCCGATAAAGCGGCATCAACAATCTGACAGTATAATTACATAAAGAATTTCAAAAATTCTCTTACTTGCGTTCCAGCCCATAATCGACACAGGCTGAGAACTACCTATTACAGACAAACAGAAGACGCATGTATAAGAACTCGCGCAATACAGGGACATTATTTCATAAAGATTCATGATAGAACATATACAAAGCATATACATCAGCAGCATTATTTCGGCCATTGCCATAAACAGCATCTAAGTCTCCGATCAACCACGTGTTTTCAAGAACCACGTGACATTTACTGCTATTTCCAGTAAATTGGATCAAGCACTTTAAACAAATGAGCCGCCCAAATACGCGACTACTACAGCGTGATGGAGGAGTGGCGAGGGTGAGTCGGGGTAATTACCGCTGACGTCACCAGTCTCCCACACACCCAATCGGGTGCTCCAGCCTGAAATTAAAAGTGGCGAGTTTATAAGCATCCAATCTGAAAAACCGACTCACACTAATTAAAAGGTGAGCTTCCACGGGAATATATAGTTCCTAGTTTTACGTTGATGGGAAACTTATATTTCGAGCAGAATGGGGACGAAGTTTATCAGCCAATCTCCCTATAATTCAAAATACTCCATGTATACGGGAGTAAATATTCATGTGACTATGGGAAAATAAGATTCAACAGTTTCCATATAGTGCGTGACCAAATCACCTTTAAATGTTCAGGTGTGGTCATCCGCCCTCTCGTGACGTTACTAATCTGTATAAAAAGGAGGTGCGTGCTCTGAAACTTCGTCTTCCCGATAAATTGGAAACTAGGGAAGATCACAGCACGAGGCTATTTTCGTGTCTTGGAATGTATTAATTATAAACAGCTTTAGATTATTAATTATAAGTTAGGTAACCCGCACCGTTACTATGCGGTAGCAGCATGTCTCTCGAGCAAGATTTGACTACCTCTCAGAAGCCTCTGAAGAGTCTACATCACCAGCATGTGCGGAGAGGTTTTCCTGCACCGTTCTTCTACCTGACGGGCGACAGTGTGAGCGCACCTTCACACGAAATTCGGATAGGAAACTGCATGTCAATTGGGACCATTTGCTTCAGCACGCGTTCTGTGCCAGTTGCCAGTACTTGTTTTGCGCAGCGTGCTGCGGTGTGACACACGCTATCAAATACAAGCATCGTGTGCCCAAAGTGACTCTAATCGCTGGAGAAAGGAGTGAAGATCCTGTAGTCTTAGCAAATAAGTTTGAACAGAGACTACCAATTATAGTACTCCCAACAGAAAGAATGGCGCGAATGAAGAATATCATACGACATCAGGCTATTACTACCAGGCACCGTTCAATCACCACTGCCACCATCTCCACAGCACGTCATGCTTTCGGTCACTTAGTCACCATCGCCACACCATCATCAGCAACAGCCCATATGGTAGCCAGTGCAAGCAAGGCACCAACGTCGCCCGCACAATCTAGACCGGCAGCAACATCACACCGCGAGTCACCAGCATCCGTCACCGCAGCCGCGGCACCATCAGTAGTACACTGCCGTCAGCAACACCACAAGTCACCAGCATCCACATCCGCACCAGCATCATCAGCAACATAAGCCATCCGTGATCCCATCCCAGTAATCACGTCACCACCAGACACGGACTACCCTCGATCACCGTCTCCAGGTGATTTGATGATAGACGAAGGAGTCCGATGTGTATCAGCCAACGGTATCAGCAGCACCACCGTCATCATCCCGACATCGCCACAGCACACCGTCTTCAGGATCCAGCAATTAGGAAAAGCACCACGCCCGACCGTTTGTATTCGGGGAAGAGAAGGATAGCCCATACCCAGGAGATCAACCCAGTTCCACGTGTCACCGCCAGCTTCTTCATTTCACTACCATAGCTTCATCTCCTCCACGAACGACAATCGGCACCATCACCGCACAGTCATCCATCACCACGGTACAGGCACACCAACAGCCGACGCTGCATCAGTAATAACCACCACACCATCATCAGCAACTTGTGACAATACAACATTAGTACAGCCACGGTGACTTCTCGTGCAAACTTAACTAACATCTTAATAGACAGTTCCCGACAGCCATCATATGATGAAGAAATCTCGTCAATTCAATAACATCCGCCGCGTCCAACAACCACCAGCCACGGAACACAGACGCGGTGGGGCAATTCTGCGCCTAATGTTTGCGGTCATTTCTGGCAGGGGTGTAGCAGGATTCTGGAGTGATGCGAGGAATGGAACATTTTTTGTAGAATAATATTATTATCTTATTTTTGATATTCTTTTCTTATTAGTATATATCTTCTTTCAATCGAATCACGTCCCCCGGATGACCATGGTTATCCTACACAGATGCGCAACATGTTTGCCCAGCTGTGTCTCACACTAAAATGAGCACTGCGGACTCGTGTGTTGTAAGATCGTCGTGTACAACATACAGTAAACAACACCCGTCATGCAGTCTCAGCTATGTTGGGGATGCCTGATAAACTACATTTTTCGCTTATAAAATACTATTTTAATTTTTTTTCCTGTCTTAGTATGTCAGGACGGCTATGGAGTTAGCGATAGCTGCCCGTGCGGACCAGCTATAACGGGCCGCATTTATATATACATATTTAATCTATATACATGTTGCATACCTCTTATGATCCGGGGTGCACAGGTAATTAACCAAATTTAATACTTGTTAACGGGTATTATTCCTACAGTATGTTTCAACTTTTCTTATATATTAGGTTTATATTATAAAAACTTAATTGTGGTATGCTGGAGCATGGATGTTCTCTGCGGAGATAATACTAATCCGCACCCAGAGAGGACACCCATGCAAGCTATTGTTTAGGAATGATAGAACTAAATAAAAGTTAGCACGCACCGAGAGATGAAAATTTAAATAAAAAGAAAAGACCTGGAAAAATAATTTCAGGTCAAAAATCAAAACTAAATGTATGTCTCCCCTGTCCTCTTCGGCACCTCTATGTGCTCTGTCTCCCATAACACACGTCTATTGCGTCACTACTCCTCTCAGACCACGCGCCTACCCGGGAAATATATAATTCCCGCCTGGCGTACGTCTGTACGGCGATCTGTGATGCGTGATCGTTTGCCATGGATGTCAAACTATTAGGGGGTGGTGTAGCACAGATCGACCGGTCGGGTACGAGCCGTACCAGCTAAGCTGGGTACGCGCCGTCCGTTTTGGATTCATTCAATAAGGACGCCCCCCCACCCCCCGGGTGGAGCTGTAAGCATGTATAAGCCTATACGGGAGGAAGTTCATCGTAAAAACGTCTAAACTTGTTAAAACGCGAAGCTAGTCCGTGTTTTGACAGAGCACGCGTAGCACGCGTAGCACGTCCAAGAGTGAGTGGCGCATTTAGTGTGCTGAGTAGGCATATCTTAATTCTTTATAATTCCTTGTTGCCGTCGAAGCTAGCATCAATCAAGAATTCGACGGGCTTCTCAAATATACAAACCGTTTTAAAATCGGTTCAGAAATGGCTGAGTTATCGCCGTTTTTCCCCGTCAAATTATTCCTAAAACCTTTTTGCAACGTCGTAATCGCGGATAAATATATATATGTATGTATGTATATATATATATATATATATATATATATATATATATATATATATATATATATATATATATATATATATATATATATATATATATATATATATATATATATATATATATATATATATATATATATATATATATATATATATATATATATATATATATATATATATATATATATATATATATATATATATATATATATATATATATATATATATATATATATATATATATATATATATATATATATACACCTGTGCAAAAGTTAAGCACCAGCAAAAACAATAGAACGTAGAAACATGATGGTACAACTAGGCTGCCATACTTTTTGTCCCCGCGTTAGCTGACATAATTCCAAGTACGAAATGCACATGCATGCATGACTTCACGCCACTTGATGTCCGTGCGTGGCGGGAAACAGCACACGTGTTCAGTTATGTAAAAGTCCAGTTTGAGGTGTAGAACATTACATACAGATTTAGGCGACAAGTTTAGGAATTTTGTGTTCATGACCGTGGTTTATTTGTACAGAGAGAATTAGCTCTTGATTGTGAACCGCTATGGCAAGACGAAGGTTAAGTGATCGTGTGAAATGGCAAATCATAGGCATGCATACCACTGGTATGTCATGCAGAGAGATTGGCAGACAGCTGAACATTAACCATACTGTAATCAGTCGTTTGATTGCAAAACATGGGCAAACTAACGAGGTGAAGGACAGGCCTAGATCTGGAAGACCGAAGAAGACTACTGCCCGTGATGATCGAGCCCTAGTACGCCTTGTTAGGAGATCTCCATTCACCAACAGCAGAGTGCTCAGCCAGCAATGGGAAACGCGCAATAGAGTGTCAATGTCTACCGTCAAAAGGAGACTGTATGCTGCTGGCATGAAAGCTAGGAGACCTGTCAGACGTCCTCTCCTCACTGCACACCACAAAGAGGAGCGTCTGAGGTGGTGCAACGAAAGAAGACACTGGAGCATGAGATCCTGGAGACGGGTACACTGGTTCGATGAAAGTCGGTTCCTGCTTCATGCCACAGATGGTCGAACTCGTGTATGGAGGTCCAGACGCACGGCGTACGACCAACGTAACATCATGGAAGAAGTTACATTTGGTGGAGGTTCCGTTATGATATGGGGTGCATCTCATTTGATTGTAAGCTGGATCTGTTGACTGTACCTGGAACACTAAATGGACAAAGATATCAAGATTCCATACTGGATAGAGTTGTGGTCCCTCATTTTGTAAATCATGCACCTGGAACCCACCCTATATTCATGGATGACAACGCCCGACCACATCGTGCTAGAGCTGTGCATGAATACCTCCGCCAGAATGCCATCGAAACCCTACCATGGCCAGCAAGGAGCCCTGACATGAACCCTATTGAGCATATCTGGGACATTCTGGGAAACATGGTGAGAAGGAGGGATCCTCCTGTGCAGAACCTACAGGAATTAACAGACGCACTCCATCTTGAATGGCAACGAATACCACAATGGCGTATCAGTCGGTTGGTGACCAGCATGAGACGTCGTGTCCAGGCCGTCATCCAGGCACAAGGTGGATATACCCGGTATTAATAATGACAGTCTCAAACTCGTGCACAGATGTTAAACTTCGTTTTCAGACACCATTAATGACAATCTAGCCACGTGTGTCAACCGTAGGGCAATAGTTGTCAGTTGTGTCAACGTAACCATATTCAGGCCTCGTTTTCAAGTTCAAACAAAAACATACAGTGTTTCCCCACCATCATAATCAGCATTCCTCTAGTTGCATTATTACCTCTTGCACTAAGATGGATGGGTACATAAATGTTTATGCTATTGCTTTCTTCATAGCACATGAATATACCCTCGCATGTGCGTAAAAATAGGGTGGTGCTTAACTTTTGCACAGGTGTATATATATATATATATATATATATCCGCGATTACGACGCTGCAAAAAGTATATATATATATATATATATATATATATATATATATATATATATATATATATATATATATATATATATATATATATATATATATATATATATATATATACATATATATATATATATATATATATATATATAGAGAGAGAGAGAGAGAGAGAGAGAGAGAGAGAGAGAGAGTATAATAGGGGATGCTTTCAGTAAATCGAGAGCGTCGTCGGCCGTGGGCCGACCAGTCAGGAGCTGCCCAAGCACGGGATCCGGATTGAATAACTGGAGGACCGAAGATGGAATTCAGCATCATCTCGGTACTCCTCAGCTTCCAGTTCAGCTCGGACCACAACAGTTCTCGGGCCACCGCACTGTGAATTATATCATTATAGTGTAATATGTTCCTGTTTAATTAATAACTGTATAGCAACTATTTAACGGTGAACCCTTAAGGTCCAGTTATGTAATTCTACATGACGTAGAGCCAGTGATGTCCTCGGTGGACAACTCACCGGATCTGCAAGCCACGCCGAAAAGTGGATATTCAA
This sequence comes from Chaetoderma sp. LZ-2023a, assembly GCA_034401795.1. Taxonomy (NCBI): domain Eukaryota; kingdom Metazoa; phylum Mollusca; class Caudofoveata; order Chaetodermatida; family Chaetodermatidae; genus Chaetoderma; species Chaetoderma sp. LZ-2023a. The sequence continues at coordinate 66,627,403 of CM067364.1, forward strand.
CCACACTGCGTGTCATGTACGATAGTTTAACGTTTCAACCGCAGCCTAGTAAACTTTGCTCGGTGAACCACAAGAACTATTTGACGCACCCCGCACCGTTAAGCTTAAATAAGTACATCTTAATTACAACTGTATCAATAACCCTCTCTGTTAATGGGTTATCTTAAACATTACAACTTACCGTTGTTATACCGGGAACCTTTTACAAATACCGCATTACGTAGAACTTACATTGTGTATCCAGCAGACATTGCTTATGTCGTGTTTTACTGTCCTGAAATCGTACCGCTTCCGTCCTGGAGCAACATGCGGGAACCGTGCTTTGCGGAGATCTACATGTGGACACCTATCCAGCTTTTGGAGAAGGTGTCGACTCACGTCACGGTTTTAGTGACGTCGTAATTTCGGTTACATAGTAGCCCGCAAATAAGAATGGCTACTGGGTATTCAAGTAACGATACATGATATCTTTAATTACATCATCAATAATTAGTATAATTTATTACTGTGACCAATAGGTACCGTCCCGGTCTTAGGACCGCTATTTATAATTTCTTTATCACTGTTTATATTTATCCTTGTTTACTGTAAGGTGTTTTGCTAACCGCACCGTATTAGGTCTATCAACCTGTATTGTCACCGTTCTAATCAAATAGTATACTGTCACCGTTCTGTATTTGGTTGGTTAGGTATATGGCAAGTAGCCATCTGTTGATATGTTTTGTTTATTTATAAAACACGTAGGACCGCAGTGCATTTAGGAATTACTAGACAGCAACATTTATATATGCATCACTTTCTCCCGCCACCGTCATGTTTCACTAAGGTCACTGCCCGTGCTATAACTCTGTTTAGCCCGGCATGCTACCGACTAAACCTTACTATTCAGCTCGATAGGATAGGTTTAATGTGATTAGAGACGATTTCTTCGTTAGGAGACGTATAGTGTATGGCTCTTTTCCAGTCGTTACGGTATTCTAGCCCCGTACGCCGGCAAGGTTGTCTTAAATTGGCCAACATACCCATATGGCCTCATATCTATAAAGTTATTGTCTCTCTTCGTGTTCCACTAAGCCTTATGGCTTCTTAATTGTTTGGATGTCCCTACCCGCGCCGTGGACTGATCCGACCCTGGGAAACTATTGGAGGTTTCTGAGCGGTGATGGCCAAGGTGCGGTGTTACATACACCTCCCCTGTATCTCCGAATACGTGTTAGATAGTGTCATTGCCAAGGAAGATAGCACTGCGAAAACATTATTATTATTATTATTATTATTATTTTTTTTTTTTTTTTTTTTCTCTTTATGCCTCTTAGGTTATATCTCCCACACCGCAGTGCATATTTGGGCAACTTGGATATAAACCTAATGTTAGGTCAATAACCCAGCTCCATAGGATGTGGTGACGGACGAGATGGGCATCTCCACCGAATTCTGTACAAATGTCTAGGCAAGATGTTGGAATCTGCCACGCCCTTGCGGGAAGGACATTTACGGTAACCGTAACAACAGGTCAGTTGGAATAATCTGCTTGTGTGAAAAGGTTGCCATCGACCTGTCATGTGTTATGTTGTTACAGAGCAGGGCATCCAGATCCTGACCGAGCTCGGATGTCTTGCAATGTAAATTGTACGTACACTGTGCTTGAGGGCTGATGCCTTGGGGTGTCTGCACTCGCTAACAGCCGTATTCAAAGATATGTAGGGTTCCCGCCATTTGCGGCCAACAATAGTTCGTGTCTTTAAAACCTTACTGGTAGGTTAGGCATGGAAGAAGGCCCGCATAAATAAAAGCAGCACCTACTAAGTCAATATCTTGAAACTACATAAGACGGTGACTGGGGAAATGTTCGGAAATCGCTCGTCCCGTCTTCACGTAAAACAACACGCAACACTTTAGTTATAGTTTCACTAGGATGGTCTTTTCTTTGCAGCACTTTTGATTGAATACGGAGTGGCCCTTTTTGACCATCCCTGTCCTTGTACTTCTGCAGTGGCAGAATTTTCCTATGACGGAGGCCCGCGCAAGGCACTTACCTCTCGCAAGGATCCAGTGACGGAGGCCCGCGCAAGGCACTTATCTCTCGCAAGGATCCATTGATGGCGGCCCGCGTGAGGCTACTACTTCTCACCCAAGGACACAGCATCAGAAGTAATGCCTGCGCGAGGCACAAAGCCTCTCGCCACGATTAGGAGTTTCTTTTCCTTTTTAGCATAGGGGTATACTAGCTTATATTAAGTTAATTAGTGATCTCGTATGCGGGAGCCTCCTTTACAGGGGTACCTCTGCGGACCTGCGAGTCTGTGTGGTACCTCCGGTGAACCCACGTTTAAAGGTTCATCAGGCTGCCTCTATGTTATGTATTATTTGAATACCATTGTATCACATAGACGTGTACGGTTTGTTTAGATATATTTAGTTACTTTTAATTACTTTAGGTCAACCAACAAATCTTGTAAGTCCATAGATAGTGAAATTGCTATGGACAGGCATACCGGTGACACAAACTCATGGGCTTATACTGTGAAATTTAATGTTAGCGGCGATGGTGGCTTCGGAATGACTCGACGTGACCCGGCGAGCTACACACATGCATGGCATGCTGCTGATAAGATTCATGGCGCTCAGGCATATCATGATAATGGGAAGATTTAAGGCGCACAGGCCTTTCTTGATATTGTGAGAATTTAAGATGCACAGGAATGTCATGATGTTCTAAGAATTAGCGGTGCTGAGGCATGTTATGATAGTGTGAGAATTCACGTCGCGCAGAAATGTCATGATGTTGTGACTGTTTACGGTGTACAGGCATGCCATGGTGTTGTGACTGTTTACGGTGTACAGGCATGCCATGATGTTGTGACTGTTTACGGTGTACAGGCATGCCATGGTGTTGTGACTGCTTACGGTGTACAGGCATGCCATGGTGTTGTGACTGTTTACGGTGTACAGGCATGCCATGGTGTTGTAACTGTTTACGGTGTACAGGCATGTCATGATGTTGTGACGGTTTACGGTGTACAAGCATGTCATGATGTTGTGACTGTTTACGGTGTACATGCATGCCATGGTGTTGTGACTGTTTACGGTGTACAGGCATGCCATGGTGTTGTAACTGTTTACGGTGTACAGGCATGCCATGGTGTTGTGACTGTTTACGGTGTACAGGCATGCCATGGTGTTGTGACTGTTTACGGTGTACAGGCATGCCATGGTGTTGTGACTGTTTACGGTGTACAGGCATGCCATGGCGTTGTGAGAATTAATGATGCACATGCATGTTATGATGTTTTAAAGATTCACAGGGTCATGGTGATGTGAGGACTCATGGCGTATAGGCAATGCCATGGCGTTGAGATGATTCAAGGCACAGAGGCATCTTATGATGTTATAATGATTCATGCCACACAGTCATCTCGTGATGTTTTAATGATTCAAAACACACAGGTATATCATGATGATGTGATGGTTCACGGTACACAGGAATATCGCGATGTTGTGATGATTCATGGCGCACAGGCATGTCATGATGTTTTGATGATTCTCGAGGTACAGCCACGTCATGATGTAGATAGGATTCATGGCACACAGACATGTCATGATGTTGTGGTGATTCACGACGCAGAGGCATGTCATGATGTTGATAGGTTTTATGGTGCACAGACATGTCATGATGTTGCGAGGATTTAAATTGCACAGACATGTCATGATGTTCTGAGAATTCATGGCGTATGGGCATTTCATGATGTTGTGATGATTCACAGTGCACAGGCATGTCATATTGCTGTGACTGCACATCGTGACAGCTCGGTGGTCGAATAGACAGATTTGGAAGAGTGTTATAAGATAGCGACTGGGCTTGAACATAGTTTGGCAGTATCGACGGCACTGATTGTTGTTGTGACACATAATAGTGGTCTGATTGTGTAGATGATGTAAATGGCCCGTGATATGTCTGTTGACCACCGAGTTGGTAGATTGGTTGTGGTTGCAGTATTGGCTGAGTCTGTGACCGTACAGGCTGCTGTTGTAACATTTGGATCATTAGCGAACCTGTAATATTGAGGTTGTTCAATATTTGATTTTGCTTATTTATTATGACGTTTGTTTCATTGGTGCTTTGAATTAGTCTATGATGTTCCAAGATAAGATCTATGCGTTTTTCTAGGAGGTCAAAATGGGTGTAAACGCCAGAGAGATCATTGGTATATGTTTGTGGATTGAAATTATGGCAGTTTCTCGTGTCAGCAGTGACTTGTAGCAGTGAGATTGTTCTGTTCTGGTCCTTTATTTTCTGCTCTAAAGTTGATATAAACAACATAAATTGTGACGGCAGGTTTTCGTAACTAGTAGAATTGTTCTTACCACTACGCTGGTTTGAAGAGGTCTGTCGCGTCCTTGGCGCGTCACTGTTAACAGATAGTGGTTCTTTGTTATGAGCCTATCACCTGGGATAGAGGTTGATGTGGCAGACTAGGCTTGGTGGTCGCATGAGCTGCTTCAGTGGAGATTAATTGAGTTTCCTCATTAGGGATCAACTTGTTTGATACTATTTGTCTTTGAGGAACTGATTGTTGCACTACATTGTTATTGTATGTTTACTGTATTCTGCGGCTATAGTAGTAGAAACATCATGCAGCTGCAATAAGTCCATCGTTTTTGCCCACTGTGTCGTATCCTCAGCCGAAATCATTAGCTTCCTCAGGTCCATTATTGACTTGAGTGTACCGACTCCTGCTTTCTTGAGGTCACCTCGTAGAACGCGTTGCAGCTTTATGCAATGACGTCCTCTCCTGGCTTTGTATTTGCTGCCTCCGAGTAGGGCAAATTACAAGGCTCTATGTGCTGGTGTCTCTTCTGGCATCCTTAGCACATGGCCAAACATTGGCGACTTTTACAGCTAGTGGCGACGTATTAGACATCTTGTATAGTGCGTCGTTGGAAATTATGCTGTCTGCCCATCGGTATCCAGTGATGGTGCGTAGGTGTTTGCGGTGGCAGGCATCGAGTTTGTCTAGTGCTGCCTTTGGAGCTGCCCAGCTGTTACAGTTATACAGCATCAAGGATACGCAGGTTGCATTGTATAAACGTAGCCTTTTTATCAAGGGCATCTTTGATCTACGAATCCATAGCGCCCAGAAGGACTGGAAAGCTATGTTCCCCATAACGCAATGTGCAGAATTGTCAGCAGTACTGCAAAGCAGTGAGCCCAGGATTTTACTTTTCCTCCATGGTTCGCAGCCACCAAGTGGGTCATCCTTTTCTTTAGTTTCATGCTTTGTAGTCAGGTATATGTGGTTGAACTCTGTTTTGGATTCATTCATAAAGAGAGTCTCAATTTTTAGTTTGCCTGCATTTATTTGGAGAAGTTCGACAAGTGGTTCTTTTCCTCGTCTATGAAGTCAACATCGTCAGCATATTCCATCGCTAGCGGCATCACCAGTATTGACACCGGGGTGGGGTTGGGGGTTGGGGTGGGGCTGGTCAATACAAATAGATAAAAATTTGGTGATAAAATCCACAGTTTGCACTCAACTTGGGTAACTACCGCCAGCTGTATTATAGTTGAGCAATCATCCACCATATGCAGGCTATCAAACATTCATATGACGTCATAATCAACTATGTTACATGTCATATGGGATTCCCGCATAAATGACGCGATTTAGTCCGTCTTACATAAGTAATAGTAGGCCAAGTTGCACGAATTGTATGTCTTTACAATTTAATACACATTCTGTTGAATATTTTGCCATAGAGAGCATACAGTCAAATTAGTTTTAAAATATTCGACTGCTCACATATATATATATCTTCTAGAAATTGAGATTCCGAGAGTGTGGGGATCGACCAATTCTCAACATGGGAAAAGCGTGAGTGGGGCTTAGCAAGATATGCGCGGGCATAGGTAAAACTGGATCCACCCATTGGGCATCCATCATCTCACTACATTCCATTTGGACAGGCGCACACCATTGCGCTCTACTTAGGCCATTATCATCAGTTTTCTCTCTATTTAGGCAACCATGCATCCTTTGCACGCCACTTGAGCAATCATCCCGGCTGTGCCTTCTAAGTTGGTAATCATTCACCATTCGCGCTGCACTTGTTGTCACCTGTATGCTATATGGGCAAATAGCTGCTATGTGCACTCTACCCGCGCAACGATCCGCCGTGTACACTCTACTTTGGCAAGTATCCATAGTGTATTAATACAGCTCTATGTGGGCAAGAGCCTGCCCGGTGCACTCAACATGGGGAGTCACTCAGCCCTTTGGGCACAACTTGGGCAGTCCTCTGCAATGATCATATTTCTTTTGTCTATATGGCTACGCAACAGCGTGCTATCAGAGAGTATTGGCGTGCACACACCCCCCCCCCCCACTAAGCATTGCGAAAGGCTCACTTACATCTATTTGTCGTACTAAGAGCAACTGCGACCAGTCATACACAGCTCTAACATTGTTCTTTTCTCCAAATTAAGAGAAATTGGAAACTGTTGCGTGTTTCTGAAAAGGGCAACAACAGCTTCCATACAAATTATTTTTGAAATACTCAACACTGTACTCGCAGAGATGCTGGTACCTTGAAATCGAGATTCAATGAGATCCCGGTCTATCTCGTCAGGAAACGCGGGCATCTGTATCGAGAATTGCCTATGATCTTAATAATCGGCAATCTTAATTAGACATTTGTCCATAGCGTTAATAATCAACCACCTGACCTGACAAACTGTATTGAAAATTTATCTTAAATACGGTATTATAAAACAGATGTGACTGTAGTAATTCAAGCGACTATCTGATCTGACCAATTCGGTACACTGCACTGATCAGTAATCTCATACTTACATAGTTTGGATAGCATTATTCGATATCTGATGGGCGATATGTTTACAGTTGACAGTAATATGAACCTTTCCAGTGTGTCCATCTATCACATAGCGTCGTAATCAACTAAGTGATGTGTAGCATGACGTCATAGTCAATGGCGGCATGCGTGAGGTAGATAAGTTCGTCACAGGCGCACATTTGGTGACGGGCTAAGCGTTGCTATGCGAATGTATGTCTTTACTATTTAATAAACATGTTGTTGACCATTTGGAAACTAATTTAACTAGACGCTGTTGCTGCTATAGCAATTTCTGGAAATTCATAGCCAGGGAGTTCAGGGGTCGATCGATCCGAACACGAGTGAGGTATGGGTGGAGCTTAGCTAGACATGGGCGGGTCACAGCTAACACTGGAAAGGTTCATTGATACATGCGAAGCCTGCCCATTAGGTAATCATGACGTGTTGAAAGGAGGCGGCGCGTGGATCCACATCGCAAACTAGCCCTCACGTATTCAACTGAAACGGTGGCACTCCTTGGCCAGGGCGCATACACTAACATATACGATACAATATAATTGAGCTTCGTTTCGTCTATTCAGGAAATTGTCTTGAAATTTTCTGAAATGATCGCGTGAGCGTCATGCAACAATAGTGCAATAGGAACACATACGATGGTCGCGCGATGAACTATAAGCACCCCATTAACGTTTGCCATTGCTTCATACCATTGCTCAATTTGTACCGGAATTACGAATTGCTATCTAAGAATTGAATAATCAATCGATGCCACTTTCTCAGAATGCTCTTGTATTAACGTGGTGGTCTTTGGAACTAGGGAACTTCACCCAATCAAGAGCGCAAAACAAGCACGTTGCGTGCATTATCAGAACTGAATCAGCATGAGTGGTTTACACACTTATCCTCCGGCGTTTGCCCACACTAGCAACGTTTACTGACACCATGTCTTCATTGTATCTAGTAAAATGAGTACGTCTTGTAGCTAATGGATAAATGCTAATATAGTGTATGTAGTAATATAGTGTCCATACATCTTCTCATACCAGGCCTCATTCCCTAGATGTAAGTAAATCCCCGCTATTCAAAACATCATATAGTGAGCTGCATTCGGTTTACTAACACTATGTACACGGTTTCTTCTACATATATGGAAATCGTGTACAAAATAAGCACGAATCACTGAATAAAATGTCGTTCCTGTTCTCTCCATGCTCCCTACACACAGAGCTCAGTAACCATCACATTTATATATGTGACCTTAATGATATCACTGATGATTTCTAAGAGCATATTATGCAAACGAGGTATTCCGATTGTGTTCAAAATGGGGTGAAAAATCATGAATATACGATGATAAATGTTGCAAATCGCAAAATCCTTTAAAAACAGTTTTGTTCACAGCGACATGGACCTTTGACCTTCAATATCACCATAGGCAGCCATGTATGGTGTATCCGAATTGTGTTCCGATAGGCGTAAACAATCAGCAAATACAAGCCAAATCTATTTATAAAGGGCAATCGTCGTCATTGACGTTGTCTTCTTCGTCAGCTTCTTCTTCTACTTCTTCTTCTTCTTCTTCTTCGTCTTCTTCTTCTTCATCAAAGTCGTCTTCGTGTCATGTTCTTCTTCGTTATCTTCATCTTCGTCTTCTTCGTCGTCGTCTTCGTCATCGTCTTCATCTTCATTTTCTTCAACTTGCCGTCTTCCTCGTCTCCCTTGTCTTCTTCGTCGTCGTCGTTATCTTCATCTTCATCGTTTTCGTCGTCGTCTTCTTCTTCTTCTTCTTCTTGTTCTTCATCCTCGTCGTCATCGTCGTCGTGGTCGTCGTCGTCGCCGCCGTCGCCGCCGCCGTTGTCTCAATTGTCGTTGTGGGGGAGAGAGATCGAGAGGTTTAGAAAATTGGATGCGCTTTATCATGGTATATGTCCTCAAATAGGGTGCTGGTGAGAAGGCGACAGTAATGCATGGCGCACGCAACAGTTCCAAACGGATCTGTATGCGTTTGAAAACACACTACGGAAACGACTTTGTGTGCGGCCATCAATGCATCAGCCCTGCGTTATGTGGCTGAAGTATAGTTGGAGTTTACGTTGATGGCAATGCGTTTGCGTTTGCGTCGCGTTAGATTCGTAAAACTCTCAGCAGAAACGCAACTCGTGGGGTGGTATAGTTCCCGAGATATGACCAACGATAAATCATACTAAAGCACATGTATCGTTTTATTTTACACGCTTAAAATGGTAGCCACTCGAAGAACTATGGGATTTGCAAATGCAATTCTAATGCATAATATGATTCTTATGGAAGCTGTAGTTTATGATCGTATAAGAAGCTGGCGCCGACGATCAATGTGTGTACGTGCCATTCTACAGCAACGGGTACGAATATAGACATTTAATCCGCGAGATGCAGCTTGCTGATCCAGAGTACCACTGGCAGTACTTCCGTATGTCTGCAGCCAATATGGAATACCTGCTCCAAAGAATCGGGCCAAAGTTAAAGCACACACCTAACCACAGATTGCCTATAGGCCCAGGTGAACGCCTGCTATTAACTATAAGGTACGTAATCTATACTTAGCATTCCCAAATGATTTGCAAACATCGAACTTCAGTGTCAACTGTTGGGTTGTGATGTCATTGTATGCAGAAGGCATCATTTTTCTGTAAATTGGGCACATGGTTCTAACATAATACATTTATTTGGTCTGAAATGAACCGTTCTCGTGACATATGTCATATTATATTCGTTTGGTAGTCATCTTGGCACCCATCTTAAATTTAACATGTTCCAGATTTTATTAGATTTATATACACCATTTGTAAATATACCAAGGAAATGTGGTCAACCCCTAATGTGACCTAGATATTTGACCTTTTGAACTCACAGTATAGGCAATCCGCCCCATTCACAATATGAATGTATGTGCCAAATTTGGTGATACTCGCTTCTTGAATTCTATAAATATGCGGTTGACAATAACGCATGCACGTACGCTAACTCGTGCGCACGCCCGAGCGCACGTACACACGATCACTAGCTCGCTCGCAAGCACGCACGCGCACACGAACGCTCGCACGTACACACGCTCAATAGCTCGCTTGATGCCGCGCGCACGCACGCACTTCGTTGCAATAATAATAATTTCTTTTTTATTCCATAGGTATTTAGCAACAGGAAATAACCAGGTTTCCATTTCCTGGGGATATAGAGTAGGTCGGAAAACAGTACGCAGCATCATCCAGGATACATGTGATGCCATATGTCCTTAAACAACCAACGACAGAATTGGAATGGCTCCCAATTGCTGATAGATTCGATCAACAATGGCAATATCCTCATTTCATAGGTGAGATAGATGGAAAGCACGTCACAATTTAGGCACCCACAAATTCTGGAAGTCTGCTCTATAATTACAAAACAATCATTCAGTATCGTCTGAATGGCAGTCTGTGATGCCCACTACTGCTTCATGCTCATTGACATTGTCACCCCTGGGCGCCATAGTGACGGAGGAACATTTGGAAATTCCTTATTTGACCAAGAATTAGAAAACAGTACTATGAATGTCCCTGGCCCGGATGTCGTAGCAGCATTTCCTGAGAGAATACCACATGTGTTGGTTGGTGACGAAGCCTTCCCCGTAAAGGAGTATTTGATGAGACCCTACCCACGTCGTGATTTGGAAACAATGGTTCAGAAAGTATACAACTACAGGTTATCTCGTGCCCGACGTCTCATAGAAAATGCATTTGACATTCTTGTGTGCCGGTGGCAGATATTTCTGAAACCCATATATGCTGATCCAAAGAAGGTTATCAGCATCACCAAAGCAACATTATGCCTCCACAACTTTCTTCAAAGAAGAAACAACCAACGTCTTCCAGGACAACGGCGATACTGCCTCAAAGAGTTAGTCGACCACGAACAATGTGATGGTGGGATAATTCCCGGCCAGTTGCGTATTATAGGTGAAAACGGTAATGGGCTGGTTCCAGTTAGGCGTGTAGGAACGAATACGTACACAAATGATGTGTTTCAAACACGCAATGTGTTTGCAAGTTAGTTTGTATCTGAAGCTGGACAATTATCGTGGCAGTATGCCTAAGTGAATCGTGCTACATAAGGGCACGAGCCATCATATATATATATATATATATATATATATATATATATATGTTCAAAATTGTTACCCCTACATAGTACATATACACGCACTGCTATCATCTCGTACCTATGCCCATAACCACCCTTACACATATTCACGAATACACCCGCATCTATTTAAATGGTACCAAACCCAGGCACTCATAACCGCCCTACACGTATTGCTGCTCTACCCATACGCCCATTGTTCTTACCCATACATCAATATCCAACTTTACCATATTACACCATATCGATCTCTACCCCGTACAGATATTGCTAGCCATTGTCATATACATATTGTACCCACACTCATATGTACCCATACCACAACAGCCCCATAGCCTGTAGCCCCTCTCCTACGCATATTCCAGACCATGCCATACCATACAACCCAAACCCTGCTGTCCATATTAATACAGACACGACTGCATTAGCCTAACCTAGCCTAGCCTAGCCTAACCTAGCGTAGCCTAGTCTAGCCTGGCCTGGCCTAGCCTAGCCTAGCCTAGCCTAGCCTAGCCTAGCCTAGCCTAGCCTAGCCTAGCCTAGCCTAGCCTAGCCTAGCCTAGCCTAGCCTAGCCTAGCCTAGCCTAGCCTAGCCTAGCCTAGCCTAGCCTAGCCTAGCCTAGCCTAGCCTAGCCTAGCCTAGCCTAGCCTAGCCTAGCCTAGCCTAGCCTAGCCTAGCCTAGCCTAGCCTAGCCTAAAGACCTACTAGCATAGCCTGCTAGCCTAGCCTACTAGATTCGCCAACTAGCATAGCCTACTAGCATTGCCTACTAACATGACCTACTAGCATAGCTAAGCCTACTGGACCACTATGAACTAGTCTACTTGTATAGCCTACTAATTTGGGCCACCTAAACTACTGGCGGGCTTATACTACTAGACTACCACGCGCTACTGGCCTACATACCAGGCTGATTAATCTACTGGTCCTACATTCTAGACAACTGGCTAAGCATCGTAGCCTGGTATAGCCCATCTGTTAGCCTCCTGACAGAGTCAATTAATATATTCTACTAGCCTAGCCTACTGGCTAATTCTATAAGCCTAGCGGTCTAACCTACTACTTCCTAGGCTACTGGATTAACATATTGGCCTCCTACCTCTGCCTTGTACTCAAGTAGCCTCACATACTAGATTATCACTTAGCCTAGCATAATAGGTTGAGTACTAGCCTAGCCTACTAGCCAGATACCCTACTTACCTAGCCTACTCCGTTAACCTAATAGCCTGCTAGTATTCTGAATAGCTTCCACTTACTAACCTAGCATGCTGGTCTAGCCTATTAGCCTAAACTAAAAGCCTATTTGTCCTAGCTACTAACCTACTCGCCTACTCGTCTGCTGGTATATCATACTAGCCTGGTATAGCCTGGCCTATTGGGTTAGCTCGCTGGTCTAACGGACTCGCATACCCATCTGGAGTATCTCTCCTGCTAAGATGGCCTGACCTACTGGCCTACATACTAGCATAACCTAGTGGTCCAACATACATACATACATATTCTCATAGCATAGCAGCCCCGTCTGGCCTACAGGCCTATCATACCATACTAGTAGTCAAGTATACTAGCTTGGCCGTACCTACTAGCCTAGGATACTATTCTGACTTAGCCTATTAGCCTAACAATCTATCATAGAAGCTTCGCGCCATACTACCCCACCCCATCCACTGTCACTGCGATGCCCTTTCCCATACTATGTGTAGGTGTGCTCAGAGTATTGAGTAGCTAGGTATTATGGTGGCTATATAGGCTGAATACATTAGTAAGTTGGTGGTGATGAAATGGATGATTGGTTATCTACTATCAGTGGCTGAATAGGAATATATGTGGATGGATGGACGTTGCTAGGGTGTGCATGCATGCGCGTGCGTGCGTGTGTGCGTGCGTGCTTGTGTGCGCGCATGCACGTGTGTGCGTTCGAGTTAGGTTATCTGGTGTTGTTGGTACTTGGGGTGGGTGGGGTGGTGTTTGGTGCATAATTAAGTGATTGGGGTGTGTGGGTGTGTACTTACAACCTGAGGTTGCTGTGCAGGCGTTTCAGTTTTTGCATTGGGGGAGAGTATGGAAATAGGGCCAATGGTAGATATGTACTAGGGTACTATTTGCATCATTTGTGGATATATGTAACATATTAATATGCGGACAAGCTTAGCTATGTGTATATGGGTAGATTACCATGGTATTTTGGACGGTTAACTGTGCGCCTAAGCTATGGGCAACTATTTGTGTGTGGGTAGCGGTAGCTATGCGGATAAGGATAATTCGTGTAGTATGAGGCTAGTCGGCTAGACTATTAGGTCGAGCATGGCTACTAGGATAGGCCAGTAGGCCGTTATGTTAGTGGGATAGACTATTAGGTTATGCTAAGCCAATAGATTGGGAGGTTATGACAGTAGATATTTCTGCTAGGTTAAGCCAGTAAGCTATATTGGGTCAGTAGGCGTCTAGGTTAGACCTGTGGGAAATACCAGCAGGTTAGTAGACGAGGCTGCTAGGTTGGTCTGGTAGCATGACGCAGTAGCCTAGGCTATGTTATTAGGTTCGGCCAGTAGTGTATACCAGAATGCTAGTAGATTGTGCAAGTAGGATAGGTCCGAGGGTTAGTAGGTTAGTATGTTAGTAGGCTATGCATACGCTAGAAGCTGGCCTTAGCAGGCTAGGCTCGAAAAGTAGAGAAGTCAGTAGGCTTGGTTAGTCTAGTATGCTAAGCCAGTAGGGTAGTATGCGACGCCATTAGTTTAGTTGAATAGGCTAGCAGGATAGGCTAGTATACTATCCCAGTATGCTAGACTAAATGTGGGGTAGGCCAGGAGGAGTTTTAGCTTAGGCCGGTAGGTTGAGTGTGTATACATTTATAGTCACGTGGTCAGTAGGCTAGTAAGTTAGGCTAGACCAGTACACCAGACCAGGAGACCAAGCCATGCGGGTATGCTATGATATGGTAGGATGTCAGCTAGTGGGCTAGTTTATAGCTGGTAGGCTAGGCTATGCTAGCAGGCTATGCTCAGAGACCTTGCTAGCATGCTATGCTAGTAGGATAGCCAAGCAGCATAGGTTACTAGGCCGCTGGGCTAGGTTAGTAGACTAGGCTGCGGTAGCGTTGGGCGTATTGGTATGGGTAATGGTGTGTATTGATATGGTATGATAGTGACGATTGTATGGTAGCTGTGGGCATGGATGTAGATATGGGGATGTATGTGTGGTTATAAGCAAAGGTAAGTTATGGTAGCAGTGGGTGTATGGGTAGAGTAGCAATTCTTGTATATTGAGGGCATATCTATTGGTAGGGGTAACAATATGTGTATATTGCCGTGCATAGGAATAGATAGGATAGCTATACTTGTCTCGGTGTAGTTATGGGTGGTTTGTGTAGCATTTCAAAATATGTGCAGCATACACACTCATATATAGTCAAACAAACACATAGTCTTTCAGTCTTGCCCTCACTCCATTTGCCATTTAAATACTTATAAAGATATGTATAATAAAACTGCCTCTATATTATTCCGTTTTAGCACTTTCTATAAATTCCTCAATATGCAATTGTCGCTGATTTTCCCCAAAACCAAGTGACAATTGGATATGATAATCTTGAAATGCAGTGATAAATTAACGAAGCTAAAATTCTCAAGTCTAATTCGAATAGGTGGTATGTATATTAGTACGCATGTGCAGTGTACAGCCAATCAGTTTTGGAGTACATGTTGGCCATTACCATGGTGTGTATTCTGGCCCATATACAAAACAGCAATAAGCAATAAATAACATTCCTTTTTCAAGAAGAAAGTAAACGTTTCTCCATTTGTTTCAGAAACAGAAATCGTCATCGGCCTTGCATCAGCCATGGTTGTTTCAGATAGCACATACGTAAACTCTGATTGGATAAATTACGATTTTAATTTTGAAGTCAAGATTTGAATTTCGAAGTCGAGTTTTCAATTGTTCAATTTCCCTTCTTGGCTTTCGTACATGTGCGATGTCTAAGCGTAAAGTGTTTTAAAGACAATGTGTGTATCATGCGCCTCATCTATTGATTGTCGTGCGCATGTTTTCAGTTGGTTATGGCGTGTGCCTGCGCGTATGTGTGCGTGCATGCGCGCGCATGCGTGCCTGTATGTGCGTTCATTCGTATGTGGTGAGTGGGTGAGGATGTCAGTGCGTGGTGAGTGGTTGGTTGAGTGAGGGGGTTAGCTGGCTGGTATGTTGGTGAGGAGGTTGATTGGTGGATGATGGTGTCGAATGGTTTGTGGGTGAGGGTGTCAGTGGTCGGTTGAGTGATGGGGGTTAATTCGCTGGTATGTTGATGAGGTGGTTGATGCGTGGGTGATTGCGTGGATGGGTGCGTGGGTGCGTGAACGTCTGAATAGGTGCTGGAGGAGCTGAGGGTACTATTAGTGTGTTGGCAAGATGTTAAGATTGGTGATGAGTGGATATGGGTGTGGTTGAGGGTGTGGATGCACACTTTGTGATATAATGACAGAAGGGATGGAGGGAGGAACACGGATGGATTGTTAATGCGTGAGTGAATGAATGAATTCTTAATTTGTGATGGCGGGTTGGACAGTGCTAGGTGTGGCGCGGGTTGGTACATGCTTGTATAACAGAGTGTTCAGGCAAACGTATGTTTCTGATTACTGAATTCATATCATCACCGTTCTCCGGTGTCCATATATTTTGGATGCCATTTTGATAGACAAGATGGATAAGTGTGCAATGTCACAGGCTTATAATGGGAAGTGTCATTAGCCAATTGGAATTTCATGGCAAACGATGTCAGAGCGACAGAAAGAATAACGAGCATGTCCATTCACGTACAATAACTGGTGATTTTCAGGCAATACGATATAAGTGTCGTGTTCATGTCCCGTCGGTGTTGGTTTTGGAAGCGCACCAAGGCGAGGCCACGGCGATGCGAGAGATCGCGTTGGTTCACGTTGCGGTGGCTTGGTGTGCGGTACCCTTTATCACATATCATACGACCTGTTTAATGAGAGATGGCTTTCAGTCTGGTATTACCGGGGATAAATCAAACCAGCTATTTGCCTTTGCAGCTCACTTCTAGATACGGGTTTGACAACGTGCGACATTGGGACCATATTCCAGAAATTGTAATTCTATAAGGAGTCACATATAACTTGTCAGAAAATAACAGCCGCTTAAGGGATAACTAACCTCATCTCTCGATGGGTATCCAGGTGATCTAACATGCCACTCATACACTATACAAGTAAACTTAAATACGTTTTATCATGCCGCCAAGGAAAGATATTCAGGCTTTAGTAGCTAAATGTTGATACATTTTACACCGTATGATGGATGTCATCATTTACTTTTCAACCAATCAGACACAACTATAGCTCCCGCCTCGATATATACGCTCGGTCATAGAGGTGCCAGCTATAGTTTGACCATTTCGTATAAAAGCAATCATACAGGTAAGCTGTTGAATATTTTGAAACTGATTTGACTGGAAGTTGTTGCTGCCATAGGCAGCAACAACTTCCTGCCAAATTAGTTTCAAAATATTCCACGGGATGAGTATTACATAACAACGAATATAATTAATTGGCATTTACATAGAATCACCCACTATCGATAGAGAAAACAAAATTGTGGCGATCGCTGTTCAACATGTACGCGATATTACAAAGCATATAATTGTGATACAGATAATGGAATTAGACATGTTAGGAACGATATGGAATCTATTAACCATAATCTATCGGTACAATAGAGCATCTGAGATGAGATTGGCACCCCTTTAAATGTCATGTTTGACAGGATTATTAAGTATATTTTCTACAACAATATGCGGTAAATCAAATATATCTATGTATCAATTATCATCATTTTATTATATCTATATAAAGATGTCGTTCACATAAGTTTAAGCGCATCATTTTCTTTTGATAAATAATAATTAAGCTGACTGTTAACCCTTTCTCGGGGAAGGACCCGGCGACCGTTCATCTGCTAGGCTCCGATTTTGGGAGATTCCTTGTGAATAACGTCATTGTGACAAAGATCTATTTTGTTCAGTTCCGAATTTCATTTATCGGCACCTACCATGAGACTCCATGATGACGACTAAGAAGATGTGAAATTATTCAGAGTTGCTTGGCTACCAATCTAATGTTCTGCTGCTTTTAGCCAAGTAGCCCCATTTAAATAACTAATATTATACGCTGACATCTGACATACAGCGACGTCAGTTGTGCCATGAATCATATACTTGAATTAGCTAAACAGATCCATGAATTAGCGTGTGATATTTGCAATGTTTGACGCATTAGATAGACACACATAGCAGCCATCGTTCATTAACCGTGGACGACTTACGTCATGTTCCTGTCTTATTTCATTTTTTATAATGCCGTTTACCCTTTCTGCATGTAGATGCAAGTTTGTGGATCAAACACATCTTTTCCATTTGGCCCAGTGGCACATCACAAATATGCTTTCCTTGATTCGCGGAAACGTTGTTATTAACCTTTCAACGTCATGGACACCTCTATGTTTGCGATTTAAAACACAACATAAAGCATCTGTTTGAAGGAAGATTGTTCTCATATTATTCAACCATGTTTCTACTCGATTGTTGTGTTATTAATATAGACAACTTGGGAGTTAGTTGTGAGGAGAGAACCCCAAGATAATTAAGACATAATTGAAGACTCGCAATACTTTCACACCTATGACTAGCAGAAGCACAGAGATATTAAACAGGAATGTGTGCTAAGGCTAAACACGCGCGCTCAGAAACACAGTTGTGCAGAAATAACTTCACAAAATCAATCGTCATTGATCTTGCTTTTATGAAAGATAATCAGACCGATGAGTATTGGCTATCTTTCACATCAGTCCTTGATGTATTGATTACTGTCAGAGTATCCTCACAGGTGTATCGGCGCGTTTGTGTAGCACATACGACTGGGGTGGGTGGGAGGAATAATGCTAGTGTGTAGAGTAATGATGCATGGGAAAATGTGTTGTGTATCGTCGCATGCATGTGCTCATATATAGACTGCGCATATCAAACTTCAGATATACCTGTTTATGGTTAACACTGGTTAACGCCACATTATTGTGGTTCTAAAACTGTGGGTGGTCGCACGATCACGCTCCTCACACAACCACCACTTTCTGTTGTTTATATGGCAGGATAATACGTACGGAATCGGACCAGTGGGTTGGTAGTATACTCACAGTAATCAAGCCGATCTATAGATACTGCTTGATTTTGCGGCAACGTAATTCCACATGACATGTGGCGACCGACACATGTGCGAAATTACTTAATGACCAGATTTATATGGTCCAAGAATTGTCCATTAAACAGGTTGTTTGATGCGCCATCCATGTTGTGATGCATTCGCAGATCCTTCAGTATTTTATACTTGGCGTTGATCTAATGGTTCTGTCCAGCATTTTGAAGCGCAAAAGTGCCCATGACACACATCAATACTCGTGCTAACGAGCGGGAAAGTATACCCATCAGAATAAGTTGATCTGGCCGAACATATTTATGACAAGATGTTATGCTAAGCCAGATGACCTTGGGTAAAAACAATTGAAAAAGGTAAAAGTACATTCCAGATGATGCATGATGAATGATGAATGAGCTAAATCCTAGTGCCAGAGACATGGTCCATAAAACTAATGCTTGACAATAATAAAAACTACATACTTGCGAGTGCCTAGTGATCCAGCAGGAGTGATCTCAGAAATGTAAAATGTAAGAATATTAAAATAAATGTGCACCATCAAAATTCCATGTAATTCATGTGGTTGTGAGACGGGTGGTTGAAAGCCAGTCCGGTGAAGGAGGATTGTTCTCCTCTGTATGCTAGTCTGGTGGTAGAGCACTTGCCTCCCAAACGCTAGGTGAAAGGTGCTATCGAATTGCCAGGTTCGATCCCCACTCGTGTCGAAATCCTTGTGCCAGTGCATTCTCAAAAGCATGGTTCGTAGAACTAATGCTGGACAATAATAAAAATTACAAGGTGGCTAAGTATGGGATGGGGTGGGGGTGGGGGGGGGGGGGGGGGGTTGGGGGGGGGGGGTTGGATGGAAACAGCCATACTGCAATATCCCATGTGCTTGCTCTATGGGGTGGAGTTGCTGTGGCTTGTGTAAGTATATATGTAGATATAAAAAACCGGCTTTTGTAGTGGTGTCCTCTATGTATTTACAAAATAAAGGTACCTTTTTTAATATTTTAGACATAGACCACGGGCGTTATTAGCTCTCACCCAACACAATTTGCTGAATTCCTGCCATGTTTGCTATGAATGTATAATATAAGGCGTCATCGATGAAAGGGTTAAATTCAAAATAATGTATTTCAGAGATATGATGAATATTTTGAAATTAATTTTACTAGTAAACATTACTGCTTATGGAAGCATTCGTTTCCAGTTACATTCTTTTCGAAATATTCAACATTGAACTGTATTCTTAAAATAGTGTATGCAATATTAACATTGATTAACCCTTTAACCCTCAAATCGTTCCAGGAAAATTACATTTTCTCAGATGTTGAACACGAATTACCACTGGCATGACAGGAATCACAGGCTTTGTCATCGGGCCAGTTTATCGAGTGGTAAATCCGAAAAAAATAGTCTTCCCATCCGTCTGCGTACTGATATGTTCCAAGACCGCCCGCCGAGCACCTTTTTCGTCCGATTCAGTGTTAACGGGTTAGGAGGTCTATACAGCTTGAAATAATTGCTTAGTCCAATTTCATTGGTAGGACTAGTACGCATTAATGGTGTCTTATCAGTGCCTAAGTATAATTGCCCACACAAGGTGTTTGCACATCTGTTCTAACCTTCCATCCTACATCTCTCAACACTTTCAATGATAAATGACCAGAAATGTCCAATGTTATGCTGCTAAGAAAGATTATATTGAATATTTTGAAAGTTATATGCCAGAAGGTCTTGCTACTTCGAGCAGCAATTATGGTTTCCAGACAAATTATTTTCAAAATATTTAACAAGTCACCTGTATGACTGCTTTGAAATGTAGATGAAGAGGGTTTCTTTAGTGCAAGGGCTAAAATGTTTTGCTTGTTTATCGTATTTCGTATTAGCATACCAACAGCAATTACTCATTTCAACACAAACATTCAGAATTTCAATTTCAAGACAACCTAACAGCTAATTTGTTTAAATATTGTGAAATTAAATTGGCTGGAAGCAGTTACTGACTAAAAAAAAGCAATGGCTTTTAGGTAAATGTATGTTTAAGATATTCAACCGTTTCCTGTACGACAGCCTTGAAATTTAGATAACGCGTTTCATTAGTGCAAGTGTTAGATGTTTGATAAATTATTCCCGATAAACATACATACTACAACAATTGCTCGTTTCCAGACAAGCATCCCGAATTTAGATTTTAAAACGATTTTTAAAAAACAAATCAGCTTAAAAATATTTTACTAGGCAAATTAGTTTTAAAATTTGGAGCAGGTAGCACCAAGTTATTCAACTTGTTTGCAAATGTTTACTAGATTTCATATCACCTCCCAGAGAAGAAGTGCATGGAATGTTGAATGAAAAGAATAAATTATGGCTAAATCCTTATTCTTACCCATTACGAAATGTGGTAACTCGAGTTTATTTCTGTTATCTAGTTTTGCAGCTTTTTTCATATGACGAAAAACGCAGCATAGAATCATAACAGTACTTATTAACACGTTGCAGACTTTGAAAACAGTATTGATAATTGTATTTATATCGTGTTTTAACCAGATTTCGTGGCAAACTGAAATCCCATAATAAACCTATGGGTGGGGGAGAATCAAGTACAAGTGAGAGTACTTCGGCATAGTAATGAGGCTGAGTACACGTCAATGTAATCATAAAAAGCACGAGTACTGAGTATATGCGAGTACTTGAAAAGTTGTACTCCAGTACTGAGTACATAAGTACATTGGTCCCAACCCTGGATATGGCAGGCAAAGCATATTTCAACAGGGCTGTTGGGACTACTTGGTTGTCAGAGTTGCAGCGAATAGATGAATCCAACTTTAGCTAAGCTCCATCCACACATTGCCGTGTTGGGATCGATCTACCCCTGATTCCTAAACTGCCTGACTATCAATTTCCAGAAAACTATACTCGTAGGTTGTTGGGTGTTTTGAAACTAATTTGACTGGGTGCTGTTTCTAAAAATTCGACAGCATATTTATTACATAGTAAAGACATATACTTCGTGCAACAAGGTACCGCTTAGTCTTTGATTATGACGTAATGCTACACGTCACGCTTTTAATTGTGACGCCATATGAATGGTGGATAAACTGAACGACCCATTGTGACACATGTAGTAGCGTCTAGATGCAACTTGACTTTCAGTGGAATTGCATAGCCACGCGTATGTCTTGCATCATATATTTCCTGTTAGCTAGTGATTTATTTTGATCCACATGCTTATTGTTTTATTTGCCAGTGAGGATCTCACTTGGTATAGCCCAGTCTTGACAGGGGTCGTGGTGTGCGCAGTCCTCAGCTGAATGAAAACTTCCCTTACCGTAGGTTGTAGATTTCGGCCAGCTATTGAGGTCCGCCAGTGGACTTATTGATGCTCCTCATCTATGTATGGATGACAATACGTTCTTCTTATTCCCTCTCCCCTCTATGGTTTATCATAAGGAAAGCACACGCTTGGAGCCACTGATGAACTGAGGCCTTTCTGTCCACTCGTGGCTGGTGTTTTGTCAAAGAACAGAGTTGGCCATGGTTTTGCAAACTTGCTACGCATTGATGGCGATATGTCTTCTTGATTGTGTTGCTTGATCCCGCTTCGCCTCTCGAGGCATGGCGCGACGCCTAGGTGTGCCAGATGTCCGAGACTGGGGAGTTCTACATGTTACTGGCGTCTCTGTATATTCGGTGCCTTTTCACGTTAAACAATCGGTGTGGGGCTCGCTCTACTTCTAGTACTGTGTAGGGGCGAGTACGTGAATAATCATACTATGCACTACATGACGGGTTTCGTGATGGAAAGAGACAACCGTGCGACTTACTTAACGTTATGGCTTTAATTCGAGTCTGTTCTGTTGCTCGGAGAAACAGGACAAATGGTTATGAGCAAGCCCCAATGCTAGAAAAAAGGATGAGTGGATAAATGGTATGATATTATACCATACAATATTATTGGACTATGGCTAGAAAGTACCACAGGTGGCATGCCGCAGGTGAATTTGTCTTTCACACCTGCTTTAACCTACGGCGTGTTGTGTGTGTGGCGTTGGATACATCTAGTTTAGGGCCAATTATATTGGCTTATCCTACTTGATGTCTATAATCTGTTCTAGCTGTTTCTAAGCGTCTCTCTCGCTCTCTCTCTCTCTCTCTCTCTCTCTCTCTCTCTCTCTCTCTCTCTCTCCCTCCCTCCCTCCCTCCCACCCTCCCTCCCCTCGCTCTCTACTTTTCTGTAAATTAATAGTCAGGGAGTTCAGAGATCTATCGATCCCAAAACGAGCGAGGCGATGGTGGAGCTTAGCCACAGATGGGCGGGACAAAGCTAAAATAGAAAGGTCCATTGTGAACCGATCTAAAATTTGGAACAAGGTTCTTGAAGGAAATTGAACAACGATGCTTACTGTATTAAGAGTTAAGAGCGGCGCTGTGGTTCTGACGCTCGGCTTGAGATAACCCTATGCACTTGCTTGATAACTATTTATTGTTCAAGAGTTAACATTTCTCGCACATGTGTCTATACATCTTTATACACATGAGCCTATGTCTATGTTTGGTGTCACTTCTTCGATGTCATCCTTGAGATAGATTCACGCACAACGTGATATGTTAGCGCTGATAGAAAGACGTTTTTTTCAGAATTGTCTCGTTGTTGCCCCTAATTTGTTTCCGTCAATTGTATTATGATATAGAGCTTTCATCTTGGTCTGCATCGCTGATGAACTCATTACAATGTTAGTCATTCGGTAAGGACATCGACTACTCCATGGTGTTTCTAAGAATGAGTGGTCGTAATACCATCCGTTGTAGTGACCCACAATCATTTGGCCCGCATAAAAGCTGTATAACAAATCAAATGTGTTCCATTACTCAACCACTTATATTTAGTTTGCAGTTTCTATTTTAAGTAATTCATGAAGCTCATTCGTCATTAACGTGGCAATATATTCAATCTAACCATTCCTGACTCGGTCACAAACTCATTTATCCGCAAATAGACACATTCCAAACGTGACCAAGCCGCATTTATCTGGAAGTAAATATGAGAAACATGGACGCGTCCGGATATTATCCACGCGAGGCATCAATTTCCTTTGTCCTGCTCCTCAATCGAATAAGGATGCGACAACAAAGTCATTCTCTGGCCAGCTCCTGATGGCAAGTGCGTGCGCTTGCTGTGAGCGGGAAACAAAAACATTCCCTGATCACCTCACACGAGTCAATTATTTACTTAACCTTAATTATTGGCCTAAAGCTACGGAAATCTGGTCTAAATCGATTAGCGTCTGCCTCGCGCGACTCTCGTGAAATATTCACTTCCAGCGCCTTAAGAATTATCGGCGGACACTCATAGAGTATCTCAAATGAGGATGCATCTCAAAACAAATGTAGAAAACCTGTGCATTAAGATATCAGTGGAACGAGATTCACCGAGACACACATGACAATTCCCAAACGACTGTGAGCAAGTTGATATTAAATGTTAACGAGTTTGTCCTTATACTTATCAAATAACCAATAGAGGAATGCTGTCTGTCGATCAGCATATGATCTCATTTGCATCATTTATATGACATGTATGGCGACGTCGCAATAAATTAGTTAATGAATGGCGTAGTCTTTACTATTTAATACAATTTATGTTGAATATTTTTAAACTAATTTGAATGGGCAGCAACAACGCTTCAAACAAAGAGCGTACCTGTATAGTTTTCTGGAAATTGATGTTCGGGGCGTATAGGGTTTGACCGAGCCAAAAACTGGCAAAGTGTGGGCGGATCTTAACTAAAGGCTGGTGGGGCCGAGCTAAAGTTGAATGCATCCATTATTTCTCATTTCGTTGATTTTGATCGACATCTTATCAGTATCCATTACATCGTTCTTATCAGCGTAGCGCTCTCTACTGAATGATAACAAAAAATTAGTAGCAAACGTTGCATCTTATCATTTTAAGTTTTGGAATTTTGATCTTTTCCAATTTTCCAGGTGTGTCTCTTGTTGCATGTGATAGCCAAATGATGTAGCCTATGCTGGAATATGTGGGCAACTCTGCACAACAACAACATATCTGCATTCTGCGACACAAAGATGGATATATATGACGGGTGGTTGAAGACAGTCGGTCATACATCCCCATGGCACTAACAGTACCCATGTGATCGTCCCAAAAGCCATTTCCTCGGATTGAAGATTCTGTTTTCAAGAAGCGTGTATTTCACCTTGGGTGACATTAACGTTGACAACTTGCGTGTATTAAGCGATCATCTGTCGTTATTTATCATGTTGTTGCAGCATAAAACTGCTGCTCTAGACACGCGTACCTGCAATACTATTGCAGCAAGTTGCAGGAATCCATTAATTAAAGAGCAGCGCCTCCAACCACTGAAAATGTTGCTTCTATAAATTAACCTTCAATGCTCATGATTTTACAAGATTTAACTTTTTCGTAAGGAATGGCTATTTGCAGGCGAAAAGAATATTACTTTTTTAATTTGCCACTGGGGTTAATTTTTAAAATATCTTTTTGGTGGACTGCGAATGAATATTTCTCAAGACAACTGCACTTTTGGCCGGCTTTGCCATTATTTTCTAGAATAATGGGCGACACAATTCACACTTTCCTTAGGCAGCAGTGTCCATTTATAGGCCAACAGAGGGCTATTTTTGAAAGCTTAACACTGGAATGACTGGCTCTGTTACCGAGCCAGCCATTCCAGTGGTAGATTACAAAAAATAGTCTTCTTTTGGCTCGCAAATTGATATTCAGCAAGACCACTGCAGATGGCGTTTTTGGCCTACATTTCATTAAAGGGCTTAAGGTGGGAGGATAATGACCATTGGACTGCTTAAGGCATTGCCACAGGCATATCGTCAAAGTCACATGACATCTATGATCTATCATAGTACAAATAAATAACGATAATTTCCGTCATAATCAGGATGTGACGTCATCTACAGATAGTTAACTTTCTTAAGATGTTTTCATATTATTCGCTATAGGTCACAGTGAACCTCGTAACCCAATCCGATTGGAGCGCCGTGGTGGGGAGGAGGGTGGGGATGGGGAGGATGTGGGCGCTGCGACTACTATGTCGGCTCGTTAACACAGCATCTATGTATTCAATGTCAGTATACACGATAGAGATATAAAAAGTAGATTGCCAGATTGGCTTTTGTCGAACTCAGAACAATATACTAGCATATTAAGGCCGCGATCGAAAACTAGCCATGCATATATATTTTCTAATACCCCTCCATGAAAACGCATGACGAGAATGTTGTAATAAGATTCGCTTAAATTACATATTGCAGATATTAGATATATGAATTATATAGACATATATCCAAGCATGTCTTGCGCGTGCATGTGAGATAAACGCAGCTGTCCGTCTTCTCTGTTGACCACAGTGTCTTGTCCTCAGCCAAAGTATTTAGCTTCCTCGTGTCCATGCTTGATCTGAGTGTACCGAGTCCCGCTTTCTTGATGTCAGCTCGCAGCACTCTTAACATATTTATGCAATTTCGTACTCGCGTGGCGTTACATTTTCTGGCTCCTAGTAGGGCGAATTTCAAGGCTATCTGTGCTGGTCTGCCTTTTGGCCTTCTTTAGCACATCGCCAAACTTGGACCATCTTGTTGGACGTCTTTTACAGGAGGTGGCGATGTATTACTCGTCTTGTGTAGTGTATTGTTGGAACGTGTGCTGCCTAGCCATCGGTGTCCAGTGTTGGGGCGGAGATGTTTTGGTGGCAGCCATCACGTTTGTTTAGAACTGCCTTTTGGAGCTATCCAGTTACAGTTATTCAGCACCAATGATACACAGGTTGTATTTTATACACGTAGTCGCATTGCCAAGGGCGTCTTTGATCTACGAATCTATATCTTCCCGAAGGAATGGAAAACTATCTTCCCAAATGAGGCAGTCTGCAGTGATGTCATTCATATTACAGATCAGTGAGACCAGGATTTTACTTTTCCTTCATGGCCCAGCGCCATGAATCGAATGTTTTTATTTCTTTCAGGCTTTGTCGATGGGTATATCTGGGCGAAGTCTGTTTTGGATTCATTCAACAGAGATTCTCAATGTGTCGTTTGCTTGCAACTATTGGGCGTCGGTCGGCAAGTGGTTTCTATTCCTCCTCTATAAAGTCCACATCGTCGGCATATTCCATCTCTAACGACATACTCAGTATGGACACTGGGGAATTTGGTCTTGTGGAATTTTCCCGCACAGATTTCAATGCAGCAGCAAGCAAGGTAACAGGTAAAAAGCACATGGGCTAGACCCTCTTATTGTAGTTAGCCAATTGATTTTTCAAACTATGCCAGTTTCACTGTCTTGACTTGTAGTCTAAGCTTGGTGTCTGCGAGTAGTAGTCTTTCTAGCCGTAGCCCATCTTCGTTGCAACTGGCCTTATGTAGTACATCAAGGATTTTTAACGTTTAATTGTGTCGAAAGCTCGTTACATGTCGTTGTCAATTTTGTGGAAAGTCCAGTGTTTGGACATGACTAGTGATAGCAAGCGTTGGCCTCCATGCAGCGTATGTGCAGCTGCATCCACTTTGCTAAAGCCACTTTGACATGAGCAAGCAAAGTCATCGACCTTTTCTCGGATGCGGCATAGAGTAACACTGGGTAGCATTTTCCGTATGTTGTTGCGGAGCACAATGGACAGCAGATGGGCTGGTAGCTTATTGGACCAGGGTATCGCGATAAGTGTGGCTTGACCTAACAGCATCCATGGGATGGTGGTGGATAAAAGCTGAATTAATTAGGTGCTTGATTTGTTTTGAGATAATGTAACTTGCATGTTTGAATATTTCATGGCTCATGCCATGCCATCAGCATGTCTAGTTCGTTTGTTGTTTTTTAAAATACCTACGGTGCTAGCAACTGATTGTTCCATACATTTTGGTATTTTATTTAGGGTTTCTGTTGGACGCCGATGGTAGCTATCCGCTCCCCGAGCACCTTTTTTGTATGGCATTTGAGTCTCGGTGTAGCTGATGAGCTTAGGTCTGTTATAGGTGGCTTTACCTCTTCCCAGGTATGGTGCGTGTACATTAGTTAGAGACGGTTCATCTGACGGCATTCAACGACTGGCGTATGGTCAGAAGTAAGGCCCGCACCTCCATTGGAACGAGCATCCTGTAGCAGGGTCTTTGATTATGCATTGCGTAGTATGAGGTCGATTTGGTTGACGACTGCTGTTGTACCTTTTTAGAGCCTGTTTGGACTTTGCAATCAGCAATGTGTCTGACCCATGTTCTCCGCTGACGGCGTGGATGGTTCAAAGCCATATTTTATGGCAAATATAGCATTGGAACTAAGGAAATGCACCATCCATTGCTGTTGCGTGTTCCCTCTCAGTACGATCTCATGCTTAAATCAAGTCCTGAATTCGTGTCCTCATTGCTGAGTTTACCCAGCTTGGACTTGAAATGTTCACACACAAGCAGTTGCCATCTGGCTAGGATTGTAATGGCGGACCTAAGTTCTGCTTAGAAGGAATCTAATATAATAATAATGATGGCTGACTATATTACAGTCTATTTATGGTACATTTTGATATATTTTGTTGGATGTAGGTTGCTACTAATCCCTACTCAATGTGCTTTGCCATTGAATTGGTTGCTGAGTAAGGCAACTCAAATTGGGATGTTAGTTAAGTTGACTGCCACTCTGATTGATTAACTCTCTGCAGTAATATTTACCAATGTTGGTGTATGTTACAAGCAGTTGCGCTTTATCGCTAAAATCTTTATTTAACCCCTTTTGTGTCAACAGTGCAGCGATGCACTCACAATGTTACTTATATTAATTAAACCTTTAATGGTCACAATTTTTCACATTTTACAAAATATCTTTCTGTTGGCCTGCAAATAAACATTTCTCAATGTCATTACAGAGGTGGTTTAGCTAACCAGGAAAGGGTTAATAGTCAAGAAAATTCCAGTTTCTGCTTCTCCACTGCTGGTCAAGAATTAGCTTTTTTAGAATTTACCAGTGAAATGACTGACTAGTTTACCACAAGGGGAATCTCCAAGTCCATTACAGATGCCGTTTTTGTCGGTGCGATTGTCAAAGTGTTAAGTTCACACAAGATGGGTTAAATATAGCCGCCCTGTATGGCTGTGTCTGTTGCATAACGGCTACAATTTACCTTGCTTATATGTACTAAATATTCCTCATTGCTTCCATGATCAATAGTTTGGGATCCGCTATCTAAAGCGTATTTTCTGTAGACGATCAAGTTGTTGATTATGTAATGAGAGATTGTACCCTCGCTGTCAAATACTATTTTGGTCAGTGAGCCTACAGCAAGAACCAACGAAATATTGCTAGATTAAATTATGATATACATTGATAATGGTATCCCGGATATTTAGTATAGAATTATTGTAGCCATAAGATGTTTCGGGAAAGCATATGGTCAATAGTCGTGTTACATTCATTCCAAAAGTCGGGAAATGCTTAATGAGCCGGCTCTCTGTGACGTCAATTAGGTCTATGTGTGTATTTGTACGGCCTGTTTCAATTTTCTAGAAAGAGGATGCAGTACATGACGGGTCACAGATAAAGCCATGGGACTAGAATGCTAAATGGAGACTGCGGGTTATCAATAGTTGAAATGAATGCCCTCCGTTTAAGTTAACTATACCGATTTATTGTTAAACCCATGACCAAGTTGACAAACAGCGTTGGACACAATGAAACTATGAAATGTATGATAAATCGTCAAATCAGATGTGTTGTCATTACAACTTCAAACATACGCACATCGTGTCATGTTGCAGCTATATCAAGGTACCATAATCCAGTCCTTGTGGGCTCCGAGGAATAATTATAAAGGAATCGAGTGAATGGAAATTGATTGGCCCCATAATGAGGCAATGTATTATGACGTGCTAATCAAACTCCTCATCCTGGATGATGGAGAAGATCAAGGGAAAGATGATTGGAGAGGCCATTTTAGTATAAACATTGATGCACGTTATTTGGGTATCACTCGGGCATCTGACTATCCTAGGATCAGTTCATTGATTTTAAGCTTGATAGCTGCTCCTAGCCTTAGATTATTTTGATATAGAATTTGTTAACACATACAAGTAATCAGCGTAACGTGTGGCTTATTATTATTATTATTATTATTATTATTATTATTATTAATATTATTATTATTATTATTATTATTATTATTATTATTATTATTATTATTATTGTCTGTAAAATTACTAATCTTCTTCGCTTTAATAATGTTTGTACATATTGTACAATTCGTGACTATCATCTACGAAGGTGGACAAAGACACATACCAGTTGAAACTGATAGAGACGCGTGTGCCACGACCGGGAAAGCGCATTACGTATGATGTAATATTTGCCTGATGTGGCTGTGTAAACATCAAATTTTAGTACCCCACAGTTGGAATACCAAATTGTACTTCGCGCATACCAAAGGTGACTTAGCAATACTCTAATAGCATCCTTCCAACATGTGTCAATACGCTCGAGCAGTTCGTTCTATACATACTCTACACAAAAGCCGCCATATTAATTAAGTATAAACTGTACCACATCTAGCATACATAGACCTAGCATGGTCAGTGATGAGTATCTAGGAAAATCGGTGCCATAGTTATCTAACTTACACAGTGACATACTTATGTATATTCACTATCCATGGCAACTCTACAGAATCCTGACTTATCCTTTCAACATACGGTCCAGTGGTGCATCGAGTAGGCTACAAATGTCAACCAAGGGGCACATTTTGAGTCGTCCATCAAACATCAGTAATGCAGATATATCTAATGCTGTGAATGATTACAGCAGTGCAAGCGTAATGGCTGCAACCCACATATTACCACCTATCCAGAAGCTGTTCATATTAAATGTAGATCGGACTCTGGCAAAGCATCTGACTGCTATTAACAGTGGAGGCGCGATATATGTTGAAGCAGATGCAGTTATGTCCTTTTTACTGCACATGTTTATCTTATTATTTTATAATGAGTGTCCTCGGAAATGAGGTACTGCTATTGTACACCAATCTAACGATCAAAATTGAATTGAATTGCAAGTTACATATAAAGTGGCTTCTACAATCTGCTAAACATATAATGTCAACATGTATCACACCAAATCTAGCATGCTGGTGAATGGATCATCCGCATGGGTGCATTGTTTCTTTACTACTGACTTGGAGTATATGCTTAGACTGTTGCCCATAGCAAGAGTGAATGCTTCAAATATCAATATATCTGTATGAAATCAACAGCTGAGATCTCTATTCGAAGCGGCCATGGCTCATGATAATGCCACACATGTTCTTAGAATGACAAAATCAAACAATACAGCATTGGTTCCAGAGAAGATTTAGACATGCTGCAGTACATGTAAGCGGAATTGTCATTCGTGAGCAGGTTATTGTGAGCTAGGACGTCATTGGGATCATTACAAGTGTATCAAACTTACTGATACAGAGATTGGTCTTCTAGAATCAGTCAATGCCACACACAGCTACCCTGATTACTCACTGAATCAGCAAACAAATAGGGCAATTACGAGCGCTGGCAGTCCATTACAGATAATGAAATCGCCAGCATCCACTATGTCGATAGATGTGTCGATCTCAACACCTCAAGTTAATCAAATAGCCACAGGACACGAGCAGTCATCTGAAGCCTCACCATCCGATGTCTCGGCCAGAATATCAACAACAAATCAGCACAGTAGTAATTAACCACTCTACAGAATGGTGACCTGGCTCAGATTACATGTCAGCTATGCAATCATCATATTATAGGTAACGCAATACTATTCTGTGCAGGATGTGATGCACCTTTTCATCAGGATTGTGTAACCAACAGGGAGGAGCATGCATACTACAAGTGCCATATGTGTATGGTGCACCATGGGTGGGGTGGGGTGGGGGGATGATAGAGATAATAGACAATTGGCTGCTCGAATGCCATCGAATGAGGGTATTGCAGCATTGACTGCATCGGAGTGTGTGAATGCAGCATCTCAGCGCAAACCTGCTGAGGTGATGCCACTTGTTATGGCACTTCTTGCCACCAATCCCATAATACTGTCCAGCACACACGTTGAAACCTTGCGCCAGAGTATGAACGACAGTTCAAATATTCAAACTAATATGGCACATCATCCAGGAAACATAGTATCAGTAAATGCAGCATTAGTAAACATTCATAGAAATCCAAATAGTCTAGCTTCTGCTGAGACTGTTATATGTGTATCGTATGAACATTGTGCGAAGGAGCTATGAGCTAGAGAGACAAAAATCAAGAAGGAAGAAACACAGCACGGGGTAAAATGGGTGCAGTGGATGATGTTTATCTGGATCTGGTGACAGCTAGAGATGCAAATAGATGCGCTACCAAAGAGCAACAAGGTTCTATACATGACAGTTATTCTGCTGGAAGCATATGAGCACACTGACTTGGCTGCATCACCACTAACTAACACATACTTCTTGAATATGGACTGCACCAGAAGTCTGAACACACACACTTCATTGCATTCAGTGATTGAAATCCTTAGCCAGAAAATACAAGCACTAGAGATGGCAGATCTTCGTAGCTGTGTCAGCGTATTTGAGTTTAAGGTGATCCGTGCTCCACAGCCTCCACTCCATCCACCACAAGCACCAGGATATCCAATGTATCAACCAATCGCATTTCCTCCGCTTGCAGCATTCAACATACCACCACTGGATTACTCATGTGTGAAGAATACTTCACCTCCACAACAGGATTCGCAACTGGCATACCTAAATCAGCCTACACCAACATTGCATATGCCGTGTACACCCTCTGCATATGTAGCAAGAGCAAAATGCCGCCTTCAGATAATACAGTAAGCCTAGAAATGACGCATGTCACGAAGACAGAGTATGGAGAGAAAAAGATAAATCATTTGCCTACATTTGCCAGTAATAACACAACGTGGGACATCACTATCACAAGGAAAGAGCCAGCTCAAATTACTCATTTTACTACCAGATCAATACAGCTAACGTAAATACCCAATGATTCTTACACTTCTAATTGGTCACGCAGCAATATATCGAGGCACAAGATAATTGACATCACAGCTTGATACCAATAACATGCATGGCAACATAAGCAAAATGCAGCTGATATTTTGCATGGCATCATTGAGTTAGCCTCTCATTCAAACAAGAAGAAAATGCCAGCCATCATCATCTCAAGGAACGAGCCAGCACAAATTATTCCCATCACTACCATATCTTTACAGCGACAGCTAATTCATGACAATTCAAATACTTACAACTGGTTACATAGCTTGTTGCCCAGGCCCAAGGTAATTGGTATCACAGCACCATACTAACATAATACAGGCCAACATAAACAAGGTGCAGTGAATGTAACTCATGGCATCATTGATTCGCGTGATTCTGCAGCAGCATATTTTGACGATTCTTTTTATGCAAAGTCCTGATTTCACAGAACAATACAAAGCTACACTACCGAATAGCATAAGCCAGAGTCAACATGTCTCAGCTGGTACAACACAATCTGTGCCTCTGCAAATTTATATTCTAAACTGCAAAAACATAATTACTAACTCTGAATGTGTTCAAGAACGTCTTAAAGGTACATTACATTCTGTGCATACAGTAACATCAACTTTTCAACTAACACATGCAATTTCTCAAGGACTTTAATCCACCGTTTATCGCCACTTCTAAAGTAATCGACAACATTAATCAAATTTCATAAGTCAAAAGGCCCAGGGGATATGGCAGGGTCGCAATATTCTCGAGCCAAGAAATAGATCAAGTTGTGACCCCACTCCCAGATGGTGATTGTAGGATACAATGTATAGAGGTCCACTGCAAAGATGCTATGCTTCTGCTGGTGCCAGTCTACATGTCATGAAGAAAGGATAGCGATGCGGAACAAAGCTTCAATAAAACGCTGCATCGGCTGGAATAGATATGTAAAAGAATATGAGACCTCCCATAAATTACTCCTAGTGGCCGACTTTAATTGTGACCTCACTGCTAAGGCTGCGGGTATGGCATAATATCAAACCAATGCTGATGTCAATTCGCAAACTGGTTCACACCGTATATCGGTTTTATGTGGTGGGGCGTGGCCAAGGACGTGTGGGTAGAGATACTGTAGGCCTATGTAATATATTTTTCGATAAACACGTAGTAAGTATAAGCGTGTTGTTGGGAACTCTTGGTCCAAAATACACGTTCACGACTTTTAATTTCTTAATAAGCATCTGGAATAAGACATTGATTTCTAATTACGCTAGTAATTGTTCAAATCTATCTTCTTACAGACTAACAATAATATGTGTTCTATTTACAATTGATTAATTCTAATGCACGAAATTTCTCATTTATTTAATTATCACAAGACGAACAACGGGATATATACTTTAATTTTTGTTAATCAGTTAATTAATGCACTATTATTTTAGACTGCTGTTTTGAAAACTGTTGGTGTCACTGGCAGCAACAATATTCTCAATAAATTACTCTTATTTTAACATTCTGATGGCAAGCGGTCATCTAGTTGTATCGTGTACATTGGCTATATATCATGGTAATGCTGATCTTGGCATGTTACAAGGAGTGGGCGACGGCGTGGTTAGAGGGCACGTCTATTGAATTAAGCCTATTATATTACTGGTATATAACGTGAACTGACATCATCGTCAAGGTGGTCCTTAACTTGTGATCTTAGCTTTAAAGACTTATCTAAACATGGGGTGGCTTACTTAGCTTTATTGTGATAACTCCGTCACTCGTGATATGGACTACCTGTTTAGATTAGCGGAAAGTTTGAAGAATTAGTCTTAGATATATGTAACCATGTGTTTTTACACAATTGTGGTAACTGACGTATTCACACATAATCCATTAGCCTACACGATGATCAAGCGGCAATCATGAGCACCAGAATTAAAGAACTAAAACAATTGGATTTTGTTAACACTGAATACGAAAGACAAATAGAATGTCATTCAGATACAATTGTATACAAATTATCGCGTACGATTAAATATTTCGAAGCTAGTTTGAGTGAGATTTTGTGCTACAAACAGCTGCATCTTGCCGTCACATTAATTTCAGAATATTGGAAAGCTTAGAGACAGAGTACCATTCATCATAAACAATTTAGTTGGATTAGAATATGTTGAATATTGTGTGTTCAAATGAGTTTTAACCCTTTAATGGACAAATTTGGTTAATAAAATTTGAATGGAAAATGACAAGTTGCAGACTAAGGAAGGTTATTTTTTAAGATTTAAAACTGGAATCTATGGCTTCGTTATCTAACCAGTCATTTCAGTGGTACTCTTTCAAAGATAGACGCCTTGAGGTCTGCAAATTGGCAGCTCCCCTGACCAATGCAGAGGTCGACTTTGTAGCAATATTTATAAATAAAAAAGTAATCAGTGTTCACTAAACCGAACATTTTATTAAACTCGGTTTTTCAGTTTGAGCATGATTACGGCGGTTTGCAAACCATCACCATTTTGAACTGATTTACAATGTGAAATCAGTATATCGCGCAGCTCTACTCACTGCTGGGTAACAAAAGCAACCATCAGAATGTATTCCGTGAATTTTTTAAGGAACGCAACTCGGAAAATAGAATTGATGACCCTGTGTTCGTACGTGTAAAGGGTCTAGACAGCTCTACAATTGATTATTCTCTCCTGTCACATGATCCCAAAAATGAATTACCAATGTTATCAAGTCTGAGATTCTCAGTGATCGCTATAGCCAATGTTAGTTAAATTGCACATCGTTGTCCCACATGTGAAACCTGTATTTACGCCTGCTGAGACTCAAATTCTGACAAGAGTATGCTGGAACAATGTTAACCATGATGTAAAGAAATCACAACTATTCTTCATCATATCGTGGCATAACAGTTACATCCATTATATGTAAAACCCTGGAGACAATCATAAAGCACCACATTCAGCAGCGAATATATAACATCTGCAGTTTGGGTTCACTGCCAAGATGGCTCCTATGTGTAGTGCACTGTTATTGCACAAGTGTTGCCGTGAATCCAAATCACAGAATCTTAAAAACTATGTTGCACTACTCGATGCTAAGTCAACCTTTGATGTTGTCAACCACGCAAGATGTATTGCTCTGGACATGATGGGATGATGTGGAGGCTTATAGCAGACCTACATCAAAATGCATTCACAACTTCAACTGCAGGAAATGTTGGATCTGGCAGAATATTACCGTACATGAGAATTCTATGAGCTTCAAATACATAACTGCGCCATCCTATCAGATCATAAGAATCTGAAACCCATAATGAAACTAGCTGATAACGAGCTTCCTCTGCCAGATTGCACAATCCACCTGGACATACAAAGGTGCAATCGGCTTCAGAGTACTAGACCAATAGTGGAGAGCAACATTAGTAAAGCCAGGCGGGCAGCATGCTCCCTTATGTGTGCTAGCCTTCATGGTATCAATGGAATCACACACATTTCTTGTGTATATCTTATTGAAACATATGTTATCCCAGTTTTGCTACGCCGGGTGGATGCCCCAATTCCAAAATGACAGAAATTCAGATGATGGAAAAGGTCTATCACAAGCTGCTAATTCAGATTCTTGGTCTAGTGGACAGAGTCGCATATCCAGCACCATATCTTCTTCTAGGTGTATATTCTATTGAGCCACGCATATGCATACATAAACTAACACTATTTATCACAGATCAGAAGAGCATCATATTTTCCATCATCCTGCGTCAATGTGCATTGAAAGGATATGAACAGTGAAGTTGGTTCACAGCGGTACGGAAGACTTTGGCAAAGTATATGCTACCCTCCATCAACATTCTAATAGAACATCTGCCCAACAAAGAAACCTGAAAATGTGCCATTAAACGAAACATTGGTAGAAAATAGACTTCAGAGACCAAATTAAATACATGCTTGTATTCTTCACTAGAGTAGCTACATCGATATCAACCTTGTCTCGCATCTGCACATCCAGTCGTTGGATCGGTAGTTACCACCCCACGTGATATACATGTGCTCTCGACACAGATGCAGTTATTAACTGGTTGCTACATCCTTCAATTAAATAGGTCAAAATTCAACGAGTTTTTGATTGATCCAAGCTGTACTATGTGTGGAGATAGACCAGAGGATCGTCAGCACTTTTTGACCACCTGCTTAAGTCCAAGAGGTATTAGATCTAATTATCTTCCTATGATAGGAGCTGCACTATGTACTGTTTGCTTGGGCTACACACTGCATGTCTGCGAAAATGTGCAAACAAATTAGAAACAATGATCAGAGGGTACTGCGACACATTTGGTCATCACAGATCCATAAAATCAATGAGAAATAGTTGATTCACATAAAGACTGGTGTTTAATTTATGTAATACTATGTTTATATATAGTGAAACTGTCAACTCCTGTGTAAAGGGGTGATCTAGGAACTTAATCTTGAACTTGAACTTCCCAGAGTCTCTTTATCCAGTGTCTCTTTATCCAGGGAACAATAGATCTAGGAAACCACCCCCTAACCTGCCATCCATTTTGCAAGTTGTTCCACCTGTCAATCTTCAGAACACGTCAATATATCTACATACCGAATGACTGTGGCTATTTTGAATTGTCGAGAGCTGGTCGTGTGACCTTATTTGGACACGCCCCCATCCTGTTCACACCTGGTTACACCTGCCAATCACCATTAGCTCTACATCCCAAATGGATGTAGTGTGCTGGGCGCATATCTGATTGGAATAGAGCTATTCACGTGACCTGTGACGTCATATCATTTGAATATTATGGCAGGTCTAATTTTCCCTCCAAAATCATGAGATCACGTGACCAGCTCTCGACAAATTAGACTCGAATATTTTTGGCGAGGGATAAAGGGTGCATAGACCTATATGCATATGAGATGAGCGCCCAGCTAACCACAGTTCTACTATCACCATGTTTGACAGCAACTGGCATATGTCGCCTTATGCGAAAAACTCCATCAGTTTATAACATTTTTTTAACAGTTATGTTATGTAACCTGACAAAATGTAATTGTGAAACTACTTATCTTTCGCATGACAATTGACATAATGGGTAAATTATTTTTGCATTTTGATTAAACCGCCAAATATTGTGTAAAAATTGATTAAATATAAATAGGCATGTTTGGAGGATTCCACCAAAACGAGTGCGTGAGAGCGCAAAAGATGACCAATCCTTCGAAAATAAGATAAATCTCGCTCGAAAGTATTCTTCCAATCAAACGAACATTTACTCTCTTAGCAATCCTTTCCTAAATAGATTTACATAGATGTGTTGATTTATGTACTTGATATTTAAAGAGGACATATTTAAATATCGGGCTGCGGTAACATGTATGACAGAGAATCAATTTATCGATCTAATGAATAATAAATTATCTATACAAATACATTGCGTGGTTTACAATCTCGTATGACCTGCACCATAATCTGTTTTCATCTATGTGCTAGGGGAAAGACAAATGACGCATGTGTGCACCCTGCAAACCACGTCTGAACCCAATGCAATTCCTAGTTCAATAATGTAACAACTGGAATATTTTTCAATTAAGTGTCATATTTATCAATGTTTTGCCCATTAATGGCCTAATACTCATTTTAATATCTGCTCGCTATCAGGCAACATTTTGGGTGAATAATTTAAGAAAGATACGGGTCCATAACTTGCTATGTATGTAATAATGATATACCAATTTTATCTTACAAATCATCCTAACTTAATATTTCCATATATAGAAAACAAATACTGCTGGAATTTTAAGGCATTATCTTCTACATTCTTTCCATCTAGCAATCGGTGGCAGCCAAATCCTTATCACCCGGACTTCCTCAGAATTTTTTTTGAGAACTCTCTTTGTTGTCTGTAGCTTTATTAAGCGTTTAATGGTCAAACCGATAAGAATGGCTTTGCAATGAGCATGAGAAAAGACGAGTTGATGGCGAAGAGAAGACTATTTTGAGAATGTATCAATGGAATGGCTGGCTCCTTAACAAGCCAGCCATTCCAGTGGTAAATTTACAAAACTAGCCTTCTCTCGGCCTGTAAATAGACACTCAATGAGAAAACGTTTTGGATTTTCTTGATAAAGCTGGACAATTAACATGATGAAAGGGTTAATATTGTAATATCATAAAACTTCAGAGCTTAAAATTGTGCTTTATTTTCTCTCCATCCTTGATCGTGTGCTTTGTGTGGGAATTTTTGTAAAACAAAACGTTACATTGGTCTGGCCTAATCGACACCAGTGCCATCAAGTTGCACAGTTTGCTAACGCTATTTCTATTACTTATGCATATCCTGTCGATATGGGACACTTGTTTTTGTGGTCACAAGATGGTGGTTCAATACTTCGAGTGCTCATAAGACCACCCGGCTTAATGATCCACGGTATTGTATTAAAGGGAAATTCCAGTGAAAATCGGGAATAAGTCAACTAAAAATATACTGTAATCCGAAATAGTTGCCGCAAAAAAATATAAAATACACTGTTCCATTGCCTAGAAATAATAAAATGAATATGCCCATAACGCTCGAAAACGTGACTCCTGGGCGCATCCATTTTCTCGCAACGAGAGCGAGAAACCGCGAAATTATGACGTCAACGACACACCAGCAAAATATCGCCAGCGCTTTTAGATTTACCTGTTTACTTCGCGTTATGAAGGCCGAATATTAATTAACCCTTTAATGACCAAATTCCGTTAGGAATATCAGAATATTTCCTTATTGAATGGCCATTTGCAGGCCAAGCGAAGACTATTTTTGAAAACTCACCACTGGAATGGCTGGTTCTGTTACTGAAACACTCATTTTAGTTGAAAATTCTCAAAATAGCCTTCTTTTGACCTGCGTCCTCAACTTGACGATTGCAGAGGCCAGTGCTGGCGTGAAATGGTTAAATCGCATCATGTCCGCATGTCAACCATCGGCTTGCAGTAATAGAAACGAGCATGGAAAGGGTACGGAAATTCACATTTTCAGATACCGGATCCACAGAAGCATCCGCATGAAAAGGGGCTAACTGAAAGATGGCTTCATAACATCGGCACTGGATGGATATCTTCCACATTTAAATTTGGAAGACACAAGTTTAGAACATATAGTCTGTATAATTTTAAAATAATGTGTCATGCATTTAAAAAAAAAGGCGCGGTACTTAATTTTAATATAACAGAATCAAACTCGACAATTAACGTCGTATTTGCTTGCATCAATTGTAAAACGGGATTTGCAATCCAAAATGAAACGATGTCGCTGATTGTCCGGTCGGTCAATTATAGGCAACCGCTTAGCGGCTTACTTCGTAGACTATAGGAGGTGAAAGCTAGTAAATAATGACAAGTGTACGCTAGACATAATTAGTAGTTTAGTGCTTTCACACTCTTGAAATCCAGCATTATTAATCATTTACAACGTTTACTCCCAATTTTAAAATAACTATGCTGAGTGTTGAATATTCTGAATTACATTTTCCTGGAATTATGCTGCAGTAGCTTCCAAACTAATTAGTTTCACACAATAGGCCTATGCAGGGTAAATTTTAAGCTTTATGCTTTTCTGTCCTTGAAAGAGTTAACTAACTGATCCCAAATTTTTAAATGTTGACCCATAATTACTGCCTGTTGAATATTTCGAAACTGGAATTTGACTGGAAGCAGAAATTGCAATAGCAACAGCTTTCAGAGAAATTACATTCAACATTTATTCAACTAACATATTTTTCAAGAATTTGTTGTAGCTGGTTGAATGCAAACACGCTCCTGGCATAACCCTTTAATGTTTAAAACAAATAGAAATTGCCCATAAGAAAACAATTTTTGACAATTTAGCACTACAATGACTGGCGCGATCATCGGGACATTAATTGCACTTTAATTTCCTCCAAACACTGTGTCAAAGTGTCAGTTGTTTAGCCAGTACGCTAATTATCCACGAGATGCAAGATTTACCTCCCCTGGTTACGGCTATCCTCGATCGGGCAAACAGAGTAGGTGTGTCGGTGACGTCAGCTGCTTGTCCAAAATGGCGCCTCTATCTACTGGTTACTTTAGCAATTTAAATTGAGGATATCTTTTTTATTTGTTGGCATACAATTGTGCTCTTGGTCTCAAATTAATGCGGAAAATTAGTACTTTCCGTCAGATACATAAAATCCCCCAGTGGAATATCCCTTTAAGCAAGCGCCTATCTGTAAACATTGCGAAACAACATAATCTCCAGATCCACATGTATGCGGATGATACGCAGCTTTACATGACATTCCAACCCAACGTGCATACAAACGAGACCATGGCTCTTGTACAAGTACGGAATTGTGTTGCAGACATTAGTCAGTGGATGACATTTAACAAGCTTAAACTAAACCCAGACAAAACCGAGTTCCTGGTGATATCGACAAAACATCAACGTAGTAAGGTTCATACTACCGAATTCCAACTAGTAAACAGTCTGATTACGGCAAATCCATCGGCCAGAAATTTAGGTGTAATATTTGATCAGTTTATGGATATGGATGCGCAGGTAACATCTATTTGCAAAGCGTCATATTACCATCTAAGAAACATTAATTCAATAAGAACTGTTTTAACACATCAAACAACAGAAACGCTTATCCATGCATTTATAACATCACGTCTGGATAATGGTAACTGCCTACTATATGGTATAACGGAAAAGTCACTGAACAAGTTACAACAGGTTCAAAATTCTGCAGCCCGTGTCCTGATGAAGATCAAGAAACGTGATCACATAACCCCTGTATTGAAACACCTCCACTGGCTACCTGTCCGTCAACGAATTGACTTCAAACGTATGCTCCTAACATAGAAATGCATGCACGATGAAGCTCCAGAATACATGAAGGATCTCATTATGCCCCACCATCCGCACCGTGCTCTTCGCTCTACAGATCAACACCTGCTAAACATTCCACGATCCAATCTGAAGTCATGTGGAGACAGAGCTGTCAGCATCGCCGCACCAAAACTTTGGAATACCCTACCTCTGGATATTAAAACGATAAGCTCTAAGGAGAAATTTAAAGAAAGACTAAAAACACATATGTACCGAAGCGCCTTTGAAAATTATTCAAATTGATAAATGGCGCTATACAAATGCTGTATTATTATTATTATTAGTGCCCACTGCCTGACAGTCCACACATTGCCAGCTATAGACACGATCTCTTTGTATTCATACAGATAGGTGCTCATTATATCTAGTTTCAGAACATTAGTAATTTGTGTGACTTATTAATAATATATATATAATAGGCATTGGCAAATTATTTACGTAACAGCGGGACAACACTTACACTGATAACGCATGCACCATTAGAATGTGATAACGGCATCTAATTATCATCGCAATGCGAATACATATTGTGAATATCGGATTCTAGGATTAGCTACACTCAGATCCGCTGAGTACTAGATCGTATAATGTTTAGTACTTGGAAAATATTGGCATATGTTTCCCAAAATTGTGCGTTTGAAATCAAAGCGGTAATTTCTGAATTGTGAATATTTATTACAGTATCATCACATTACGTCATTTGGGGATTCCAAGGTACAAGGAAATATAAGCCGTGATTGACAGGTCGGATGCAAGGCATGTATGAGCATGAATAGTGCGTGGTATTATTACATCGGGGGTGGGTGTGTGTGTTGTGGGGAACTTGATGGCTGTTTTGATAGTAACCTACAACGAGTGCAAACATGTAGACTGAATGTCAGGATGACTGGTTGAATATTGTGTAGAGAATTGTTTTGTAAACGAAAGGCTGGTAATTACGATCACTATGGGCAGACACATTATGCTGTTCATATTTGAAATCAGATTGATCGATTTGGGTGTGATTATCACCAACCAATCAAGCTTTGTCATTTAGGATAATTTTAATAGCTGTTTTGGGTTTGTGTTTAAACACAGCTATAAATTACTAGAAATAAGGTTGCGGAGTTTACACGCGTCAGGCCGTAGAACTGGTTCTGGTATTTTAATATAAGAACGGCATAGTGTGACAGTAAGGCAGTGATGGATTAAATACTGAGAAGCTTTAAGGAGACGTTCTCGATAGTTAATGCAATAAACTCTTACCACTGTGTAAGATAAGATTATGATGGTGGCCAAGGAAGATTGTTGAATAACGGGACCGGCCATACCAGAATGCTAAGGAAACCAGTTCTATGATTCACTACGTGTGGTGTCTGATGCTGATTACACAACTTGTGATCATCCTGGAATAACCCCACCGGGTTAAGGATCAGGCACTAGTACGTCATGACGAGTGGTAACCACCTGTCGTCTTGACTAAATGGAAAGTGTACCATTATGAATGTAATTACAGCAGAATCCTACTTGGTTGGTTAACGCTCCTGTCACAATAAACCAAAAGGAGTGGGAGCACAAAGTATGCGAGTTATGGCTGTTGATAATTCTTGGCAAAGCAAGCAAAGTTCACAGTATCTGTCAGGAGCCATCACTCCCAAACTGGTTCCCACCAGTTCCAAGATTGCACAACAAGGGAGCAAGTGCCCAATCAAGGTGCGAGTTTTAGGGGGAAATTATTGGGATAGCCGAACATGATGTCAACACAGAGGAACCACTTTACTTGTTTATAAGTTGGTGTCTGCTCTGTTTTCAGTTTTCTTTTTAACATCGTTAGATCAGTGTGCGTGATCTTTATTCCAACCAGAGATCCAAGTGGTAATCTTCGTAGTGATTACAAGTTAGTATATTACGCAGCTAAGAATTATTATCACGTTGGTTTAAACATAATTTTATTTTGTTCAATGGGAGCACACTAAGACATACGTCTTATACACGTGTCTCCCATACATACAAATACAATACATTAATAAATACATCAAGATGGGGTATAATAAAACATAATTAAATAGTAACGTATGTATAACTAATTAAATGATAATTTATATCAACCACTGGTTACAATTGTATAGGTAGTTCGCACGCTTACGTATGTGTACGTGAATATGTGCGTGTGTGCGAATTATTATCACGTTAAAAGTTATCTCAATTGTTGTACAAGCCTTCAATGCAGCCGTGTAAATTATAGTAATTAATACGGTTATCAAGTTTTGTATTACTTTCCAAGTCAAAGCGTTTTTAGTTATGTTCAATTGTAAGTAAAGTGAAAGGAAGACCACCTTTCCCGAACCACAGAAAGAGTAAGATTTAGTTTAGAGAATAAATTAAAATTCGAAGAGCATCGTGAATTGGCGACCGGGACCA
Source organism: Chaetoderma sp. LZ-2023a (assembly GCA_034401795.1). Lineage (NCBI taxonomy): Eukaryota > Metazoa > Mollusca > Caudofoveata > Chaetodermatida > Chaetodermatidae > Chaetoderma > Chaetoderma sp. LZ-2023a. The sequence continues at coordinate 66,670,966 of CM067364.1, forward strand.
GACATCATAGCAACACGAAACAGCAACAGCAAGTTCAACAGTAAGCACATGTCAGACAATAATTTATCACCCATATCAGATACACATACTACACTGAGAACATTAACTAACTGCATAGTTGAGCATCTAGACATTGCAGCATACGCAGACCACGTACAGCTATACATAGTTTAAAAAGTAGAAATAGCATGGCAGCACATACAGGCCGTTTAGAACAGCCTAGTTTAATCGTCCAGGCATTCAACCAGCTAATGGCAGATTTAAAATGCTCAATGCAGGCTTTCCATAATTCGTCAGTAGATCGGGAGGATAGCCGGATAAGAAGGGAACTTCTACATGACCATGTCTGGCAGATTCAACCGCACGATGCGCCCATCCCTGAAGAAGTACATGAGTATCTCGAGGCATGCATATTTGCAGTGGAGGCTCTTAAGCCTAATAAACCAGGCAACCCGTCCTATATTGTCCAATGGACGACGAGAAGCCAACTACACATGAAATTGATAACCTTGTGAACACTTGGGACCCGTTGAATGTAACCTGGGACGAATTGCATGACCATGAATCTGTATATTTGAAGTGTGAGGTTGAAAATCTCAAACAAAAGAGAGGTGAGAGCATCAACACCTTTAACAGGAGGTCTAGAAATTGAGCAGGTAGGGCGTACCCTGATGCCAATCCAGAAAGCAAACATATTATTGTGCGTGCTTACGTTATAGCCTTAAGTGATGTGCTATCACGAAAGGGAATGACTCACTGGACCAGTGCATCAAGCATAGATCAGAGCAGGTTGATATGAACGACCTGTTGGAGGCGAAGGATTTAAATAGAGAATAGAAAAATGAAAAGCCAATGGATGTGGCCACATTTGGACGAGCTCCAGACAACATTAGCACGACCAACTGGCAGCGTCAATTGATGGATCTTGAGAAAAGGATGGTATATAGGCAGCAAACGATGATGAAGGATGTCTTCAAACTCATAAAAGGGATGCAAGACAGTTTAGAGGAACGGTTAACCCACCAACATGCTATGCATGACCAACTGACATAAGCTTTGACCCAGAGGAAGCAGCAACAAAAGACAATAATCTGCCACACATGCAGAGAGCAGGGGCACATGAAGAGAAGATACCCAAACAATGCAGTCAGCCAACCGAGAAATAGTCAGCAACAGAACAGTCAACCGTGAACAACCAAATCGTTCGACAGTTCCAACTGTGACAAACCAGGCCACATAGCTCAAAATTGTAGAGGTCGACTGACAAACCGACCTAGTAACCAACGTCAGAAAAATCAGTCACCACGAATGGTAAATTCAAACCACATACGGAAGTGTTTGAAATGTTGCGCTATTGGACACCAATCAGACCAGTGCCCGGTGTATGGAGATTTCCAAAGTCCTGAAAAGATGAATGTAAATGTTGATATGTCACCAGCATGGGGATCGCGGAACTTTCGCAGCAATAACCAGAATCAGCTCAATTCCGAAGCTTACGAAGATCAAGATGGATTCGTTCTAACAGACAGTCGCACTGATGCATATGGGAACTATCAGAAGACCAATGGAGAAGTGGTGTTGGCAATGGCCGCCATACTCATGATGAGTGCTGTGACCATCATTGGAGCAAAAGCAATGGGAGACGAAGATTGTATGCGGATACAGTAACAGGGAGAGATGGGGTGTACCAGACGCAGTCATTAAACAGCAGCAGAGGGAACATGCAACTGGCCGGCTCCTGTTCTGGCTGTTATTAAACAGCGTTAATGGTTGCAACGTTGGTACCGGTAAGATTAGTGTCGATATTCTAATAGATACTGGTGTGAGTACATCGCGTATTAGAAGTGATATATGGAAGACCTTGTTAGGTGCTAGACCATTAAGGAAAGCGCAGGTCTTGTTAGTAGTAAACGGCACACCCATAGATGTATTAGGTTAAACTCAGATGACGTTTTAAGGTACCAAGCCCATACCCGTCATAATCGTAAAGAAAATGAGTCATAGGGGATTGAGTGGGTCTGATGCATTACATGCTGGGGGAGCAGTAATTAATTATAGGCAAGCTGAGATGGAGTGGTTTGGTAACACGTACAAATGGCACATACCCTACAGGCACAAGTATCAACACTATGCAGAGGCCAGTATTACAGAGACGACCGGTTAAAAAGTTATTGACAGAGTGGTTAGTAACATTGCTGATAATTTTGATACTGCTCATCCCAAAGAGGTGGGTAGGAATCCATTAGTAGAGTGTACTATACCCACTAATTATCCTCCAATTAGACAACGCCCATATAGAATGCCTTTGTTGAAAGCACATGTTGTTAGAGATCAGGTCAAGGAAATGCTAGAAGTAGGTGTGATTCGACCGTCTTCGTCACTTTGGGCATCGCCAATCACCATGGTGCCCAAGAAGAATGGGACAACCTGCTTTTGCATTGATTACAGACATTTAAATGAGGTAGCTCCAAGAGATAATTACCCATTACCGAACATTTCAGATATTTTCGATAGCATGAAAGGCGCTACCCTATTTTCTTTGATGGACTTGTAGTCTGGATATTGGCAGATACCAATGGCGAGCCGAGACATAGAGAAGATGGCATTCATCTGTTCTGAAGATCTTTTTGAATGGGTCCGTATGCTTTTTGGTTATCAGAACTCAGGAGCATGTCTTCCAAAGGGTGATGAACTCCGTTTTTCAAGGTTATGTCAATAAGTTCATGCACGTCTTTGTCAATGATGTAGTAGTATTTTCTCGATCCCCTGAAGAACATGCTCAGCATTTGACACTTGTACTGGAGCGATTATGTAAGCATAATTTGCAGCTAAAATGGAAGAAGTGTCATTTCACGAGTAAATCAGTGGATATGCTCAGTTATCACATTTCAGAAGCAGAAGCTGGAGGTCATTCATGCGATGACGACACCGCAGAATGTGGGTGAGTTCAGAATGATATTGGGTGCCGCTGGCTATTATCGGCCATGCATACCTAATTACACAGAAATAGCAAAGTAACTAATAGATCTGATGAAGAAGCATAGACGATTCAAGTGGCATATGGTGCAGCAGCTGGCATTTGATAGGTTGAAGAACGTATTATGCAGCGAACCCGTGCTAGCTTACCCCAATTTGCAAAAAACATATCGTCTATATAAGGACGCTTCTTCATTTGTGATAGGTGCAATGTTGGCTCAATAGGACAATCACGGAACTGAAAAAGTTGTTCAGTATGTAAGTAGTACCCTAAAGGATAGCCAGTTGAATTGGCCTGTCATTGAGATGGGTGGGGTGTACGCAGTCGTCTATGCCCTAAAGAAATAGCAACCCTATCTGTTTGGGGCTGAGTTTACTGTACATATCGATAATAAACCTCTAAAGAGTTTGTTTGTGGGAGAGGTAAGGAACACGAAGGTCCAATGATGGGCAGTGCATATAGCCAAGTATGGGTGCAAAATAGAGTATATTAAGGGTGCCCATAATGTCCGAGCAGATGTGTTGTCACGTCTGAGGCAACCTTGGGAAGTGGCCATATTCGACACTGGTGACTACGTGATTCCTGAAGTGGAAGATGGTATCCTTCCATAGATACCTCTAGAGGTATATGATATACTGTACCAGGAGTTATGTGTCAATCAACTTGAAGAATTTCCGGAAATGTTTAAGGAGGAACCGGAAGACTATACAGTGCATAATGGTGATTTGTATTCCACTCAAGCACTATCGGTGTTAGACGCTGAATAGCCCTGATTAGTAATGCCCTCTAAGTACCATAAGCAAGTGCTAGAGGAGGCATACAAACGTGCGGGACACAAAGGCTTACAGAAGACCTTAGCATTGGTCAGAGATTCATTTCTGTGGAAGTCCTTGAGAAAAGACATAATAGAAATGAATAGATCGATGTGCCACATGCCAGGTACACCATCCTGTTATTATCCATCCGAAGTATACTGAGATGCCCATGGCTAAGTACCCCGGACAAATAGTAGGCATGGCTTTGGTTGGTCTATTTGTTGAATCAACCAAGGGCAATCATTATATTTTGATGATCATCGACCATTGTTCTGTGTGGGCAGAAGCTTTTCCCATCCCGTCCAAGAAGACAGAGGAAGTTAAAGACACGTTCTTTAATGAGTACTGTGCAAGGTATGGTGTCCCTGAAATCCTGATCATGGATCAGGGGGTGAGTTCAATGAAAGAGAGTTGACCCAGTTGTACAACGACTATGGGATAGATCACCGCAGGACTAGTCCTTACCACCCTCAGACGAATGGTAAGATTGAATGGTTTAACCATGCTTTGAAGGAGTTAATCCAGAAGGGAGTTAACAACCAGGCCAGAGCGTGGGAGAACGAGTTGGGATCCACATTGATGGCATACCATAACACCCATCATGCTACTACTGGTTACACGCCATTTTATCTCACCTACGGCAGGTGTGGTAGATTGCCTATGGCAATGCCCGTAGATGGTTTCCAATATCTCAGTTATCAACTTACCAGTCATAATAATGCTTTGATTCATGCTCGCACTGTGACCGAAGTGTCAAGAGCCTATCATCGGGAGGTGATTGACAGACGAGCGAACGTCACCGAATTTCATATAGTAGATTCAGTCGTAGTGGTGGCCAATGAGCCTATGCCGCTAACTTCCCATAATGATCCCGAATAGGAGGTGTATTGGATCAACGGCTCTGTGACTCATATTCACCAGCAGCGATCTGGAAAGACCTGAGTTCTGAACGTGTCTAAACTCTGGATCGTGGATTCCGAGATATGTTGGGACAATGTTCAAGAACATCCTATTCGGAAACCTGGTATGGGTACTCCAGCACGTCATCCCCTTGTGGAGGGTCCCACTCTCGCCAAGTTGATTGAGTTCCGCAAGGAACCAGTGGTACCTGTCATCCAGGAACCACCTAAATCAGCAAGCGAGCGGCCCATTCAAGCCGGAGTAATCGTGCCAGATGTGGAAATGCCAGATGAGTCACTAGTGGCTGATGAGGAGATCCTATGTTGGCGCAATCCTATGTTACCAGTGATGACGCATCAATGGCTGATTTGACTCCAAGTGAGTCTCGACATATATGTGGCTGCACGCCAAATGCTAGGTATGGTTTGCGGAAGCATCCCGATAGGCTGGAAAATGTCTCAGCTATGCACGGAAAGCGACCTTGCGTCAATGCGATTGGTCGTCCTTTAAGCTTCGTACAGTTTTTGCATAATGTGACAGCCATTATCACCTGGCATGAAGTTCTTTCCATCCATCGATTGTAGCATCAAATTAACATAAGCTTGGAATTGTTGTATCTAATTTGTGAATTAATAAGAATTAGTTTGTAGTATTCAACAGTTTCCGGTAGAATAACATCGCCAGGTATTCAACAGTTAATAGTCTGTAATTTGGCTCTAGTTCAGTTTCGACGTCAGATAATGAATTTGTGTAACGTTTTCATACTTTTGGTTATAGTTTCTGTGACTGTAGTTTATGAAAGAGACCTACTGTCCTAAGTAAATTCCTGAAGGTTGATGAGTACAAAACTATTACTCGGATGTTGCATATTACTGCCTCGACATTTCCCATTGTTAAAATGATACTGTGAGAGTATTACCCATAGGTCATGATGTTAGCCACAGCAAAATACGTGCCCATCAATGGATAGTTCTCCGAGGATTATCACAATTTCAATGAAGGGGTGTGGGTTTATGGTCCATAGACTATGGATATGTATGCAACATTATTTAGACCCATTGTGTCCTGAGAACATAGATATGCAAAGGTCGTGCTGATCTTGAATATGCCGACCATTGAAATATCTGACGTGCTCAACCAGTCACGCATAGTACAAGCCCTTGAGAATGTGAAGTGGGAACATTTACAAAAGGTAAAATTAGTCAATTTGGGACCAATATCGGAGTTAGATATTGACGCTACTGGTATCAACGAGATAGGTAGTCATTATGTAACTATTATCACCATTGTTATTACATGTATTATATTAATCCTTGTCTTTTATGTTTTATATCGGTGCGCTGTCTGGCCGAAAGTCGAGCAATGTTGCACGACGAGGACATCTTCCAGTGTGGAAGACATTAGTCGGAATGAGCAGAGCACTACTCGTATGCCACGGGAACTGATCCACCCAGGCAGATTAATCGACAAACCGACACGAGCGGGCATCCCACTCTCGGATCCGGCAAGCGCCATGCTGCAAATTCCCAGAGTTTCATTCAATGAGCCGTTTAGTTCATCACGTTTTAGAGATGTCGATTTGTAACTGCACCAGAGAGGTATAGCATGCGTGAGGTCGTTGCCCTAAGTATGTTCATCTTGTTGTGAAGCGACCATTCATATGCCATCTAAGCGTCGGAGCATCATTCCATCATATCATTTATGTACATGGCTGTATAATAGTAACTCGTATTTGTTTTGTTATGATTGAATTTTCATTGTATTAATTATTCATAGATTAGTTGCACAACACAAGGTTGCACTTCGAGAGTCCGGTCTGAGGGTGATGAAATCCACGCCAAGTGAGCCTCCCTCAGGGCCGATGCGGCACGGTGTGTATGCATCTACGCATGAGAAGAACACGAGGTTGATGTAATCCATGTCAAGTGAGCCATCCTCTGGGCTATGCGTACTACGGAAGCTACGCCAACACACGCAGCTGCGTCTGCAATATGGTTTAGTTATGCATTGCTTTACACGTACTTCCTGTTATTGTTATATTCATTGGGGGCAGTGGGTGGAATAGTGCTGTTGTGTTTGTTTTGTATATATTCTTGTGGATGATGATTTGTCATGAGTATTCACCTAGTGACAAGAGTTTAGTTTGTATATAGTATAGAGTGGCTGTTGATGGAGCACAGCTAGTTAAATGCACCGGCCATTTAACTTCGGTTGGTTGGCATATGTGAATATCAGATTCTAGGATTAGCTACCCTCATATTCGGCGAGTACTAGATCATATAATAGTTAGTACTTGGAAAATATTGGCATATGTGTCCCAACACTGTGCGTTTGAAATCAAAGCGTTAATTTCTCAATGGTGAATATTTATTACACTAGCATCACATTACGTCATTTGGGGATTCCAAGATACAAGGAATTATAAGCCGTGATTGACAGGTCGGATGTATGAGCATGAATAGTGCGTAGTATTATTACATCGGTGGGGTGGGGTGTGTGTGCGGGGAACGCGATGACTGTTTTGATAGTGACCTATAATGAGTGCAACCATGTAGACTGAATGTCAGAAAGACCGTTTAAATATTTTGTAGAAAATTGTTTTGTAAACGAAAGGATGGTAATTACGATCACTATGACCGAACAAATTATGTTATTCATAATTGAAATCAGTTTGATCGAGTTGGGTGTGAGTACCACCAACCAATCTAGTTTTGTCATTTCAGATATTGTTATAGCCATTTTGGGTTTGTTTTTAAACACAGCCATAAATTACTAGAAATAATGAGGCGGAGTTTACCCGCATTCGACCGTAGAACTGGTTCTGGTATTTTAATATAAGAACGGTACGGTGTGACGGTAAGACAGTGATGGATTAAATAGAAGCTTAAAGGAGACGTTCCCAGTAATCAATGCAACGGAGTCTTACGGAACGACTGTGTAAGATAAGGTTACGATGGTGGCCAAGGAAGATTGTTGAATACCTGAATAACGGGAATGGCCACAATACAGTGCCACGGAAACCAGTTCTATGATTCACTATGCGTGGTGCCTGATGCTGATTGCACTACTTGTGATCATCCTGGAATAACTCCACCGGGTTAAGGATCAGGGACTAGTACGTCATGACGAGTGGTAACCATCCATCGTTGTGACTAAATGGAAAGTGTCCCATTATGAAAATAATTACAGCAGAATCTTACTTGGTTCGTTAACGCTCCTGTCACAATAAACCAAAAGGAGTGAGAGCACAAAGTATGCGAGTTATGGCTGTTGATGAGTCGTGGCAAAGCAAGCAAAGTTCACAGTATCTGTCAGGAGCCATCACTCCCAAACTGGTTCCCACCAGTTCCAAGATTGCACAACGAGGGAGCAATGGGCCAATCAGAGTGCGAGTATTAGGGGGAACTCCTTGGGATAACCCAAAATGAAGTCAGAACAGAGGAAAAACGTTATTTGTATGTAAGTTGGTGTCTGCTCTGTTTTCAGTTATCTTTTTAACATTGTTAGATCAGTGTGCGTGATCTTTATTCCAACCAGAGATCCGCGTGGTAATCTTCGTAGTGATTACAAGTTAGTATATTAAGCAGCTTAGAATTATTATCACGTTAAAGGTTATCTCAATTGTTGTACAAGCCTTCAATGCAGCCTTTGTAAAGTATAGTAATTAAAAACGTTATCAAGTTTTGTATTAGTTTCCAAGTCAAAGCGTTTTTAGTTATGTTCAAATTTAAGCAAAGTGAAAGGAAGACCACCTTTCCCGAACCGCAGAAAGAGTCAGATTTAGTTTAGAGAATAGATTTAATTCCAAGAGGATCGTGAATTCTTTAATATATCTAATAATAGATTCATACACCCATGTGCTTAGTAGACACGCTGTGCGTAGTTGGCATGAGGTGATGTGTGATACACTCATGGGCTTAGTAAACACAATATGTTTATTTGGTACGACGTGGTGTTTGATACACCCGGTGGTGCTTAGTGGACACAATGTGTATATCTGGCATGAGGTGGCGTTTGATATACCAGCTGCTTAGTGGGCATAATGTGTGTATTTGGCATGAGGTGGTGTTTGATACACCTAGGTGCTTAGTGGGCACACTGTGTATGCGTGCGTGTGTTTGGTATGACGTAGTTTTTAATACATCCGTGTGAGTTGGAAGCACCGTGTTTGTATGTGGTATAGCGTAGTCTTAATGTATATGTGCATAGAGGCTTTGATACATATACGGTTATGTTGAGGCCGACTGGTAGGTCACCCGTACTCACAATGCCACACTCAAGTCGGATGTACATATTAGGATTTCTCGCTAAGATACGCTCAGGGTCTGGCTCCTAGACACTTCTAAGAGAATTGTAGATAAGCCTTGCTCTGATGGCAACCTGATCCAGGAGCAGAAATCACGTACATATTACGGCTACCATAAGATCGACTTGCGGCGTTTAGTAATTAAAATAATTTACACGTGACTACTGAAGCGCATATACATCAACCGGCAATGAACCTTTCCATTTTAGGCTATGCCCTGCCCATCTCTAGCTAAACTCCACCCATACCTCGCTCGTGGTATGGCCGATCGACTTCCGAACTCCCTGGCTATCAATTTCCAGAAGTCTATGGCAGCAATAGCGTCCAGTCAAATTAGTTTTATAATCAGTCACGCAGCCGCGTGTGGGATGACATCGTAATCAGTACGTCCTAAATGATTCTATACGGACTGACTTTAACTTTAAAAGTCCGACAGGTTGTATGAATTGTATGTCTCTACTATTTAATAAACATGCTGTGGAATATCTTGACATAGGCATCAACAACGCCCAGTCAAATTAGTTTCCAAATATTCAACAGCTTAAGCTGTATAGTGTTCTGGACATCGATAGTCAGGGACTTCTGAGACCGATCGATCCCAACACGAGCGAGGTTTCAGGCTCCACAACAAAATCTCGACGTGATAAACTTTCCCAATTTGGTTATGGTCCTTTCGATTTGCTTACACCATTCAAAATCGCGCCGTGACCTAGGCACACAGCATACACAGAATACAGCCAGACTTGAGTTTGCCCAGGATGTTGCTTACTGAGCCAGGCCGTGACGACATCTTAGGGAAGCATCGCAATATACAGGTTCGGAGTAAGGCCTGGCAGGGTTTTAAATACAAATTAATGGCATTCGCCATCCCATCAATGTACACCCGATGGCACAATAAAGGAATTGTGCAATTACTCTCAGCGTTTTATCCAGCTACGTATTGCATTTCACGCTGCTGATAGTATTTAGAAAGCAGTATAATAATGTGTTCTGCAACATTGCAAACCAATGCTTAACAATACCACACATGAATTCCATCCATTCCGTTAACAACTAAGGATGGACATTTTTCTTATGCACAATGGCAATGGAGTGAACTATCGAAAACAGTAAATCAGCCAAACGCAACAAGCCGAAACAAAACATCCGATGATTCAAAGACAAAAGAGGAATCCGGTGCCAACGACAAATTCAGACTCAATACGTTTATCGCAGTTGTTGCCAAACTGACCGTAGATTGAATTAGAGCATTGCTTTGCAGCCTGGTATTGACATAACATGATTCGTGAGACTGCCATGGGTTGTGGGGGAGGGGGGGGGGGCGTATGGTACACAAATGTGTTCATATTGTTAGTTGTCTGCGTCGAAAATGGTTGATGTCTGTTGAATTTATCTTTCCTCTGAATACATTTCTCAACGTAGCATAAATAAATACATATTTTGCGAAATGTTTGGATTACAGTTCATGTATTTCCTCATGTTGATAGTACACATAATGCAAGCTACTATTTAGACATGCCATCTTAATGCAAAACTACAATACGAATTATATTTTGTGATGGGTGTCGGATGGTTGTCTAAACATGTGTTACTATTCAGCAATGAGTATATTGGTTCAAGTCAACGTACCACCAGTAACGGCTCTGGCTTCATATGCTTAAAATTGATTACAAACTAGAATTAGATTTTTTTTTAAACCAGGCGAAAATAAGTTTTTATCATATTTCATAAATTAAAAAGAAGTTGACAGATTTTCACAAAATGTATCACTGTTAAGATTTTGGTTAAAGCTAGAAATTTTGACATGCCATAAAACTCACGGTAAGACGTCATCAATTGTCAACCACTTAATTTCAGAATACGACACACGTGTTTTGATATTAGAAGAAACTGACGTCTAATACAGTCACTAAGCGGGACATAAGTTCTGGTTTAACAAACACCAGTCTCCATCTCGCATCTCCTTAATATGGCGGTGTTTGAATGTGCAGTTGCGAGGTATAAATCATCAACAACAAAATACTATTGACGCAATGACGTCACACCACAACAATCATTCACTTGATTACGTCACTGTGTGATTCTCATGAGAAATTGAAGAAAATGACATTCCGTGCTGAAATTTACTATTAAAGAATTCGAAAATATGAAAACAATATATCATTTTTTCTTTAAATTAGGGAAACGGATAATTTGCTGTGCTTTGACCCATCGCAGTTTGTGCTCCCCTTGAGATGTTTACATTCATTGCAATTGCTTATTTCCAGATGATCTCCTGTTTGATATTGGATGTGTAGGAGTTAGCATTTTTTCTAAAGGTCACAACGTCCTTTTCTTTCTTATTCTTATTGTGTAAGATAAACGAGTGATCGATTTGTATGGGTTATCTTCCTACCACCCAGAGCACTGTAGCAACTGAGTTCTACAAGCTTAGCAATATTGAGCATATTTTTTAAGACCGCGGTCCTCATTTGTTTATTCAGGGGCATTAGCATTCCCTGGTGAGCCATCTACATTGGCGTTCAATCTGAGTTTAATATGTATTTATGGGTTGTGTTGCCTTGGCCAAAGACATGACATAGAATTACTTCCATTGCTTACTTGACATAAGAAGTGTGATTTATGTTTTGGAATAAGTGAACAGAGCGGCTGTGATTGTTACATAGACTTTGCATTGGCAAACAGTCGACGGCCAGTCTGCCTACACACTTAGTGGTGATGCAATTCGCGATCCACGTAAACGCTAGACGCTACATGTAAACGTTGTAGACTGATTAAAGACAAAACGGCATTATTCGATAGTTAACAAAAGTTGCCCACAACATAACTTTGATATTGAATGTGACACTGCGATATTGTCCTGAATCAACAAATTGTCACAGGCGTAAACCCTAGCTTACAAAAAATCGTAAGCGATCGCCGATGGTCGCAAACAGACATTGATCGCTTTCACCACGATATAAAATCACCACAGTATATCTACGCCAGATCTGGAATATTGAACCATATTTCACATTTGTTGCAGATTACTAGGTGTTCATCTGTTATTTGTCTGCGACTGAATTCGCCTATGAACCAACACGGCTGCGTAGCGGTAGCACAGACGTTAGCGCAATGGTGCCGTTATCCAGCGATTATGGTTCGTGCCTCTGTGAATGGCACCCTCCTGGTTGCTCCCCAACCCCAGGGTCCCACATAGCTACGGGGTTAAAACTGGGGAAGGTCGCCATATTGGCACAATAGATTGAGAATAAAACCAGCATACATCTGATCTGAATGACGGATATAGCAATGGCCCATTCCAGTTCATCCATCCAGGGACTGACCGCATAATCGACCACGTGGCGTGCAGGATAAGTACGTCACGGACGCTTAACTGAAGACATATTACTTAACAAATAGGCAGCAACAGCACCCAGTCAAATTAGTTTCAAAATATTCAACAGCTTACCTGTATAGTCTTCTGGAAATTGATAGTCAGTGTGTTCGGGGATTGATCGAAGCGGGGGTAGAGCTTAACCATGGATGGGCGGGGCATAGCTAAAGCTGAAAAGGCCCATTAGGAACATGATAGAGGTCAACCGGCCCAATGGCCTGGATCGTCTCTTTCCAGATTGTATGTGAATCAGGTACTAGGGATAAGCTATCGGATAATCTGTCTATTTGTCTTTATGTTATCATACGTGTAAAGGATGGCCCCTAGACTGGTTTCAGTTATAGAAAGGGTTGGTTGTATATTCGACCCAGTTAGAACGAGATGCATTTATTAGAATCGACTGGAAATTGTATAGTGAGTGGATTTCTGCTCCATCTACCCCTTCATGATTTTCGAAATTATGAACACTTGTTCAACTCCACCTGTGCGCTCGCTTAGGAGAATGAGGTGTTCTCGTACGAATATGTTGTTCCATAGTTTGGTAGTTGGAATATTTGACCATGATCCGGTGGGAATGTATGTGATATATGATTAGGAATATGAGGAACGTTTCATAAAGGTATACAAGAATCAACAAATATGGTTTTGCATGTCAGTTTCCACAATCGGTACATTGTATGGGTATTACTGATTTTCTTTTTGCAGTGCCATGTAATGTGAATCGAAACGTCTCACACACGATGATGCTAAGATAAAGACATTTGCCATTTGGTCATTTTCAATAAGATAATTAATTGGATACACTCCGTAACTACAGTGAACCCATTCAACAAGTTTGGTCTTTGATCTAAGGGAAGTAATTCTCACCTCTGGTCCAGAGATGTATGCCATCACATGGATAATTACGTTAATGTTCCCACACTCTTTACTATGCCTTGCAATGAATAACATTGAGGCAAGCTGTGTGTATCTACAGGCTCACAGATGGTGGGTGTTGTTAAGGTACTATTGAGACTATTACATCACGCCTGGCCACGCCACACCTTTAGATACTACATATTCCGCCAATCTCATCGCATATAAAATAACTGTTAATCGTGGTTTCTTGAAACGTTTCAGAAATCATCAGCCAACTCAAAACCTCTATATTGTGACATTGCACTCGGTTTCTGCTAAAACAGCACCAATTTTGAATACAGTTAAATAACAAATGAGGGTACCTTCGTCTGTTTTGTCACCCTGCATGACATGTTACCAATACATATTTGACTGTCGCTTAAGTGCACCAGCGGTTGGTTGGAGTTAATTTACACATTTCCAATTAAAGGTGCATATTCACTGCGAAATGCTTCAAAATATTGTTAAAATTATATACTTTTAGAGGCTTGAATTGTATGCCTAGATGTAGTGAATCGAAATAAATCTGAACATGTAATGATTTCCTTAGGTACAAATTAATATATAAGCGTTTAACTTGTGAACTTGAATTAGAAACAGGAGTCCCTAACTCAATTTCACAACAAGAACACTTCTATTAATTTATATGGGATGGAACTATCACATGTTAAAGTCTATTTGTTTTTATTTCATTTGGATACACAGTTTAAGCCTCTAAAAGTATAAAATTGTAACAACTTTATTTTCAATCATTTCGGTGTAAATATGTATGTTTACCTATTCACCCACGTCCCGCCGCACCCCACCCATCCGTCATTCCGACGCATCATCCTATAAGTCATATCAGGATTAAGTTGGTAGATAATCTATGAACATAGTGGTATCAGGCAAATATTTATGAAATGATACATGGGCTAAAAGGTCCAAATTCATGATACTTGTATAACTTTTATTTTATGTTGAAATCATAAATCATCTACGAATATTTTATCTGCTTATACTCCAAAGCCCGGATTGGCATCGTGGGTATAATGCCATGCTTTCTCTAAGCAGATGTATCTGTTAATCTCAAGCATGTATTCACATATAATTACTCAGAAGTTCAGGATGGTGCAATATAATAGAGGAATCCAATCTGTCAGTAAAATATATGACGACGTAATCAATTACGCCACATGTATGTTGACGCCACAAGCAATTAACTCATGAATAGCGTATCTAAGTTCACCATACACGCTTAATAAATTGTCATGTTGTGCAAATTGTATATATTTACGACTTAATAACCATTTTGTTGCATGTTTTGAAACTAATTTGACTAGGTGCTGTTCCAATAAGAGCACCCAGTCAAATTAGTTCAAAATATTCAACAGCTTACCTGTATAATTTTCTGGAAATTGAGATTCGGGGAGTCCATGTTTCTATTGATCCCAACAGTGGAAAAGAGTGGGCGGGGCTTAGCTAGGAATGAGCGGGGAATATCTAAGACTATATTCGTCCATTGAATTCCCAATTTAAACCTTTGAAACAGATTTGCTTGGAATCATGATGCACAGAACAGGTAGATTTTGTGTTTTTTCAGGTTCACCAATTTTGATGCCATAACAGTTTAATGAATTGTATGGTCATGCACAGTATTTATATATATATATATATATATATATATATATATATATATATATATATATATATATATATATATATATATATATATATATATATATATATATATATTGGTTTATCATGCTTAGGACAAATAAGATGTCACTAGAGGTATAGGACACATTTATCAAAACATTCTTACAAGTACAGCTTTGTAAAATACTACCTTAATATGCACACCATTGAACTATTCTGATGGAATTGCTTAAAAGCAGATTTCTTGTTATCTTGTAGTAAGTTAAGTTGCTTAAAATGCTATAAGCCATAGTAATCACGTCAGAACATTCAATTTGATTTTGTTGAACTAATGTTTTATGTATAAAATCTTTTTCTCCATGTCAATCAATTTGGTATATATCGATTTAGGTATTTCTGAGTTAGGTAATTAGGAACAGAGTGAGAGTGTATGCGACTATAAGTGTTATTTTCAATGGTTCTTTCCAATTTATCCGTCCACCATATGACGCCATATGACGTCATAATGAAACGTGTGGCGAGTGTGATGACGTCATCATTACTTCTGCCATGACTGACTCCATTTAGTCCGACATGTTCTACGAATTGCATGTCTTAACCATTTAATATACATTCTGTTGAATGGTTTGAACTTAATTTGATCGGGGCTGTTGCTGCGATAGGCAGCCAAATATTTAACAGCTCACCTGTATAGTTTTTTGGAAATTGATAGTCAGGAGCGTCATGGATGGATCGATCCGAACATGACCGAGGTGCGGGTGGAGTTTAGCTAGAGATGGCCGGGGCATAGGTAAAACTGGAAAGGTCCATTATCCCAAAATCCAAATGGGTTTATGTTATTCGTTGATAAGCCTTGCCCTCTTTCCAATAAGGTCGTTATTTAGTTCTGTTCCGTGTATTATAGGTCCATATTCCTAAATATATGTGTTTATAATAAGTACTTGAAAGCTAACACATGAATGAATCATACCAATAGACATTTTATTTACACTCTACTTGAAAATAAATATATTTCAATCCTGCATGATGAAATCTCCCGGAGTTGATACCTTCAATTAGTGGAGATTCGACCATTTAGCAATACCTTGTTTCGTTCTCGTAATAAAGCAGAAAAGAAGGTTTTTCTTGTAGTGCGCATGGACATAGGTGAGGAATTAGATGGCGACCAACATTGATTGGACATAGAGAGTCCCGGCATATGATGGACAGTATAGTGGTTCTGTAATGAAACAAGTGGTCGAAAGACCACACATTTGATAAAAACCCTTATACAGAAACCCCTTTCTGTTGCACCATTTGCAGTATTTAGATTGTTTAACATCACAATGAGAAATTCTGATAACACAGTTCAAAAGCAACCATGTGCATACGCAATTGCATATTTTGAAACCAATTTGGCTCGGAATATGTGATCGCATCCATTCAAATTTGTTGCAGAATAATCAACTGAAGATTTTATACATAGCATGGAATTTATGGCGTCTTATATTGCATAATAAGATGTTTTCTTCAAGATCCATGCCCCCCCCCCCAACAGTTGGTGCTAGTTTCCGGCTTTGTTGGAGACTGTTAGATATAGCCGCGTGCGTGATATCCTTACCTTTGTATCTAGCTCTGTATGTCGGCATCCACATCCAGATATGATGATGCGCTAACCGGAGATTCAGTCAATTGTTTGCACACGGAGACCATAGCTGCGCACACGCTTCTAATGTCCTGCTGTCGACCCTTAGAATGAAAAGCCTCCAGAACACGCTTCCCGAAATACAGGCTGTTTAGATTCGGGTTAGCCGCCCTCCGGCCGAACAACAATGGCTGCTGTCCTACGAGCGCCATCTTGCCATCAACACTCACGTGACAGGTCAGTAAGATTGCGAACATGGTGACTACTAAGAAGCTTTTGGCGTCCATGATTATGCGGGTTATGTTTCGTCACAAGTCTTGTTTTTCACTGAAAAGGAATCAGGATAAATTATAAAGTTTAATTTGCCCAATGTAGACACTTGCTACTGCATCCCATAGATTACGGTTCTCGAGACGCGTGGCCGCAATGGATAGATCCAAACTATCACTTAAGTTTCTGGCGTCATATTCAAAATACGTCACTCGTTAGCTGTGACAGTCACACTTGCATTTGGTTCGACAAAGAAGGAGCACACATCCGAATATCTGAATTGTTTGACTTTGTGTTGAATTTGTAAATTAATATACACGTTGGATAATTTGAAACTAATTTGATTGAGAGTTGTTGCTCCCATAAGGAATTACTTCCATGAAAGGAGCTTCAAAATATTCAGCAGCATACTTCAACAACTAACTTTAAATTGGGAATAAAAGTATTCATGGTTAGAAGTGATAAATCGGTTCAAGCTCGCGTACAATGTGTGAGAAGATGGTGGCATAGATAGAATAAGATCGCTCGATTGTCACAAGGAACCACAGGTATTCGGTTGAAAAGATATATATGTAAAAGCTACTGAGTTGCGTTAACACTTTGTTAAAGATAACTACGTTTCTCCTAGCAAATATCCCATTTGAAGACTAAGAGAAGATTACTTTTTGAAAATGTATCACTTGAATGGCAGGCTCGATTCTCGAGCCATCCATTCCAATTGTTAATATGCAAAAATAGTATTTTTTAATCTGCAAGTGGAAATCGTTTAAGACAACTATGCTAACCGTTTTGACCTACTTGAGGGTTAAATGGTTAAGTGACGATATCTCTAGTGGCATCTTTTTAGGACCGACGCAGTGGCCCTTTTAGACAGGATGTACCACATCTATTATAGAAATCAAATGTTAATAGATTTGCTTGTTTTAGAACATGTTGACCGGGCATGGCAATGTATTCAATGAGGGGTTTCCCAGATAACAGTAGAATAATTTCATGTGCAGAATCCAACTCGGGAAAATCATAATAAACTGTTAATCAGTGTGCCGTGCAATATTTTTCCAAACATGCCTGAACGGTGAAAATAAACATAGAAAGCAACACCAAATAAAGTCTATCCAAGAAAGCATACAGAGTAAATAGGTTTTAGTCTCATTCTCGCAATTGTCATCTTCCGTATAAAGGTCTTGCTGATGCGGCACTGATATGGTCTACGGCAGCTATGGATGATATAATTACAAAATCACCAGTTAGAAACGACTTTTTCTATAGAGGACTTTTTCAGGCAACAGTAAATATTACCAGAAAGAATTTGGCTATCGCATTCCTTGACAATTGTCTTGCTCAGCATCGTACACGCGTTCATAGGAACAACCCGAATTGTCAGGCGCGAATGCATCTGGTACCAAAGATCGGTATCACCATCGACTCACAGAATGTGTAGGAATTAAGCACCAGCAAGACTTTTGGATTGTCTGCATCATGCTTCCGATGTTCCTCAAACATTAACCATCGTGTCCATGCGCTATGATCAGGGTCGTAGCGTGGGGCAGGTGTCGGCATGGGAAAAGCGACAGACGGTGGTAAAGTGGGGTGCCTCCGTCCCCACCCCAACCCCGACCCACCCCTGAAAACGTATGTGAGGCATATATGTGGTTAGAGAGTCTCTCATGCATTTCTAGAGGTAAATGTTTACCTTTATCTGGCTTTGAAGATATCTCATTTTTATTTATCCATTTTCTCTTGTTGTATGGGTATTTTAAATAGTACACTTCGCAAATCCCAAGCGCCTTGCAGTTTAGCAGGCTGGATGCAGAAGCCTTAGTTGAACTCATTATTCAAATTTATCAGATGTTGTACCATTATTTTGCTATAAAAATTGTTCAATTGTGTTAACGAAGGTACCTGATAGAATATCATTAAGCTGACCCTTTACCGATCTAAGGCCGTGTTCTCATGAGAGACTTAATCTGGAATATGAAGTATGGCGTTATTCCCGATTAACTCTCTAGTGAGAACACGGCCTTAGATTACACAGTTCCAAATATTTTGAAACTAATTTTAATGGAATCTATCACTGCCTTTGGCAGAGTCTCGAGAGGGCCGAGTGCAACAAGCGTCATATTATAAATTAACTCAACAAAGCTCTAGGAATCTCCAACATTTGAGATGTATGCAATTTCTAGAAGCTTGTTAGCATGGCCATCCATGTTTCAATAAAAAATATCAGATTGCCTGTGCAGATTTTCGCATTTTAGCGCAACTACAATGGGAACAATTATTGCAGATAATTCCCTCGTTCAGGTCCCCAAATACGTCGAATGTATTAAAGGAACTTTGGAAATTATAATACCACCCCACCCCCACCCTCACCCCACTCCAACAACCATCATCTATCAAGCCATGTAATTATTATTCTAGTTGGTGTATGTATAGATATGGATGGTGTACATATGGGAGTGAATTGACCTTTCCGGTTTTAGCTATGCCCGCCCATCTCTAGCTAAGCTCCACCACACATCGCTCGTGTTGGGATCGATCGATCTTTGAACACCCTGACTATCAATTTCCAAAAGAATACACGGTAAGCTGTCGAATATTTTGAAACTAATTTGACTGGGTGCTGTTGCTGCCTAAGGTAGCAACAGCGCCTAGTCAAATTAGTTTCAAAATATTCAACAGCATGTGTATTAAATCGCAAATAATTACAAAAACATACAATTTATGCAACGTGTCGGACTCTGAGATTTTGTGACGGTCTATATGGAACCCTTTGTGACGTAATTACTGTGACGTCATCATACACGCGCTGAGCTGATTATGACGTCATACGAGGTCAGATGCTGGAGGGATACTCTGGAAAGGTGAATTAAGTGTTCATTCGAGGAACGATCGTAAGACATTTTTGTATTAATTTGACTGCCGTATGCATCAAGAGCCAAGTCGCTACAGAATATTCAGTAGTCTACCTGCATATGTGGTTTTTACTACAATGCATCTTAACTAGGTTCTTGCTTTTATCGTCTTTGTCCGTCATATACAGAACAATCACACTAGTCTTCCGGAGCTTGCTCTTTGGAAGTCTAATAAACAGAACAATCACTCTAGTCTTCCGGAGCTTGCTCTTTGGAAGTCTAATAAACAGAACAATCACTCTAGTCTTCCGGAGCTTGCTCTTTGGAAGTCTAATAAACAGAACAATCACTCTAGTCTTCCAGAGCTTGCTCTTTGGAAGTCTAATAAACAGAACAATCACTCTAGTCTTCCAGAGCTTGCTCTTTGGAAGTCTAATAAACAGAACAATCACTCTAGTCTTCCAGAGCTTGCTCTTTGGAAGTCTAATAAACAGAACAATCACTCTAGTCTTCCAAAGTTTCTCTCTTGGAAGCCTAATAATTGGTTTTACGTAAATTCGAACAGCTTGATTCCGTAATGTGCGGAATGGAAGCCTCGAAGAGCCCTACAATCAATCAACTCCCCTGCTTCTTTAGATCTGACTCCAGATAAGCCGAGTCTCTGCAGTCTTTAACATTGACATGTTCATTTTGACCACTACAGAACGGTGTCTAATGCCATTTAATGATGTTCGTAGACAAATCTGCTTAGAATCGCGGTGGCTAAGCATGTTCCAAATTTGAAACCAAACAAAGAAATTTTTTTAGCATTAAGTTATTTTAATGCTCCCAACGCTTTCATAGAATCAAGACACATGGAGCTGTAATAATTGAACAGTCAAGCAAGGACCAATACTTGCCTGCTGAAATGCAGGAGATGTAATGTGAGAACGTGTAGGTTCCAAGGTTTTCCGGGGTGGAGGTGGCGTGGGGATTGGGGACCGTCGGAGCTCCGGCCTGGGTTGGCTTTCAGATGTCTGCACATTCTCACCATGTTATTGACCCACCCCGTAACATAATTACCTATCCGCTCCTAAAATCGTATTTAGATTGGTGATTCATTGTTGAATAATTTTGCACGGCTCCGATGCTACAGAATTTGGACGATATACACATACGTTATACTGTAGTAAATATTCTGAAAATAAATTGACCACAGCAGCGTAGATTCAGTTAACTTTGGTTAATATTATTTAACAGCTTAACGACTTATAATTCTATGTTTTAAAATGTATATGCATTTCCTATGGGGGTGGGGTGGTGGTATCTGGTGGCCTAAATGTGTATTACTTGCACCGCTTATGAGAAGAAATGTCGAGGTATAATTTTTCATTAGCTAGCTGACTATGTACGTACATGAATACAATACGCGATGACGGTTAATACCATGTATAGTTACATCTATTGCGCATGCGTGGATGTTATGTCCATGCTTAGGAGAAATTTAACGGCGTATGCGTGCGTTTAGTATCGATAGCCACAGTAGTGGCCATCACTGCGACACGGCTGTCCACTTTACCGATCATTTCTGCTGGCCATTACATTGAGAACATAATGAAATTAAATGGGTGTATCATGTCCAAGTAGTGGGCTGTTTCAATACCAAGAGAACATTCATAGATACCCGTATCAACAGCCAGACGTAGTTAACTAACGTTGTTTTCTCCTTTATGCATTAAACATCGAAGCAGTTAATGTCCACTGAAAGAGATTCAATTTTCGTGTCATGCCAATAACATATCATTCTAGAGCAATAAACGGCGATGATGATCTTTTAACAGGTTTTTCTCACGGAGAAACCGCTCTAAAAGCTACAATAAATTCTCATAGGGTTGAGTATTTAAATGATTTTATCAATGGCGCGGATGTAATTAGGAGTTTAACACTTTCATGGCGACGCCGCCGAATACCGGTGGCTGCGGTGGTATTGAGTAATGTCAGTTTGGAGGCCAAGAAAAGATTATTTCTATAAAATTACCACTGGAATGGTTGGCTCGATAATCGAGCCAGTCATTCCTGTCGTAAATTGTCCGAAATCGTCTTCTTGCAAATGGACATTCAATAAGCAGATATTTAGATTTCCACGACCAGGTTTCGCCATTAAACGGTTTACGTGTTATGGCAACGTGGCAATCGTTAACGCGAAAATAGCCAATGCAGATATTAGAGCAATGGGCAATCATGCATAGGATAGATAAAATTGCGTAGATAGGCGATAAGGTAAAGGTCAATATTGAAGAAAAATAAAATTGGACGGAATGGCAATGCCGTATCCGTCAAAAGGGATACATTACCAAAGAATTACAATACGGTAATGACCCTCATACATAAATGGCATAAAGTGACGGCGGTCAATGTTTGATCAATCTGCTGCCTGATGAATCACATAGCATATTCTGAAATAATGATAATTAATACCTCAAATATATCAACGGTAATGTTGCAATATCATATCGTCCAATCAAAAGATGGTATTATGAATCGGGGTTTCGGCTGTGTAAATAAATAAAACACAGTTTAATTAGTCTGCATACTGCGATATGAGTGGTAGACAATAGCTTGTTGCCACGTGACCAGAGCATGGCGAATGTAACAATATGGAATTCAGACAGAAAAGTCTAGCTCACTGGACTGCAGGAGATACATATATAGATGTTTGAATTGTAAGTCTTTTAACCCAAACATCTTATATACTTACGATATTACTATCGTTTATCGCAACTGCATTTTAACGCGGACATTTAGAATAGAAGTCTGAGAAAAGACGTGTGAGGTTTTCCAGTAGGCCTGGGAAGAGCGGTGTCCATCATGGATGTCGTTCTTATATATTTATTTTGACTCGAGTGGGCGAACCCATAAAGTTAATTAGATAAGTTTATAAAATAATCCTCTTTTAATGGGTCTTTGTTTTTAATATTCATGAATCCTACAAAATGGCGGCCATTTTGATGGGGGAGTATTATTCCATATTGCCGCTACTGGGCAAAGCAGTGACCATAAGGAGATTATTTTATGAAAAAGCTTCATTTTTCAGTGCTCTTTAAAGCCCAAATCTTTTCTTTTAGTACGATAAATCTGATTGCGCGTTGTCAAGAAACCCTGGAAAATCCTTCCCTTACTCGTATTACAGCAACTGGCACATGGAGTCAATTGCGTGTAAGATGTCTGTCTGTATGTACTATTTAAATTCCAAATCCTTTCATTCCAAAGATAAATCTGGTTAAGGTGTGTCATTTAATCATGAACAACCCATCTTTAAGAATTCATGTGTGACCTGAGCCATTTAAAGGGCAAGCCGACCAAAATGGCATCTGTAGTGGTTTTGAGGAATATCGATATCGATTTGCAGGCCGAGAGAAAACGATTTTTGAAAATTTACCAATGAGTTGACTGGCTCGGTAAACGAGCCAGTCAACTCATTGGTAAATTTTCAAAAATAGTCTTCACCAGGCCTGCGAATGGGCAATGGAAATTTATAGATGTTCTTGACAATAAACCATTTACTCGACATGTTGGCCAAAATCACCTCTTAATAAAAATATTTTTTTTAATTCCAGATTCGCAAAAACAGTCGTTTCTTGGCCAGAAAATTGTGATTCATTGAGCAAAACTTTCAATTTTCTTGTATAATTAAGACAAATTAAAGAGTTAGTTGATAAAAGTAGCATGCTGGATGCTTTGGGGCCTTCGTGGACGCTGCGCAGTGCTTCGTGGCCCTCGCGAACGCTGCCCAGTGCATCGGGGCCTTCGTGGACCCTGCGCAGTGCTTCGGGGACTTCGTGGACGCTGCTCAGTGCTTTCGGGCCTTCGTGGACGCTGTTCAGTGCTTTGGGGCCTTGGTGGACGTGGCTCAGTACTTTGGGGCCTTCGTGGATGCTGCTCAGTGCTTTGGGGCCTTCGTGGACGCTGCTCCGACGGACATTCTTATGCCAGCGTTTTCGTCTTCATTTTCCACGAAGCCACTGACGACCGATCGAATATCATGTTGGGTAACCATTCCAGACACATCTCCATCCATACATCTTCAATACATTGTCAAAATCCAAGGCATCTTCAAGACGTTGTTAAAATATCATCTTACCAACGTACGCTGCCGCACTTCATTGGGTCAAGTAAACTGGATGTGGCAGGTATTGAGTGAACGCGTGTTATATGTGGTGCGAAATACCATGCCCACAAATTAGTTCACATGTATATTTAAAGCCATGCACGCTGCTCTACTATTATGGCAACCCAGGTCGCTAACCACTATGTGTTAAGATCTTCGCACAGTAAAATAGCCAGCTTGGTGACCCTCTCATCAACTCCTGCTTCCATGATAGTCTCCAACTTGAGCAATTGCTGCAGGCTTGCGTTACTTGATCTTGTACTGTGAAGGTGCTAAGATCATTAAATGTGTACGTGACATGCGTTCTAAACTGTGTGTGGAGAGCATAGATTCACCACAGCAATCCGCTCTTACAAAACACCTCATTTTCCCGATACGGTTAACATAATGACAGACCTGATATTCGATGATATTCGATGTTTGACCACGTGAATCTGTCCCCGCTAATTTCTGTCCGATGACTTCAATACCAGTGTTGCGAACGACTGTATATTGATTGAGAAAATGGGCTCTGGACATTATTTACATGCGCTGTCTGCCATATTATTTCGATGCCACTTCCAGCTATACTATGTCCAATACAACCTTTGAATTCATGAATCCATTTCCTCACTCAATCATATGACGTCATTATCAACTACGCAACGTGTATATAATGACATCATAATCAGGACGTCATGAATGATTCGAGTAAGCTAGTCCTTCACGCTTAATAGTCCGACACGTTGCACGAATTGTATGTTTTTTCTATTTAAGAAACATGCTGTTGAATATTGTGATACTAACATCGGCAGCAACCCGCCGGCCCCGTCAAATCAGTTTCAAAATATTCAACAGCTTACCTGTATAGTTGATAGTCAAGGAATTCAGAGATCGGTCGATCGCAAGACGAGTGGGGTGTGTGTGGAGCTTAGATAGAGATGGGCGGGGCATGGCTAAAACTGGAAAGGTCCATTTTATCAGAATGCGAAACATTCGGAGTCGGATGAGGACACCGAAAAGGGGCAATCTTAAGGCGTTACATATATGCATTATGCACTAGATGGAGTACACGTTGTACACCATATGGACACAATAGGCAGAATTAATGCATTAATTGCAGTACAGCAGCGTAACAATACGGCGACCGTGTAGTGTGGATATTTCAGAAACCGCTTCTGCAGGGTGGATGATTGCTTTCTGACATGAATGACGAGGTCGTTCACCATTGCCAAGCGGCTACTGGTTTTTGCTTTGTAGTGCGTGGCTGCGCGTACCTTCACTTATGAACAATTACGTAATCATGTTGCAAACAGGAACGAGTAATACAACATCTTCGCTGGCATCAGTATTACAAAAAATCACTACGCTCTAACATAGAAGTGTGCGTAGAAGTAATCTGGGTGGATCGTTGCAACGAGTGGCAATTTTGGTATCTAATTTATCACAGTCGTTTAACAAGATAATATTTGGAACTCCCTAATGTGCCATCCATCCGAAGACATACTCAGCGTTTGTGATGCTATTGATTCAAAATGACAACTCATTATCCCAACGTTCTTCGACGAAATGTTGGGAGTTTCACATCCCGTCTACGTATCTGTGCGTCTGTGTGTCTCTATGCCTGTGTGTCTGCATCTTTCGAATTGATTGTATAGCAACTACTCAGACACCCTAACATAATTCAACCAAATTAGGTATGCGAGTTCTGGAGAGCACGTGCACATTTGGCTGCGTCTCACAGATGGGAGCGGAAGGGGGTGGGTCAAAAGGTCAAGAAACTGATTGTATCGCAACTCCTGCGAAACCGATCCACGGAATTCAACCAAATTCGATATGCCAGTTGCTCATATGATTGCGGAGTGCACGTGGGAATTAACAGTGGTCTCCGCCACCATCGTGGTGTTAAAAGGTCGAAGCGGTGAATGTGGAGTTTGTGATAACGCTTCATCGACCGTTCAGTCTAATTTGAGATGCCCTCTAACTTCGCTCTGTATAACACTTTCATTGGCTCATCAGGGTTAAATGTTACGTCTGCTTGCCCAATAGAAAGGACTGCGCAAAAATCATAAACTAAAGACAGCACAGCTATACTTCTGTGTAAAACCAAATCAGGGAAACGTATTCCCTGTCCATTGCATTACCATATGCGCAGGTAAATTAGCTTTCTATGGTACGCGTCTGTTACATTTGACGTTTGATTGGGAAATCAACCTGAGCCTAGAGATGATGCGTGATTATTACTCCAATCAAACGGGACCCCATATGTCTTCCTGAAGAGAGCTTGTTATCATTCGTTTATATTACGTTTGCTCGCGGAAAACATTTTAAATCTGCGTTAAATGTAGGCGATATTGCGCAAAAATATGCGATTATAAATTATAATTATAAATAAATCTGTGTATAACGGGCACCTTCTTAAAAGGCCCTATTAAAGGCAGTGTATCGCTTACTATGGTTCGCATGCTACTATAAGCAGTGTGTGTGGGCATGCTATACTAATTCACTAAGAGAAATCGTGTATAAGGATCCGTCTCAAGAACTCCCACCGTTGGACCCAAAGACAAGTCTTGACTTGCCTAGTATTGGTATGAGTGAAACAATGCGTTATGAATGCCAGTGAATAGAACGATACTTCACTGCCACGTTACGTCCATAGTCATTACATATTTATTTTCAAATAGTTGCTGACCAAGTCGGGCTCAATTTATGGTAGATTGTGGAAAATGTGCCTACGTCTCTAAAAGATATAAGTCACTGCCTGCATAGTCTTTTCAATTCATTATAACAATCTGCCATTTCTTCAGTAACTTACTCACGTACTTCGTGTCAGATCGAACACCAGGCAATATATTTAAGGAGTCGCTAATCCTATCTGTCTGCTGCTATTGTATTTAATGTATGCTTGATCAGTTCGTTGGCCACCATCACTCTTTAATCAGCTCTCTCCAGGCTTCTAATGCCCGTCCTCGCTTTAGCTATCCTTTAAGGTGTTCACCCGAACGCAGCGCTACTTCACGAAGTGAAGATGGTGACTGTGATAGTCTGCGTATGTGGGTAAGCGACCTGCAGCACTAATTACTCAAACAAAGGTTGGCACTTCAGACGTTACTCGGAGCTGTTCCTTTGGGATGGTGTTCGGGCACAGCACTTGATAATTCTGAAAGATATTGTCCGGAAGGCTTTCAGCTTATTTTAGATGGTGAATGATATCTTCATTCGGAAACACACAGAAGAATGCCGGGAATATTGTTCTTAGAGAGCTTGTTATTGATTGACATACTTGCCTTTGCTAATCCTCATATTTGGGCCAGACTCACACATATGGGGAATTAGTCACGTTATCTTTCTAGCTATGGAATAACTGCCTATTAGTGACAACGTGCCCTGTTTATTGCAGCCGAGGACATGTTTTGACTTGGGGCATCACATCGTAATAAGGCGGATAATTAGTTTACGGAAATAATATGCTAAATTTGGCATCATACCGGAAGGTAGCAATGCGTGACGCCAAATTGTAACGCTTTTCACAGTATTTGCTACTGTTCTGTAGAACACACGTGTTTTTGGTTCGCTGAGACAAAATTACTCAAAATAAAATCGTTTATATAGTATACTTTTAGAAGCTTAAACTGTGAGCCTATATCTAATGATACGAAATAAATCTTAACATATGATGATTTCATTACGCATAAATTAATATTTTTTTTTAAGCTGCGAAATTGAAATAGGGGCGCGTGCCTCTATTTCAATTTCGCAACTTAAAATGTTTTATTAATTTATACGTAATGAAATCATCATATGTTAAGATTGAGTTCGTTTCATTGCACATAGGCACATAATTTAGGCCTATAAAAGTATACAATTTTAACAATTATATTTTCAAGCATTCGGGTGTGAATATGCACCTTTAATCTCATCAATCACAATGTTTCAAAGTGTGACGTGGCTAAAAATCTTTCCCGCTGTAGATTAGGTGCACTATTTTTCGGGCTTACTACTCACACCCAGTTTAATTCGGCGTTGGGTGTCAGACTGCTCGTCAATTGTGTATACATTTGTGATAAACCTGCCAATATCGCAACTGTAGATTGCCGTAATTAAATATCCATCAGTGTACCTGATGTCAAGGGGGGTGAATTGTTATATCGACGAATTATTGTATGTTGGTTGCGCAAATCCGATTGTGAATATTGGTTTTCGAGCCTTTGGTGAACTGATGCTTCACTTTCCAACTGGAGAAACTGCATCGCTGAAAAACGGTTCAGGCCCATTAGCAAATGTGTTTATCACAGGGCATACGCATTGGTATCACAGCTGTCGGTACATTTATCGATTATGGAAGCTATACCTGTGATCATTCGTGACCAGTGTACCACAACCCGTTCTTTGTCAAAGCTCGATGTGAGTGCAGCTAAACTAGCATCAAAGTGGGTAGGGACAAATATAACCTGGAAAATTACCGAAGACGTCTCAGTGGGAACATTTGGCAGGCATTCCTGGCACATTATCGACAAGGATTTGCGCGACAACGGAATAAATTCTCACCCTGTTAATATCTCGCAGCATGATTCAAAGCAGGCCTTTCTCACAATAGCACATGGCTCAATACAAATGTAAGTAAAGACGGCCATGGTTCAACCCATTCGGAAGGAGCTGTTTGTAGATAGTCCCGAACAATGAACAATCCCCTTACGTAACGCATTATTAAGAATATCAAAGTTGTTGCTTATTGAATGTACATGTGCTGGCCACGAGAAACTGTGTCTCGGTGATCGATCCAGTCATTCCACTGGTAAATTTTCAAAAATTATATTATCTTAGCCCGCAAATTGACATTTCTCAAGACCACTGCAGATACGTGTTTTGGCCGGCGTCGTCGTGAAAGGGTCACTACGATTGTTGACGTATGCATACCAGTTGTGATGCAAGACTAGATGGCTTCCTTATAGGCCTGCATATTTTTCGTTGTACTTAGGCCTTACATAGTAATCCTAGCGCACACTGCGCCGACGCGATGCGACGGCAATGCGATAGAAAGCGACGAGTTATCGCAATAATTCGCTTACTGGTTTTGTCATATCGATGTTGTGTCGTGATTTCAAGCACACCGAATACACATAATAATACGCATTAACGACGCAAGACGGCATCTTTATATTTGATCAGCCCACGTGTATGTCATGTGAGTCGGCGCACGGTATGCCATATACTCGGTACTATTCATATGTGTGTATAATATCTCTCTCGAAGACATCATAGAAGAGCACGGGTGTGTTTGCCATTCTTGAATTAAGGGGGTTTCCATTTCATTCGTGCATGTGCTTTTATTAGGCATTTTGGAATATGTGCTTGCAATGACATGTGGAACATGTACCTTCCATGTGGTTTAATTTTCAAAAGTGATTGGTCAGTAGACCGCTCATCGATTGCGACCAATTAACGACAGGACAGTTTTCAAGCGCACTTGAAAACAGGCGACGAGCGGCGATTAGCAAAATCTGTCGTCTTCGTATCGCGTCGTTGTTGGGTTCGCAAGCGCACTATGGCGATGAGTAACCGATACTTTAAACTCGTATGACCATGGCGTTGTGTCCGCGCAATGCGCGGCGGGCTTTAGGGTTACGTATGCGTTTTGCGACACGACACGACCTGTCTTTATTGCTCAGTATAGATTTTCAATGTACAGTTCGCACATGCGCGGTGTGAAACAAGCACGTCGCCGCAATAACAACGACACGTATCTCAAATCAAATCCGGAGCCATTTTTTCACTTGCCGTTACGACTAAAGGACAAGCCAGTCTAGCGCAAACACTTGTCAAATCATGGTCAAGAACGCGTTCACGCGTGCGTGCGTGCGTGCGTGCGTGTGCGTGCGTGCGTGCGGGATATATCTACTACTAGGCATACAAATACTACTATACTACTACTACTACTACTACTACTACTACTACTACTACTACTACTACTACTACTACTACTACTACTACTACTACTACTACTGCTGCTGCTGCTGCTGCTGCTACTACTACTACTACTACTACTACGATTGCGTTTGCTGCTGCTGCTGCTGCATCTGCTGCTGAACAACTGCTGCTGCTACTGCTACCACTACTACTACTACTACTACTACTACTACTACTACTACTACTACTACTACTACTACTACTACTACTACTACTACTACTACTGCTACTGCTACTGCTACTACTACTACTACTACTACTGCTGCTGCTGCTGCTGCTGCTATTGCTGCTGCTACTACTACTACTACTACTACTACTACTACTACTAAATCATGTAGCGTTTGCCTTGTAGTTTATATTTGTCAGCGAAATAAAAACATGCCATGTCGTATTGCTCAGTCGGGTAGGGTCGCGTCGTGTCGCGTCGCGTATATCTGGTCCGTTCTTTAAGGTCATATTAATTGATGTATGTTTCAGGAATTCAAGACTGTAAAGATATTTGTTTCTTTTTAAGTTTGGTTAATCGTTCACTCATTTAAATATGAATGCATCGCGTACGTATTATTCACGAAGCATGTGCTCATATGCTGCATCTACGCGCTATTCACACATTCTTTTCCATATACCGGAATGTCAAGGTTTTGCCATGCTCAGATTAGTCAATACCATTATGCTTCATATGTGCCATAATCTTTCACTTAGCAAATGATCCGTTATGGTGTTGAGGGAATATCAATGTTTTCCGAGCAGTATTTGCTTGATAAACTATTTAATGTAAGTTTATTTTATTAGACTGTTTGTTAACATTAGTGTTCACGAATATTCCATGACATTTAAGCAGGTACGTCAATTGCTTACGTAAGCAAAACAAGCTAAGAATTACAAGCTATCGATTCCACCTGCAGCTTACTTGGCATTTATTCTCAATTATAATCGAATGTAGCCACCTGTCATTACCTCACTAAGTGGTCACTGATGTCACGTGATCTCTTAATCTCCTTTGTAGACACAGACTCGTGAGATTTATCAGGACGTGTGGGTTGTAGGTCACGTGACTTAATGAGTGA
This sequence comes from Chaetoderma sp. LZ-2023a, assembly GCA_034401795.1. NCBI lineage: Eukaryota > Metazoa > Mollusca > Caudofoveata > Chaetodermatida > Chaetodermatidae > Chaetoderma > Chaetoderma sp. LZ-2023a. Next base: position 66,701,781 of record CM067364.1, read on the forward strand.
CCAGACGACATGATGCTTATGACCACCCAATCAGATTTACCTTCTGATCCCCAAATATCTTCTAGAAGTCTTCAATTTTCTCATAAGAAAATATCCATTTACAGACTAAGAAACACTAATTTGAAAATGCACCACTAGAATGACTGGCTCTGCTATCGAGCCAGTCATTCCAGCGAGAAGTTTTCAAAAATAGCCTTCTGATGGTCAGCAAGTAAACATTTCTCAAGACAGCACAAATATTTTATGCCAAATTGAGTGTTAAATCGGTAATGCAGAATAATCGAAGGAGGTCGCGCAATATGTTCTTGGGTGGTGAATCACTGTGTATAATTTGCATCGTCGGTGGGTATCAAGAATATAATTGGTTTATGCACACTTCCATTGATCCACATATACCTGTCGAAAGGACAGGATGCGTTTGCGATTGTAATTCAATTGAAAGAAAGCCATGTTTAGACGATTCTGGAATGAGGCATGCGACTATACGTAACCGGTATGTGGTACTGTTTGCTTGGCAACATAACTTAGGCGCGAGATAATCTGAATCGAAAAGAAATGGCCCAACACACGTTATCAGTTAATCTCCTGTTACTTTCTTAAATGCAGATACTGACTAGGGATGGATGGGGAGAGGAATGGGTATCTCACCTTTGCAACATTCCTACATTTGGAGTCCGCCTACTATTTCAACCATGGTTGGATAGTGTTCACTTTTCTTTATGACCACATAAACCTACATTCCCGGACACATGCTATTCAGATCAATATATATGTGGTTTATGGAACAGAAGGTGTTACATTGTGTTCAAGATTGTTTTCTTTTTGAAAGATGGTGACATATGTACGAGTTGTTCTATAGGTGTGGAATCTATGTGGGTAGCTTGAAGTTATGCAGGGGTCTAAGAATTAAGACAGGAAAAGCACTGTGTGCCACTTGTTGGGGCCTTCGAAAGTTTGGGGCCATGTGCAAATGCATGTGTTACTGCGTTATGTTCGGGCCTGGTATCTGGCTATGGATTAATATTAAATAAAAATAGTATTATTTATACCAATGTTCGTCTGTATCATCTATACTATTTCCGAGATTACATAAAATAACCCCTCATGTGCCAACAGCGCATCAAAGCGCTCAAATTCGACTTATATCAATTAACCCTATGGTGGCCAAGATTTTTCCAAAAGATTTTAATTTTTACAATAAAATTTACAAAAATAACTTTCTGTTGTCGTGCAAATAGACGTTGCTCAAAACCACTACAGGTGCTGTTTTTTGGCCGGCTTGACCATGAACATTTTACTTAGCTAGTGTCTATTTGCCGGCTGAAAGAAGACTATTTTTTAAAATTTACCACTGGAATGGCTGGCTCTGTTACCGAACCAGTCATTCCAGTGGGATATTATAAAAATATATATATTCTCGTGGATGAAAAAATGGGCATTCCACAATTAATAATATTACGCCAAGACCATTATAGTATAGCAAAAATATTGGAAATTTTCAAATTTATTTATATCTCGAAGGAAATGCATCTTTAACCAAATAATCGGACGCACTATTAAAATATGCTCCTTTCGAACAAAGTGGAGAAATAGCTCCTAAAAGTAGGAAATTCAGATTTATCCGTTTCTAGACACTTCTTCTGGATCCATCTCAAAGCAAATCTTTGAATCCATCAATGGAAGTAACGTTCCAAACGATCGACGCCAGAGCAATGTAGTGGATAACTGGGATTGGAACAGTAGCGCACGCATTGCGATTATGATGGCAGACTCTCACTCACCTACACACCCAAAACAAGTTGTGAAAAAATAATTTGTACACATAGCCATTACCCAGATTGCCGGTATTTCCCAAGAACTGTTGTATTCATGATGCAAGAAATCACTACTCACGACATAATTTTTTTCCAAATTTAGAACGATTTTAAAGAGGATTACTTCCATAAAGTCTACCAAACAATGGGAATCGTTGTTCACTATTTGACCATACTGAAAAAAATGTGTTGCGCCGTGACCCAGTCGCCAATTATGGCGTTTAATCTCAAAATGACACAACCTCTGATCCTCGTTCCAATTGAGGCGACCAGTGGGTTACTATTTTGAGTATCTGAGCTAGATTAGCTCCGTTGGTCGCTTAGGTAGGAGGTTCCGCACCCCGCCCCCACCCCCACCACCACACGCACACGCACACGCACACGCCCACGCACACCTTCACAGACAATTCTAAAAAGGAAAAAGGTCATTCTCCTACAGCTGCCACAACGCATGGCCTACATTTCTGCAAGTAGATTTGGCGCCCCCTCAACCCGATAACATGGAAAAGATGACCCCATGCCTCCATCCCACATCATGATGCCAATGTATATAACAGTATAGTGATCCAGCCATAGGATCCCAAATTCTAATATGTTTATTATCAGGTAGCCTTAATCCGGCTCTGAACAAGGGTCCATCGCAAGGGCCATTGGAGAACTAGTTGCTTACAGAAAGCATTTAACCTTTGAGAGATAAACAACATACTTCCTTAACAACGTCCCTCGTTTGATATTTTAGAAATGGCACATACATAGTTACCCTGCCTGGCTCCTGTCTTCAATTCACTTCCTTTTAAAACTGCTCCATTTAGAGTTAGTTTTTAGCGATGCCTAAGATAACAATTCTACAATTCCCCTTTCCAGAGTATCCATCCATCATCTGACCCTGTATGACGTAATAATCAGCTCAGCACTTGTATGATGACGTCACACTCATTACGTCACAAAGGGTTCCATATAGACCGTCACCAAATCTCAAATACTCTGACACGTTGTATGAATTGTATGACCTTGTAATTCTTTGCTATTTAATAAACATGCTGTTAAATATTTTGAAACTAATTTGACCTGGCGCTGTTGCTGCCTTAGGCAGCAACAGCACCCAGTCAAATTAGTTTCAAAATATTCAACAGCTTAAATGGGTTTTTTTTAATTGATAGTCGGGGTGTTCAGAGATCGATCGATCCCAACACGAGCGAGGTGTGGGTGGAGCTTACCTAGAAATGGGCGGGGCTTAGCTAAAACCGGAAAGGTCCATTAAGCAAGTGCCAGTAAAATGTAAAATTCTGTAAAATCTAAATCTCTGCCTAATGATCAAACTTGTATTGTGTGTATAATATTTAATTTTCATATCTTGAGTGACAGTTGTGTCCATCACATGGCGTTTTCGAATAGTATTTCCAGCGATTCGTGGATTGTATCACTCTCACTCGCCTACTGTATTGCTAATCAACGTTAAAATATTGAATATTTTGGAATCAAGTTTACCGGCCGCTGTTGTTGCGAGTAATATCAACATACTCAAGCCGTCCCCGTGAGCTGTTCACGTTTATCCGATTTTTCGGCTTATAATCGGGTAAAATTGCAAATTTTATTAATCATTTCATACACGAAGCCGATCAAAAACGGCCTCTGCAGTGTTCTAAAAGCAATGCCGAATTTACAGTGTAGAGTATTTTGGAAAATCTACAACTGGAATGACTGGCTCGATAATAGAGCATGGCATTCCAGTAGTAAAATTTCAAAATATCCTTCTCTTGACCTGCATACTGACATTCAATAAACAAACATTGTGATTTGCTTGATCAAATTTATCCATTGAAGAGTTAGACCGAACTATCATGCCATGCCCTATATACACCGTCTGACCAGCGATAGTTGTGTCTTTTACTTAAATTTACCGTAACCGTTTAACACGGAAACACAAAATACGAACATTAATTACAAACCAAGAGTAATGGATCAATTACATTGCGTGTATGCTAATGCCACAATCAACTACGTAATGAATGACGTAACTGCGCCCGTCAGAAGTTTTCAAAAGTCTGTCAGTTGTACGAATTGTGTGTCTACTATTTAATACATATTCTGTTGAATAGCTTGAAACTAATTTGACTGGGCGCTGTTGCTGCCTATGGCAGCAACAGCGCCCAGTAATATTAGTTTCAAAATATTCAACAGCTTACCTATACAGTTTCTGGAAATTGAGATTCAAGCAGTTCAAGGTTCGATTGATCCGAACACTGGGAAAGTGTGGGCGGAGCTTAGCTAGAAATGGCTAGGGCATAGCTAAAGGTGGATTCTGTTCCATAATGCGAAGAGGGTTTGGCTTGGAGCTGATGCTGCCTATTGTAGCAAGCAACAAGTTCCTGTTAAATTATTTTCAAACTAATCTATACGTTGTCTGTATAGTCAAATTGAAATTGAGATTCTGGGCACCCAATGTTCAAAGCAGTGTTTAGATCTTTATTTTGGTGCATGCAAGGTGTCCAGATAACATGCCACGTGAGGATCTAAAATTATTCTAAAGCTATGCAATTTTAGATGTAGGTCTACAGAGTCTACAGGTGTCAGCAAATATGTCAACATATCTGTCTTCGCTGTTCCAAATGCGTGTTTCAGTAAGCTTTTAATAATTGTACGTTCAACTACACATCTCCGACCATAACGGTTGTAATTCAGCTCAAATTCTTAGCTAGCTCCCAAAAGCGAGCGAAGTACTGTTTTACTTGTCTCCAACGATCGCGTCTAAGAAATGTCCGTATGGTATGAACAATTGATGCGCTCGATTCCTATGGGAAATAAGAAGTTACTTTTACGCCCGCTTGAGTCGAGCCCATTAATTGCTCATAGATGCGCGGGTTTATACATGTTACAGAAATGTACATTTGAGGTTAACACGGGCCACGTCAGATTACAGCCGATAACTATTTGGCGGTTAATAATATATAATACGGTAGTATGAAATGGCGTATAGGGAGTAATGTTTATTTCATGCTTCCGTATCAATGAGTCAATAACCATTTAAATATCTACAGTATGTACGTTCAGAATCGCTTGAAAATAAAATTGTAAAAATTGTCTAGATTGACAGGCTTAAATTGTGCTCCTATATGTAATGAAACGAAATAAATCTTAACATATCTTAATTTTTTTTTTAAGTTGTGAAATTCGATTAGGGAGATGTGTCCCTAATTCAACATGAGATGTTAAGATTTATTTCGTTTCATACATTGAGGTATATAATTTAAGCCTCTAAAAGTAAACAAATTAAAATATGTATATTTTCAATCAGTTCGGTGTGAATGTTCACCGTTATGGGACGAAATCCATTAATACGCTGAGGATTACCTATAATAGTTGCCAATTTAATACAATTGATTTTAGTTACGTTTCGCAAGCAGTATATTGGCAATTGTCATTTACCGTTGCATGCGTTTACAGTTAAACCAATTAAACCCTCTTTTGTCAACAGCGCATTAAAGAGCTTAAAATACTATTTATTTCAATTAACCATTTAATTGCCAGTACCTTTCAAGGACATTTTGATCTTTGGAGTCGAAAAAAGTACTTTTCTAAATTTATAACGAAACTTAAAAAAAAAAGATTTATGTCATCCTTCAAATGGACATTCATAAAAAAAGTGTAATGGTGAGGAAAATTCAAATTTCTGCTTAGCCAATGTCTACTCGCAGACCAAGAAGAGTATTTTTGACAATTTACCACTGGGGTGACTGGCTCGGTTACCGAACCAGTCATTCCAGTGGTAAATTTTCAAAAAATATTCTTCGCTTGGCCTGCAAATGGGCATTTCTCAAGATGACTGCAGAGGTAGTTTTTGACCAACTTGATCATTAAAGGGTTAAGTTGACACAAGAGGGGTTAACATATAACTATAGCATACATGTATGGTCTTGATGCTTACATCGCATGAGAAACTAGACCTCTAGTTATTCCTGGGTTCGCTTGGAAGCGTTGTTGGTAATAAAAACGATATAGCCACTCTTGTGTGAACTTACCCCTTTAATGGTCAAACTGACCAAGAATAACTTTGCAGTGGTCTTCAGACATGGCTATTTGAAAGGCATAGAGAGGAGTAGTTTCCAATATTTACAATTAGAATCTAGTGGTATAATTTAAAATATCTCTTTGCTAAGCATACAGATCGACAATGGTTAAGTAAAACAACTCTAATGTTCTTTACAATTACCCGTTTAATGGTCGAGCAGCGAAACTAAATTCAATTGTAAATTTAGAACAATGGGCTTCTAAAATTTAAATATCTTGAAATCAAAATGTTTAATTGATATAGCAAGTAGTATTTTGAGCGATTTGAGGCGCTGTTGACACGAGAGAGGTTAATAAAAAAGGCTCAATATTTGCCATTGTATTGCTATATTTTGGTTATTCCGGAGCCACTTGTATCTATTCCCAGCCCATCTCTAGCTAAGCTCCGCCCACGCTGGGTTCGTGTTGGCGATCAATTTCCGGAAAACTATACAGGTACGCTGTTGAATATGTTGATACTAATTTGACTGGTTGCTGTTGCTGCATATGTGTATTATATAGTAAATACATACAATTGCTACAACGCTTAGTCGGTCATCAAGTTTCTGCTCGTGACGTACTTAACTACGTCATTTATGACGTAATTCATTATGAGGTCATCCTAAACGCCACATAGTTGTTTATGACGTCATATGATTGGGTATACATTTAAAATAATTGTAAATGAGAATTGGACTCATTGTTGAGTTTCACAATTGAGAATATATTTTTCACTAGCACATTGGCATTGGTTAACAGATGTATGTCTTACGGTTGCTTGCATAATTTCTAAACCATGCGTTAAAAAATCTATTTTTTTATCAGAAAGGTAGACATAAAATGTAACACATTCTTTGCCAAGTAAACGACAACGTCCTATAAATATGTCCCTCTGTATGTCAGTCAGTCAGTCGGCCGGAATTTGGATATTTCTGACAAAGCCGCCAAGGTCGTAATAATAGCGCATTCGCAACATAGAACATTTGCAAACAGCAATGCTAATGATTGATACGATCAGATAAAGGCTGATTATTTTAAGACTGAGTTTATTAGATATGCCCACAATGATATGTGGGCATTTGATATGTGCTTCGCATTGTCGACAACACACCACTCCCCACTTACTAATATTGCCCGAAAATCTATGTCTGTCTGCCTGCATGTCTACATATCTGCCTACATGCCAGCCTGCCGCTTGACTTCCTGACTACCTGCCTACGTATCTGCCCGCCTGTCTGTCTGCCTGCCTTCCTGCCAGTCTGGTGCTTGTCTGTTTGGATAGATGCGTGAATGACTTGGTGGATGAATGCACTATTGAATGGTTGGATGGATGGACGGATGAATAGATGGATGGGTGGACGGGTGGGTGGGTGGGTGGTTGGTGGGTCGATGAGTGAGTGGGTGAGATGGAGATAGATAGAGAAAGAAACAAAGCGAGAGAGAGAGAGAGAGAGAGAGAGAGAGATTTTGGAAAAAACTTTCCTACCTTTATTCGCAGAAGTTTACTTCTAGTATGATCCGAAAACAATGATTGTATAAGTGAGGCGTCGAAAGATCGTATTGAGCGACGATAGTTCCAAGCAGTGTGCACGTTTTCTAAAGACACGCTGTAGCAGTCACTTATAGGATGATATCTTCAGACACCGCTGTATACGCTCTGTGGCGTGCGACACGAACCGGTATATCGGAGATCCTTCACTGATGCGACACGAGCCGCTATAATAAGGTATAGCCTGCAATTCCAAATCGGTCCTTATTGTGGCAAATACAGGTAGTGATGTATTCACGTTTGATCAAGTTTCTTGTCGCGCAACGGTCGTCTCGTCTTTGCCCGTGACTGCATGAAAGGACTCGTATAAGACTCGCTATTGGCTACTTATACGTATGCGCGTAGCAATGTGCTTCAGGGTTGCGACATGAGAGTGGGACGGAGAGGTGGGACGGCATCTGTAAAGTCCGAGACCTGCTATTGGCCGCATGCCATGAACGGAATCTTTAAAGGAAATTAGATCCACGGGAACGGGGGAGGAAGAGGCGTGAATAATCTCCAGAAATCCCTATTGGTTATTTCTAAGCATCGATATAATGAGTACAATATTTCTTATCTCAGTTTTCTGGGTCGGGGAAGAATGAGTAAAAGTAGAGAATTGGCGCCTGATTATTTCATTGACCTTATTCATGACATGATGATGCTCGGGCTCTGCTCGGTCACAATAGAGGGATCAATTGTTAGCTATGCCCGCACATTTAAGTTAAGCTCCGCCTACTGTTACACGTTCTGGAATCGATTTGAAACGTTGACACCTGAATTCCCAGAATCTAAATTTCAAGGTAACTATCTTTAGAAACCGTTGAATAATTTGATTTGGGTTTGCAACATCACTCAATAAATTACTTTTTTTAAATATTCAACAAAATACCTATTAAACTGTACATTTATCAAAGACATAGATTTTAGATTTTCGTGACGGGTCTACGTTATTTTGATTGTGATGTCAGTTCACGTCTGAAAATTATAGTCATCCGACCGCGTGCATATTGGAATGTAAATACATAGAGCCATCCCTATCTATAGCGAAATCCATCTTTCTTAGGTCAAGAGATTCTACATGACATTAATGTCAAGAAAATATAAATGGCCTGTATGTTTATTGAATGGCCATGTGCAGGCTAAGAGATGATTATTTTTTGAAAGTTTACCACTGGAATGACTGGCTCGGTAATTGAGCAAGTCATTGCAGTAGTACATTTTAAGAAATAATGTTCTCATAGCCAGCGAATGGACATCCCACAAGTCTACTGCAGTGGCCGGATTTGGCCAGTTTCGCCAGGGCTCCAAATAAATACTCAACATATCAAACCAGTTGAGTTAAGAGACCAGCGGACATACAAGTAGAATTAAGATACCAGCGGACATACGAGTTGAATTAAGATACCAGCTGACATACGAGTTGAATTAAGAGCTCAGGTGGCGTAGGAGTTGAGTTAAAGGACCAGCTGACATACGTGTTGAACGAAGAGACAAGGTGACGTTCTACTTGAATTAAGAGACCAGCTAACATACGTGTTGAATTAAGAGCCCGGCTAACATACGTGTTGAACTAAGAGACCAGCTGGCAAATGCTTTGAATTAAGAGATCGCCGAACATATGTGATGAACTAAGAGACCGGCTAACATACGTGTTGAACTAAGAGACAAGCTGACATACATGTTGAACTAAGAAACTGCCTAGTATACGTGTTGGACTAAGATACCGGCTAACATATGTGTTGAACTAAGAGACCAGCTAACATACGTGTTGAACTAAGGGAAAAAGTGACGTTCTACTTGAATTAAGAAACCAGCTAACATACGTGTTGAATTAAAAGACCCGCCGACATACGTGTTGAATTAAGAGACCAGCTGGCATACGTGTTGAATTAAGAGGACAGCTGACATACGTGTTGAATTCAGAGGCCAGCTGACATATGTGTTGAACTAAGGTAACAAGTGACGTTCTACTTGAATTAAGAAACCAGCTAAGATACGTGTTGAATTAAGAGACCCGCCGACATACGTGTTGAATTAAGAGGCCAGCTGACATACGTGTTGAATTAAGAGGCCAGCTGACATATGTGTTGAATTTAGAGACCAGCTGACATACGTCTTGAATTAAGTGACCAGCTGACATACGAGTTGATCTAAGAGCCCAGTCGTCGTTCTACTTGAATTAAGAGTCCATGTGGCTCACCAGTTGAACTAAGAGACGAGCTGATACATGAGTTGAATTAAGAGGCCGGAAAATGTACGAGTTGAACTAATAGACGCGCTGATATACGAGTTGAATTAAGAGGTCATGTGGCGCACGAGTTGAACTAAGAGACCAGCTGATATACGAGTTGAATTAAGAGATCAGCTGATATACGAGTTGAATTAAGAGGCCAGGTGCCGCACAAGTTGAACTAAGAGACCAGCTGATATACGATTTGAATTAAGAGATCAGCTGACATAAGAGTTACATTTAGAGACCAGCTGGCATGCGAGTTGAATTAGGAGACCAGCTGACGTTCGAGTTGAATTAAGAGACCAGGTGCCACACGAGTTGAAGTAAGAGATCAGCTGACGTACGAGTTGACTTAGGAGACCAGGTGGCGTTAGAGTTGAATTAAGGACCAGGAGACGTTCTAGTGGCGTACGAGTTGAGTTAAGGGACGGCATAAACATATTTTGCTGGACTAGTGGACAGTGCGGGGGCGGCGCGTGTAGCCTGGCGGTAGAGCGTGCATATAAAGTGGATCAGGTACAAACAAGATCCAGAGTAAGACTCTTCCTTGCATTAAGCATGGTTTTATCCCACACTGCCTCTGATAATGACGTTATGGCCTCTGCGCTTGGTGCGCTTAACTCAAATCTCCGAACCCGGATGAAGCAATTGTGTAGAAAATAATCTTCAATCAAATGAAAGGATTTGCTGACATTTCATGTTTGGAACCGACATGGCGCACAACAAACACGCGTTAATAGGGGATCGTGAAAGCGAATCAATGCACAATAACAGGAATTTCTCAGATTTGAATACAGATGTGGATTTTAAGGGGTGGGTAGTAGAGCAGCACAAGCGATGCTGATTGAAAGATACTATGATTTGGTACGTGTGTAGGCGGGTGTGCGATCCAATGAGAAGGAGAGTAGTAGGATTGATGGAAATACAGTTTACCCGCGATTGCTCTAAACAACAGTAGTGATAGCGGGTGCATGGTGTAGTGAGGTCATCATAGTGGCCAGTGTCCCTACGTGTCCCAAACAATCTCTGGACACAACGCCGTAATCCTTTAAGGCAATCGGGTAACATCAATAACTTAGCGCACGTGACAATGTACGTGTTTAATTATCCAAATTTTTGGAAAGAAAAGTGACGATTATGCCGCCCCGACGACGTGTCTGTCCGCATGTCTGTGATGTGCTCTAATGGAACGCCTTTGAAACTTTCAAACAGATGTGTGTCACGCATATGATTGCGGAGTTCGAGAGTCCATTTACATTTGGACCCGCCCAGCCCCCACCCCTAACCCAGTTGGGGGGGGGGGTGTCTGAAAGGTCACCATATTAATATTAGTAGAGATCGCCAATTTTAAATTTGAAAATCTACATGAATCTATGCCTAATATATATATATATATATATATATATATATATATATATATATATATATATATATATATATATATATATATATATATATATATATATATATATATATATATAAATTTTAGAATCTATATGTAGATGATAAGTATGTAATAGCAAAACACATGGTCTACAATTTAAAGCGAGTAGCAAACGGAAAATACATAATTATCGTAGGAAAAATAACAATTGTTTTATTTTTAACACATGAGAGATTGAGGCAAGGTGCGGAACGGATTATCTAATGGCTTTTCTAATGACCGTTGAATACAGGGGTACAACATGCACATTTCAAGGAGATACAAAACACATATTGCAAATATGAAATGGCATATCGACATAATTATGTGATCCGTTACCGGGTGGAAATTCATGCTGCGTTTCCCGTTGACATGAGTGCACGTACGACGTGGAAACGAGCACAGCAAGTAGTTGCCGATATTTGCTAATATAATGATGGTGCATTTTATATATGCAAATGAATGTGCGCATTGGTGTTACTGTGGGAAAGGTGCATTGCATAGCAATCAACAGCCATCTCATATCTCGTGAACATCGTTCTCAATGTAATGGGGCATGCGAACTTTAACTAGATGGCTATGTTGATGACGAGTCATCGCAAATCTCCACGTTCACCGCTTTGACCGTTAGACACCCTGGGATGGGAGACACATGTAAATATCCGCTCTTGCACTCCATCATAATGCGGGTAATTCGCATACCAAATTTGGTTGAATACCCTCCAACGGTTACGGAGCAGTTGCATCAATAGTAACTAGCATGGCAGTGAATCAAATATCGGGCGTTGTTCTGATATGGGTGCGTATCCCTAGAATGGTTGTCTGATTTGTTAGCAACATTGGATGACAACTGAATGAGGAGTGGTAAAAAGAAAAAGAACATAGCCAACCTTTAGAGATCGGTTTCGGAACTGAAAATTGTCTACTCAAATAGGTTTTTTTTTCTTAGATATAACATTATGCGAAAAGACTTCACATTCAAACTATGTCAAAAAAGGTCAAACATTTCTTGCAGTCATTTTATATTAGCATCATCTGCTGTTAGGTCATGTGATCGTGTCTTCATATGCTTGATTTACAGATCTGGTCCATGAATTATGCGACTGTGATAGCTTGAATTAAATAATCCTCTGGTATTGCTTTAAGTAATAGGCCCTCCAAAGACGAAAACTTTGTTTTAATTTTCTCATTTGCTGGTCATGAGAAGACTATTTTTGAAAATGTATCGCTGTACTGGTAGACTCTGTTATCTGTTAGTGTATGTCTGTTGATTAGCTACAGCCGGTAATTCAGCTGCCACCAATCGTATTTACACTCATTTCGACTTTAACTGCCCTCCGATTGATCCGATCGTAGTAGAAGATGTTCTACTCCAGCGACTAAACATGTTGGACGGCGATTGACAGAGACCGACATTAAAGTGTTCACAGGTACACTTAGGTCAAACCTAATTTTTTAAGTGATCTATCTCAGGCACACATTTTTTGCCGAAACGCAATCATGACATTTCATATACAGCTAATGTCTCAACTGAAAAAGGAGATTTTAAATGTAGGTTCAAAATCCCTGAGATCTGACCTGGACAAGAGATTTCTATGCTTTTCAAGGGAGGGTGGTGTAACTCTGCCAAATATGGACGGATTTCATGGCATGCTGATCGTCTCCACCTAATATGCCCACTGAAAAAATGTCAAATGTCTGTTCGAAACTCTCCGAGATCCTTTCTGGTCAAAAATCAAAATCTGATAGATGGATGGACGAATTCACTGACAGACGCACGCACAGACACAGGAAGTACTATACACATCTGTCTTTGCGGGGGAGAGGGTATAAATTAATCCATACATATAACTCACAAATCTAGGAAACATAATGTGTCCGTAAATCGAGAGCGGACGACAATTGTTAAAGTTGCAATCGGAGGGATAGAATAGCCCAAGTGTGGTTAGTGTGTCTAATGAGAGTGAGGTTAGAAACGGTGGTTATTGCTATAGTCGGAATGTCCGCTCTCCCCAGATAATACAGGGCAGTATTGTCATCTAGGCATTTACCCCACGGCCTCACCGTCCTGTATCAAATGTATGGCACATAATAGATAGATTTATTTCTACAATTTGGCCGGTGGCCCTCGAGTGTAGAGTACATAAGCATCTTTTGGCGGAGCACACGCATAAGACAATATTAAAGTACTATAGAATTAAAGATTAATATTTATTTAACAGTATTCATTTACCTATATACCAGACATTACATAATTTTGTTATATTATCATTATTTCTGCACCAAAACATGACGCGGACATGTATCACTTAACCCGTTCGTGCCGAAGACAGCCAGCATCGGCCTCTGTAGTTATCTTGAGGGATGCCATGGGCAGGCTAAGAGAAGGCTACCACAGGAACCAGTCAGGTCGCGCAGTTCGCTAGAATCCAAAGATCAAAAGCCACGCTGTGCCAGAAAAGCTGATTCATACGTCGAATATGTGCCTTGCTGGCGAGGACTTTTAATCTAAATTTAGCTAGTACGGCACATAAGACGTTTAGCTTATAAACTTGGCCTAAATCGGTCTCCGGAAATTGGCCGATAGTTGCTGGTATCTCAAGCTGCGACTGGTTGAGTCACAGAGTAAACTCAACCCGACCGCAGCTGTATGCGCATGCAAGTTGTTGCTGTCAATAACAACAAGAGCATACGGTCAACTTATTGTCAAATGATTAGTAGGCAATACGATTGCGCCTGGCTATAGATTTGAAACAAATTTGAATAAAAATTGCTGTTGATTATTATTCTAAATCTTCTACACTAATCATCATGAGTCTCATTTGACAGTAAGTTGTTACTGATTAGGCAGCCTGTGGCAGTAAAAACCTCCACTCAAATTAGTGTCAACATATTCAACAGCTTACCTGTATGATTGCTTTTTATATAACATTGCCAAACTATAGATGGCACTTCTATGACTGGGCGCATATAGCGAGGCAGACACGATAGGCCTTGTGATTGGTTGAGAATTAAATCATGACAGCCATCATAGGCTGTAGAAGTATAGCAACATCCATCTACTGAAGCCAGAAAATCATTCGTTGTCGGCACGATAAAAAGCCAAAACCTCTGAGATGGATTGTGGGTGGCAAATTCTATTCACACAAGTGGCTAGCATAAGATAACGTGATTTTTCCTGTAATGCCTTTTTTTACCGAGTGTTGAATGTTAGAAGAATCGGTTTAAAATGATCTGACTAAGTTGGTTTGAGCTTGAAAGGGGTTTCACATGCACCGATATAAAAATCAGTATTTTGATTAAGAGTACGAACTACACACGCCATGCGATTGATGAATCCGTTCATGCACTTACGTATCTGACGTCATAATACCTTACGCGAAATGCAGGCTGGCGTAAGAAACAAAATGCGTAATGAATGACCTGTGCATGTATTTAATATTTAATAAACATGCTCTTGTATATTTTGAAATTAGTTTCAAAATAAGCAACAGCTTAACTGTATAGTTAGCTTGATATTGGGATTCTGGACATTCCTGGTTTAATCGATCACAGCACGGGCATAGCGTGTGCGGAGCTTAGCTAGAACTGTGAGGGCCATAACTAAATGGTGACTCCGCTATTACCTATTACAAGCGCTAACTACACGCACCATTGCGCAGAGTATTTATTGGGGTTTTCCATGTTCTAAGACTCTTATACAACACCAAGTGAGCGATGTTCAATGTGTAAAGCTATGCAGAGGAACCTACACTTTGTGGTAATCCTCACAGTTTTGTTGACAGAGTGACAACTGAAATGTGGCCTTAAGCATCTCAGAAAGGAATTCTAGAATTTCATCAAATGCCCATATGTTTGCGCTAGGATCAGGAAGGTGACTCTGAGTGTTCGGATATGTAAATGTCTATAAATATCAATGCCTTTAAGCTATTTCACCTCGAGTATTCTATCCCTTTTGCCATTTAGCAATTTCGTTATTATGTAGTCACTCGAGTCAAGCTGTTTAGGGGGTTTCTTTGAATTCTCAAAACGTGATCATTGGTATGGCCACGATGTTTGGTTTATTGGCACTCTGTTTGATTCTCCTAACAGAACTATTTATCAATCGTTTATCACCCGCATGTAGACAGCTATGTCATCTTTATCAGCAGGCCCCTGACTAAAGCACACATAATATCATTATGTTTAGCGCAACCTAAGGGTTTATACATCTTCGTTAGACATTGACCTTTCAAACCAGAAAAGTAAATGCTTTCATACTTATAGCAACCATTTGTCTGAGCGTTTCTTACTGGTTTACTCGTTTGAATAGACCCTCTCCTCACAATACCCCTTTTCTATTATAACACCCCACCCCCGCCTTCACCCCCACCCCCGCACCAATCTCCGCTCAGAGAGTGTCAACTAGCTGGCAAAGATAAAGGCAAACAACTGACCCACAGCGGATTACTGTTCCACAAATATACACTACATATTAAACAGTTCATATGTTAAACTAAAACTGCAATATTATTGAATTCGCACACTGCAATGTGCACCAAATTTTGTAATCATCTTTGCAACATTAATTACTTAACAAATGTGATAAATCAAATGATGGGTCCATCTTTAGCTATGTGCCGCTAATCACTAGCTAAGCTCCACGCACACTTTGCCCGTGTTCGGATCTATCGGAATAGAACAAGAGCTATCTTTACCTAGAGTTGCGTTACTGCTTGACGATTCATAGCACGATCCGTTGCCACAATCATGGATATCTATGATGCATACATACATATCGAATTATGTTAAATTCGGCCTAGTGATTCTGGGAAAGCAGTTTAAATGGATCGCTGTCGAGTATATGGAAGAACAGATAATGAATGAATGTTGACAGAAACGTGTGTCACCATGTGGTAAGTCTCAAGGCAGGTGGGATGTAAACAAATTTTGGCCTAATGTTCAAGTAGGCCAACATCGTTGTTTAGCGCTTGTCTTGATTTACGTTACTGGCAGGTCAAACAGCTACGGCATATTACAACTCAATGCGTCAGGACATTGAAAGAAAGGACACGTAATTTGAACAAGTAGGTTATTGGTAAGATAAAATAAAATATGTTGCCATGTCGAGCTCCTCATATTAGTATGGTATTATAAAAACCTGATATATATACCGCATGCTATCTGTGCCCTAGTGTGGGTCAATAGTTAATTTTTCACTGAGCTGCACACTATTAGAATGTTATCATTTCTGTTAATGCGTTAAAAGTCAAATGACCGCTTCAGTGATAAAAATAACCGATGTCCAAGATTATCGCGCTTCTCTGATCGGCCAACATTTGCTGCAATGCAGTGCGTTATGGGAGCATCCGCATGATAGTAAGCCAGTTAGCTCGAGGTGATTCTTGTGAAGTAGCCACAATGTGTTGAAGGCAAAATGTTTACGGAATATTCCGGAATATAAGTTGTGCGTTGGGAGAAATCGTCCGAAATATAAATACGCTTACACATTTTGTACTAATCCGCGACAATCACATAAAGGGATTGTCCGCCATGACAGCGAACGAAGTCTCCAGCATATAATACAGTCACTTTAGCTTGATTGACATATGCCCCGTTTTTCGTTTTCAGTAAAATAAGTAGTTTATCTAACACGAGTTCGACTATGAATTAATCAATAGAAAATATGGTAACGAGTGACATTCTTTCATTCGTATTTGTGAGACCTGCAACTGGTGTTGACATTCATTTGAACGACACTATAGGATCTGTCTTCAAAACGAAGGTCGGTGTTAAACACGAGTTACCGAATTTAGACTATACTCCAGTAGCGAGCTTAATCTAATTATATATCATAATTTAGAACGCAAAGTTGTGGTATCTTCAGTAGTCAGATTCCAAATAATTATGGTATTATTTAAATAAGTATTATAACGCTCTATCTCTCGCCCCTATCGGCCTCCCCCCTCTACCCCCCCCCCCCCACCCACCCACGCCCCCACCCACCCCACCCACCCTACTTCCCCCATCCACGCTCTATCTATATCTCTATCTCGTGACGTATCTGTGTTGTACGAAAGCACATCAGAAATAATACAGTTTCTTTTAAAATCTTCTAGTCGTGTTAGCAGTCCTCATTGGATACAGGATATGCATTATGCCAAAACATAAATGTAATATGTAGAGCACATGCGACCATCACGGGTTTATGTGGAGTTATAGTATTGTAGTGGGCGTGGATCGGATTGGTGAGGTGGGTGCAATACAAAAGTGAACTCGTCATAGACCGATATTAATATCATGCATATAATAGTTTCCTCTGCTGGACTGCTACATCTGGTAAATCTCTATGCGCGTTTGACCTGCCTAGATCGACGCGATGGTGGCTCTACCGAATTGATCCACATATCCACATGTGCACCCTTTGATTTATAGACACGCATTAGACATACAACAGGCACGATATATTAACCGTTCTTGAAACGCCTCTGAATTGCGCAATATACTCAATGGCCCTTTTCACTCTATCCATCCATAGTATGACGTCATAATCAACTACGTGATGTGTAGAATGACACCCCAATCAATGACGTCATTAATACGAATTGCATGTCTTTACTATTTAATAAATATTCTGTTGAATATTTTGAAACTAATTTGACTAAGGGATGTTGCTGTCACAGGCACCAACAGCACCGAGTCAAATTAATTATAAAGTATTCAAAAACTTAGCTGTATAATTTTCAGGAAATTGATAGTCATGCGATTCGGGGATCGATCAATCCCAACACGGCGAAGTGTGGGTGGAGCTTAGCTAGTGATCAGCAGGGCATAACTAAAACTGGAAAGGTCCATTACACACAAAGACACAATTTGTAGGCCACCATAGATTGATATCACGATTTTGAATATATTTAGCCCTTTTAGAACGACACACCAGTTTTAACAGATGTGTGAGGGATTATTTGTAATTATGCTGCCTTGAAGCTCATAATGCGTTTTGCAAAGTCGTGTCATAGTCCTGTGGATATCAAAATAATAACCATCATTCATACAAAGGTTTCATTTGAGAGCAACCGTCTGCAGGTGAGTGGTGTATTCTAATGTGCCAATTCACATAATGGCATTCTTTTTTGTTAAAAGGCTATTCGTTTACAGAGAGAAGATTCCCGTCTAAAAGTGAAACATAAATGTCTTAAGATTAACACATATTCAATTACAGATTCATGTCCGGGCTTCCTGTAGACATCGAAGCAAAATAGTCCAGCTAACAGAATCAAACGAAGAGTACATAGTCTAGTCACGTTCGACATACCAAGGTGCCTGTAGCGTTAAAACGGCAAGTATTGATAAGGCAAAGAAAACACAAAGACACGGCTGCATAGGGAATGTTCGTCTCGTGATTCCAGTTTTGGAAACATTCAATCGCCGATCAAGCAAATAATGATTATGAAGAAAAATAGAGATAGAGACTGAAAACAAATATTGGAATATAGAATCCAGCATAAAATATACACCCTGGATATGCCAGCTAAGCTTTGTGAAGTTAGATTGATTGAAGAAATAATATTCTCCATGTTTCCAAACCATTTTATTTGTTTTGATTTTTTTCTTATTTTGACAGCTCTGAAGTAATGACATTCACAGCACCTTTGTAAAACATTCCCACTATGTGATGTTTATCGGACCTGCTTATATTTATCATTGCCATTATTGAAGCATTGTAATCAAATGGGTCATGAATGGTGAAGATACGGCCGCTTAAGTGATGCCGGACTACGCGTTGCTGTACGAATTGTATGTCTTTACTATACAATACACATTGCGATGATTATTTTGAGGCAGCAACAGCACCAAGTCAAATTAGTTTCAAAATATTCAAATATGGACTCTACAATTACATTAGAAATGGCACCATGCCCCTACCAGTCCAGATTCCTCCCATCAAATTCTACAATCAACCAGCTTCTAGACATGTATAGCGAAATAATGCTTTCCCTTGACAATCAAAAGGGGGTCGTATTCCTGCTTTGACATCTCCAAAGCCTTCAATCGAGTATGGCACAGTGATTTACTCCTAAATTTTCAAAGATTTCGGCATTAATGAAAGCTTGCTACCGTGGTTTGAGAGTTATCTAATGAATCGTCACCAGCGGGTGGTTATAAACGGGGGAGAATCTACCCTTCTAAGCCTAAACGCCGGATTCCCCCAAGGGTTAGTCATTGGTCGTCTACTATTTTTAATCTTCAGAAATGACCTACCAGGTAACATCTTAAACAATATAAGACTATTCGCTGACGGTACATGCCTCTATGCATCGTCAAACAACGTAATACGTCATATAACAGCGATCGATCATGCTCTCCAAACCATTACACAGTGGGCCTCCACTTGGCATGTAAACTTTAACGCCTCCAAGACCACATCCCTCTTCATTTCCTTGCGTAACAACCCAACTGATTTTAGTACTAAATTTGATAAATTTGATAATTATGAAATTCCCCCATCAAATCATCACAAGCATCTTGGTATTACCTCCAACAATAAAAGGAACTGGCTTACACACGTAGATAATCTATTATTAAACGCCCAACACAAACGTTCTCTACTTAAGAGATCAAATATATCCTAGACCGGAAATGTTTAGAAATCATGTATAAAAGCTTTATCAGACCATCCTTGGAATACACGGACATCATCTGGGACAACATACCTAAATATCTAGTGCATAGATTAGAAAATATACAAAAGACGCACTTTGAACAATTAGTGGCATGACTCGTAGTGCGAGCACCGAGGACTTGTACGCCGAAAAAGGTTTCGAAACACGTTCCCGCAGACGGGAAACCCACAGGCTTACAATGCTGTACAGGATCATTAAATGGAATGGCTTCTGCGAATTTGACAGACCATCTCCCACAGCTCTCTCAAAACAGAAACCCCCACAATATACGGCATGGCAACACTCTAACACCTTTCCGACGCCGTACAGAACTCCGGCGAAACTCCTTTTTTCCAGCAACTATTCGTGCCTGGAACATTCTTCCCATCCCCATAACCTCATCAACCTGTTTAAACGAATTCAAAAGTAAACTTAAGGCTATGTCTCCTGCCCATCCACCACCTGTGTGGTTCTGCCCTGGTACCCGACCGGCAAACATAACCCTCTGTAGATTCCGCAACGCCTGTAGTGCTCTCAACAGAGACCTGTTGAACAACCACTTCTCCGACACGCCCAAGTGCGCATCATGTGACCACCCTGATGAATCATCCGAACATATTCTCTTTAACTGCCCTCTCTGTAACGCCCAACGAACCCATCTACAAAACGAATTTTCCCGTAACGGCATCTCTACCACGTCCTTGACAAGAGGCTTACTTCTCTATTGCGATACTCTCCTGGATCTGCAACCGAATCATTCAATCTCAACGCTTGTATGCCAATGAGGACTGCAGGCATGCGTGACCTCAATGCGAGATCTTCTAAACATCTCCAGATTCTAATTTCTATTTCGCTCTCTCCCTTCCTCCATTTCTCAATCTCTCTCTCTCTCTCTCTCTCTCTCTCTCTCTCTTTCTCTCTCCCTCCCTCCCTCCCTCCCTCCACCCTCTCTCCCTCCCTCCATCCCTCTCTCTCTCCCTCCCTCCCTCTCTCTCTCTCGCTCTCTCTCTCCCTCCCTCCCTCCCTCCTTTTTTATGTGTATGGGAGACACAGGCATAAGACACAGGTCCTATCGTGCTACCATCTGAATAAAAACAATAAATTATGGTCAAATAAAAATATTCAACAGCTAAACTGTATACTTTTCTCGGAATTGATAGTCAGGGAATTCAGGGATCGATCGATCACAACACGGGCGAATGGTTGGTCGAGCTTACTTAAAGAGGGGCGGGGCATAGCTAGAACTGGATTCCTCGTGTGTATCATTGAAATCTAACATATTAGACAGAAATTACTCTTTACATAAATTCATAGGAACTAATTATTTAAGTAGTGATCAGAAACTGCCTGAAATACTGTACATATTTTTCTACTGAATCTGCATCCACATCTTAGCATTTGAGGTGAATCTCCACCTTTCTTTTCTTTCTTCTGAAAAAAATATAAATACAGAAATTTGTCCCATTCGATCTTTTACACGTCATTCTCAAGTGTAAAAAATTATATTTTGCAGTTTATATTGGAACATTTTTTGTGTTTTCTATGGTACTATTAATATATGGCAAACAGATAATGGACGTCCAGTTTTACATTACCACCACTGTTTGACCACACACGTTATTTCTAATATCAATCGACATTCGTGTTGCATAAGGTGACCACTTGACTTCAGGGACCGCTTCTTGACGTATCTTTCAACTGTGCGGTGTCGTTAGTCATTACAACAACTATCACACTTAATACTCGCATTATCAATAAACAATCAATGGACCTTGCCACTTTATTCATCCAGCATATGACGTCATAATTACCTACGTGACATGTAGAATGACATCATAATGAATGACGTTATTATGACTTCATAAATGACGTAGATAAGTACGTCACCAACGCATATTTGAAGACGGACTATGCATTCTTGTACGAATTGTATGAGAAATCTCCATGGCAAAGTCAGCAGCCCATTGACCGGACTGTAAGGTCGTTGCGCGTGCGGTAGCGTCTCTACACCGCATAGTATATAGTTTAGGAAAAACAATGCGAATTTGAAACAAGCCTGAATAATACCGCCTATAGACACGTGCATATCCCCCATCCACCACACCCACACCCACTATCAATTCCTGTCATCATCAGAATGTTATACACCATATAAGCCTACTTAGCCATAAGATCATAAATTATTGTGCTTAAAATTATTCTAAATAAATGTTTCACTCATGCGTAATTATTGTTGATTTGAAAAGCAGTTGATATTTTGGGAAAGGAGAAAAATAATGTACGTGGTTTTTCTCTCATAAAATGTAGAAACAGCAGGTGATAATAGGCCTTTCCACTGTATCCACCCATCATATGACGTCATAATCAACTACGTGGCATATAGAATGACGGCACAATCAATGACGCCATTATGACGTCATGGATGGCGTAGATAAGTACGTCACGAACTCATAGTTGAAGACGGACTATGCGTTGTTGTACGAATTGTATGTATTTACTATTTAATAAATATCCTGTTGAATGTTTTGAAACTAATAGGCCATAGGCAGCATCAGCATCAATTCCAATTAGTTTCAAAATATTCAAAAGCTTACCTGTATAGTGTTCTGGAAATTGATAGTTAGGGATTTCAGAGATCGATCGATCCGAACACAAGCGTGATGTGGGTGGAGCTTAGCTAGTGATGGGAGGGGAATAGCTAAAATTGGAAAGGTGATAATTGGGAGAAACATTCCCAGACTTTCCCTCACAATATTTATCTCGTGCCTGTCGTTTTGGAGCCACGCCGTTCTGTAGAAATGAGTGTAAAGACGAGCCGGTACACTTATTATTACATCACTCAAGTGAAAAATAATGCTGGCCTGTGTACGCGGAACCGAAGCACGCCTCATACGGTATACGATATGATTTACATACGCACCATTACCACCGCTCGTAGCCTTTACATCGTGTCCGTGCTGTATACGACGCGGTGCATTATTTTATAGTCGCTCACATAAACACTAACAACACTCACGCAACACTACACTCGGGATTAAATAACAATAGCTAGTGAACTCGCGGCACCGTTACGCCAGACACAATTATCGATTTTTAAACGCGTACACATAGCTTTACTTAAGGACTTAAAACACGTTAATCTTTTTGACATGAATACAATAGCTTGCAAACGACGCGGTTACACCCGTGCACCACTTTACTCATGAAATCTTAGAACAATAATAACATGTTCAAAAACTTCTGAAATCTTTTAAATAATTACATACGGTACACGATGCGGGATCGTGAGGTCAAATCGGAGTACAGGCAACACCATCGCCCCCAACTCCCAAAACGGGTTACCATACAGGCTCACGTAACGTCATTTGCATAATTAGTGTGTGTTTTCGCATGAGTGATTTAGAACAATAGCTCCCAGTGCACCAGCCCCACCACCCCCCCCCCCCCACCCCCATTGATTCCCACATTCTTCTATCTGACTAACATACAGTGAAAGTGCAACGTTGTATTATCAGACAACTTTACAATAATAGGGCAATAGCAAATTGACCGAATGATTTATATAAACTTGGTATAAGTTGCGAATAAAGTGTCAGCTAAGCAACCCTAAGCAATAGCTATCTCAGAAAATAAGTTTGATTAATAAATAGTCTTGCAACAGTTAACATGGCTCAGATCTTATACCGTAAATAGATAGCGTACTATCCTGCAACAATGCCTATGGTAATTTTGAAAACGTGCTTCTGGTAACACTCTCGCAGCAACGCTCCAATTTAAATTCTATCCAGTTTAGAAATATTCGCTAACTGCTGTTGATAATCAGCAACTGCTATGAAAGAACTCGGACACTAGCTAGCAACAAATGTAAGTAAGGTACGACGGACCTACAGTCCAAGAACAAGCTGTCAAGAAAAAGAATCGTGTGCCGCTTATTGGTCAACTATTAAGATGCTTTTTCCTGAAAGGTTATTCTAAATAAGACATAAAAAGGCGGGCTTGGACGTTTATCGGCTAAGTTCCGAGACAGCAAGTAAATAAGATCGATTATAAAAGTATAATAAAAATCTTCTTGAAATGTGGTAGTCAGGAACGGAAACGCCTTGCTCTCCTTTTTATTGAAATAAGAGTGACCTTTCTAACTACCGGGCGAGTACGGGTACTTAATTGAATGACCTCGACCTTTGGCATTTGAACCATAAACGTTCCGAGTTTCTAGACTGAATTTGGATAAATTGAACAGTTCGAAATCACGGGCGACTGAGATTAAGTTTTAACTAAATCGATCAAGTCAAATTAAGGTTTAGACTACACTGCGTTAAGGAGTACCCGTCCTTTCACCGTGACTCTATGCTGATTTAATGTGAATCCGGATTAGCCAATTTAGCTTCAGGATGCGGTTGCCAAATGGTCAAATTTAGAACGACTTGAATAATAATTGATAACGTAATTAAATTACTAGCATCCGAAAAATGAAAACGAAATCTGATTCACATATCGTAACCTAACCAGAGGGACTTACTAAACACGTAATCGATTCCTGATAGATTTATGACGGCACAATGCTCAACACATTTGATCCCCATCCCTCACCCACCCCTGGGGCTGTGGCAAATATAAATGTGCTCATGTACTTCACATTGGTATGGGTAACTCACATACCAAATTTGGTTTAATTGAGTTAGCGTGACGGATGGACGGACAAATAGATGGGCAGACGAACAGAATGACGGAGGCTATTACAATATCCTCGACGTATTTTAAAACGTAGGGACATTAACTAATAATATCTCCTAGTGTAGTGTAAAATAATCAACAACTCAACTGTCTTAATGATAACGTGTGTGCCTACGCGAATGCGGTTCCAAATCAAATAACAATGATACCGATTCTGTAAAAAAAAAACACCTTTGAACGTGCTCCTATAATCAAGAACGGAATCGACTAATTAATAAGAAAATCGGTGCTGACTATCTGTAAACTGACTGCCGTCTGCAACTCGGTTCTTCAGGAAACCATGATCTACTGGACAACAAGAAATATCTAAGCGCTGGCTTTCTTCTGAATTAAACTGGAAACTCGATAAATCGCTTCTACAGGAAACAGGGATTTACTGGAAAAAGAAACATCTAAGTGCTGGCTATCTGTACATTTCTACTATCCTGATAACTTGCTTCTACTGGATGAGCGTTTCGATCTCAAAATACTCTTCAGAGGCAGTAAATTAAACACAACACGTAACGGAGAATAATGCGAGGCGCCTCTTTACCCGTTACTTGAAATTGAATCATAAAGGGCCCTAGAATGGACTGTATTTCTACTATCCCAGCCTCTTCGTAAGGCGAATAGAACAGATAACCGGAAGCGGAAATAGCGAAAACGGAAGTGAATAAACTTCTAGATAATTTAGTATAGGAGGCAAATTGGATCAAATATGTACCTGCTGCCAAGCAGCGAAAAGATGGCTCCTAGCCTCTGACGTCTTGTGTCCCGGGTTCGTGTCCTCAAGTTAGCACCGTTAACTCCAAATTGTAACTGGACTAGCCACAAATTAAGAAAGTGCGCATGGTACAATCGCCCTTGGATTAACCAGTTTAGCTGGCCAAAGCTAATACCAGTTCTAACACCCGGCAAGAATGCCGTTTAGGTCCAACGCGACACAGTAAGAATTAATAAGCAAACAAATTATAACGGCGCGCGTTCGTGCGTGTGTGCGTGAGTGCGTACATGTGTGTGTGTGCGTGTGTCAAAGTACATGGTGTTGTAATCGCTTGATGACTATTCTCTTTCTATCTTATTGGAATATACCGTATTTTAGACAATTCCACAATACAATTGTCTTTGAGTTATTGATTTTTCACGTTGATATATTATATTATGTTACGTGTTAAGTAAATCAAGAACTTTTTTCAGGAACCCTGAATCATCAAATTCACGTTTATCCTCGTATAGCTACGCTGTGTTGTTTATTTGTGTTGCCAGTCCATGGACCCAATATTTGACATTAAAATTAGTCCATTGGCATAGTTTCTATAGAAGCCAAAACTCAATGGAACATTATATTTTAACACATGGGAATGAACAGTCCAACTAATCGAAGTTTCTTTGCATTAGATTGTGTAGAACCTAAGTCTATGCGGAAAGAATTGATTGCTTTTTAAGACTGCAATGTTAACATAGGGATATAGATGGATATATGTATTGGTGATAAGATAATAACACATCATGCAATATGCATCTTCAGATTGAGACACGAGATCCTCGTTCATATATAGCATTCCACAGGACTTATTGGTAAATAACTTCAGATTGAAGACCAAATTGGAAAATAGGAAACGTATTATATTCTGTTTTGTGCAGGATTCTGTTAATATTATCATGGATCAAGGATCCAGAGAGGAATCTGCACGAACACTGTACGTGTATATTGGACACACTAGTTGAATATATGTAGGAATTTAACAACACTCCTGAAAGACACCGCCCCTTTCGCTGATCACAATTTAGTTTACTGCATAGTTCCCGTAAGTAAGCACATATTTGACTATTCACCTTTCCAGAGTATCCATCTATCCATCTGACGCTATATGACTGTAAAATCAGCTAAGCGGCGTGTAGGATGACGTAATAATCATTACGTCATAAATGATTATATTTGGCCCGTCTTTAAGGCGAAATAGTTCAACACATTGTACGAATTATATGTCTCTACCATTTAATAAACATACAGTTGAATATTTAGAAACTAATTTGCCTTGACGCTGTTGCTCCATTAGGCAGCAACAGTGTCCTCTCAAATTGGTTCCAAAATATTCAATCGCTTACCTGTATAGTTTTCTGGAAATCGATAGTCAGAGAGTTCAGAGATCGATCGATCGCAACACGAGGTAGGTGTGGGTGGAGCATAGCTAGAGATGGGCGGGGCATAGCAAAAATTGGAAAGGTCCATTCTGTGCGAATGATAATGCTTCAGATGTTGGGATATACTCGATTAACTATTTCTGCCGAAATACAGGGTTCTGGAAACACGTATACACCTATACATCATTTGGTTGGCAATGGTAGTGGAATACTACTTCAATATAATCCATGATAACAAGAGTTAACCCCCTTCTTAACACGATGAATTTATTGGATGTCTGTGCTCTCGAGCTTGCGAGCAATAACTCTGGAACGCTATTCAAAGTCTAATGCCGTGCAGTTCGCCGTGCGCTAATCATCGCTGACTGGTTGCCAAAGTGGTATTTGTCGTGTGGCCGCAAGCATTCTAGGCAGTAATCAGAGAATACCGCAAACCGTTATATGACTGTTATCATCACACCTGGTGATTGATTATTTCCCAAGCCGGGCGTTCCATGTATACGAGTCCACGGCCGCTTTCATGCACACGGTCTTATGAATGTACGTATATTTCTATGTGTGCGAGATTACAAAGGCATTTCTCCCCAATCTATGCATGCCAGTGTCTAGTCAACGTATTTCTAGTTCTGGCACCAGCTTTGCATATTGTACAACATGCACCTGAAAATGTTCAATTACCAACATTTTCAAACAGTATGAACTCATGCACGCTAAATTGTGTCAAATATTTGGTATCTCTGCGGCTTTCTCGACAGAAACTATATATAATTTGATTTTCTTCTGCGAGTTTTCATGAGCAAAACTTAGCCAGATTCCCACGATTCAAAATGTCACTCTGGAAATGGCATTTGTTTCGGACATTTACGCCAGACAATACGCTATAAATCTCATTCCCCCTGTTTTCATTGAATTAGCTATGCTTGATATTCATATTATGTATCTAGGTACCATGGTATGTCCAGAATATTTATGTTATTTGATGAATGTTTGATTACATTAACCAGGCTATTTTGCTTAGATATCTTCCAGGAAAACCCCGGGTGAAAGCGTGTTAGCTTTAGAAATATGCATGTTTCTCTTTTTTTTCTCAGGCAATACTGTTTAAGCACGAGAACACACATGAATCACACACGCCACGATAACACAAGGTGGTACACCAAGCTGGTGAGCTGAGACAAGAGCTTACCCCTACAGCCTACATATTTCGGAATTACTATAACTAGTTTCTACATGGTTCACAGACAACACCTCCCCACTGTGCCAATACCTGTTTATGCTTATGCCATTCTCAGTAGTTTGGGATATGGATATTCTCGATCGTGAGAGTCCTGGTACCTATTGGATGGTTTCCAAGACAAAAAGTATGAGGCGGTAAGTCATTGTCCCATTTTCCCTGAGCAAGTGAGCTTATGGGTGCCTATAATATATGGTGTAAGCACTCTAGAATGGCTTAACGAGCTCTCATGCCGCATTTATATCAGTTCTCTTCTCCTGAACGTTTGCTAGCCGTCGCTAAAGACATAACTGTTTCAAAACGTACAGTAGCTAAGCTTGCAGCATGGATTCAGTATGCTATTAACACTGTGTGGAATATAGGAAATGACCAGAAATTAAAAGAGAATTGTGTTTGTGGCGAATGGTAGTACTATTTTCAAAGCATCTGTGGAATTCTAGTTAAAGCAATCAGATTGTTTCTTGTTTTGCCATTACGAAATAGCCGTTTGAAATTATTTCAGAACGGGATCTAAATTTACCGGACACACATGTTTTCAAGCACAGATGCGTGGATAAGGGCATGCAACGGAAATGGCATATTTATATTCATTTCCCACTTGTATCCTAGTTGTATCTTTGTGTTACTGTAACCGAATACAACATTTTTTTAATACCTGTTAAAGGCAGGTTTCTGTCGTAGTTTGTAACAGCGTTCGAGGTCAGTAAAAGTAAAGCAACCATCATGCACTATGCTAAATGTTTGGGAATGTAAGCAGTGTTATGGTGGGTAAAAGCGGCCTGTTCGATGCAGAGTATTTAATGGTATTCGATGTTCCCAGGATATTGCACAATATTAAACGAAGCATCATCAAGTTGCCTACATGCAGTCTCGGCGTGGTAATTCTCGTTGTATTATTGCCTGTGTGGAAATTGCAATGTTGCCTTAAGCATCCTAAGAACGAATGAGAGAAATTCACCATTAGTTTCCCTGTTTGTAACAATAGCATGAAGATGCATTTGAGTACCAGCAGATTCAATATTCTTTAAATATCAGGTACTTGAATAGAGATGCTGTGTCCATGCAAGTTAACACATTGCTAGAATGACATTCAAATTAAGGCCATAAACACGAATAGAGAAAGAAGCCTGAAGGAAATCAAACAGTAACCAATTTAAAATGTCTTTAATATGTGCAATGAACATATATATGTCTATTGAGGCACTTATCACAAATCATCAATCCATTCATTCTCCCGGTCCCACTTCACACATTGCCCCTCATTCCATCCACACCACCATCCCGTTAACGTCGTTCACCTGACCATTCTGACAATTCCTCTGTTTGAACATCCTCACAGTATATGTATATATGCAATATATGCACTACCGCTCCTTTCTGTCCTTCGTTCACAAGCCAGGGCCAAGCTTTCAATCCATCTCTTTGATCCTTCGTCACATCGGGAAACTCTTCTCCTAATCCATCCTCTATAACCTTGTTTTCAAGGGATCAGCTGTTTTCCAATGGGCGTTTCCATGTTTAGTTATGCCCACACCCCACCCATATCTAATTAATCTCCACCCACGCCTCGCTCGTGTTGGGATCGATCGATCTCTGGCCTCTCTGACTATTTCAGAAAACGATATTGAATATTTAGGAATTTGACCCATGGCAGCAACAGCGTCCACTTTAATTAGTTTCAAAATATTTAACAATGTTTATTAGATGGTAAAGGCATGCAATTCACACGCCGTGTCGAAATATTAAGCGCTAAAGACGGACTATTTGGAATCATTGATGGAGTCATGATTTTGACGTCATCATGCATGCCCCGTGGTTGATTATGACGTCACACTATTGAGTGAGGAATTGGATTAATGAATTACTCCTGTATGACCTACACGCAACGTTTCGTCTTTTAGATCTACGTCCGAGAATTCCTAGTATCTTCACAAAAGCGAGTGCAAACTAAGCGCTTATTGTAGAGACAATATGTTGACACTGTCTAAACTGTTCCACCATCCTCGCACGTCTAGTGAAGATGCTCATATTTGCAGACCTGATAGTAACTCACAATCTATGCATGTACATTTATCGTGCAAACACGCGTAGTCTAGCAGTGTAATCTAGCCTGTATATGAATACACTTATAGTATGTCGACGTTTAGTTAACCTAAATAGGATGAAGCGAATGCGTGAATTGTATTGCTTCATATCTAACAATGAAATAAATTATCCCGCACGGAATTGGAATCATTATAAATTCCTGTCCCAAACAGAGTGGCTATCCGCCGATATTAGAGACTATTGATAAATCTCGCGAGAAGGCAAGAAGACTAGGTCCTCAGATTCAGAGGATCGGATGTACGAAAATACCAACTTTGAGACACTTCCGAGGTCGTCCCTTGGTTCACGCCGCTTGGGAGTAAAACAGAAATGGAACAAAGTAACGGCACAATTGAATAACCTCCAGAAAGAATTCGGATTTTCTCTTTATTAGAATAACCGACTAGAGCGTGTGAATGAATAACTCGATGAGAATGGAGCCACAATATCAGATCTATGGCATGTGAGGAAAATATATTAAAGTGTGTCTGGCGTGCCTTACATTATATAAAACAGGAATCCTAATAGAACGGACTCTAATTTCCTTTAGGGGAAATGTGACAATAGGCGTGAATGGCTCATGACATCCATTTGGCATGACGACTCTTCAAACGTGGAAAGCTCGCAGGATTCAGCCTGAATCAATTCGACCTGAAGGGTCATCAAAATGGTCACTTGGTGACATTTATTGATTAGCTAGATTTGCATGCACAACATGCTGTTATCTGGTGTTTCAGAAACCACCAGCACAGTGATTTCTAACTGACCCCGTTTCAGGACAGTGATACCTTTTAGGGTGGCATTTACTAATGGGATCACCAACATTGTCGAAACAGGTTTTACTGTTCTTCTCCCTACTTGTCTAAATGAAAATTAACATTGGCAATGGATTCTCCTTGTGCTGGACAATGGGCCGTCGACCTATCTGAAACATGGTACAGAAATAAGGTGGGTTAATGTGTGACTATATTGTCCATGATTTAAACTGCCCGCATTTATATGGCACCCAGTCAAATTGAGTACAACATATTTAACCGTCTAAACTGTTTCACCATCCTCGCACGTCTAGCGGAGATGCTCCTACTTGCAGACTTAATAGTAACTCACAATCTATGCCCATTTAGGGTGGCATTTACTTATGGGATCACCAACATTGTCCAAACAGGTGTTACTGTTCTTCTCTGTACTTTTACAAATGAAAAATATCATTGACAATGAATTTTCCTTGTGCTAGACAATGGACAGTCGACATTTCAGCGTAACTGTGTAGTTTTCAGAAAATTGACAGCGCATTCGGGAATCGATCAATCCTAACACGGGGAAGGGTGGGTGCTAAGATAGAGATGGGCGAGGCATAGCTAAAACTGGAACGGTCCATTTCGTACATGATTTTAATCATTAAAGTACATAACATAATTTTTCGGATTCGTCAGCTAATTGGTGGAGTCACGGAATGACTACTGC
Organism: Chaetoderma sp. LZ-2023a; assembly: GCA_034401795.1. Classification (NCBI taxonomy): domain Eukaryota; kingdom Metazoa; phylum Mollusca; class Caudofoveata; order Chaetodermatida; family Chaetodermatidae; genus Chaetoderma; species Chaetoderma sp. LZ-2023a. Next base: position 66,733,112 of record CM067364.1, read on the forward strand.
TGAAAATGTACCTGACTCCCTCCATAGGTTGTTATGAGTCAGGCAAACATGTTCCCTTATTTCCCATAAATAAAATTAGCTGGCGGCAGGCCTGTATCTGGCAGTCAGGTAAATGACGCCATATTAAAATTTATCACAGGTAGGCTGATTTCTCAAAATAAATATACGTCATGAATGGCGTATCTATGTCCGTCAGGAGCTCTTACCAGTCTTCAGTTCTCCAAATTGTATGTCTTTACCATTTAATAAACATTATATTGAATATTTTGAAACTAATTTGACTATGCCATGTTGCTTCCATGGTCACGTTACCTTAAAAAAACACGCCCATAAAACGATATCAAACTCAGAATGAACGCCAGTGCACATGGCTCACCAGCGAATGTTAATTTCTATGAACAAACATATGAGGGCCCGTATTACAATATGCATTGCATTACTAAATTTAGCATTAGAATGCTAGTACTAAGCACCTGTATGTCATATGCTGTAACACAGGTTCTTAGCATTAAGATTACATGCTATTCTAAAATGAAGGTTGTATAGTTTTAAAGGAATGATAAATTCATCAGCATAAGTATAGTTTCTTTAAACACACATCTGTGTCCCACGCACGCACGCGCGCACGCGCATGTGTACGCATGCACACACACGCACGCGCGCGCATGCACGCACGCACACACGCACGCACACACGCGCGCACATCAGCCTTGGTTGTGATACGCATTTGAATGTCCTCGTGATTCACCTGAAAATCCTTAAGAAAAAGCTTAAGAGGGTCACACCTCTTGCACCACGCTGTATTCTAAGATAGAGGTCATCGTGATTCGAAAACCTGACAATCCCACTCCTTAGCGCTTAAGGGGGGGGGGGGACACACCTCTTGCACCATGGTGTAGTGTAAGCTATTGTTCACTTTCGCGGATTTGTAAACTTGACATAATAGTGTTTGTCTATAGCAGGCAGCAAAGCAATGCTCCAATTTAATCTTCGGTTTGTCAACTGTGTAGATTGTATTGATTATGATTATGACCGGTTTCATTTTGGTCGTGGTATCATTGGGTGTATTGTGCCTCTTGTTGCGTTTGGCTGATTTGTTGCCTTGGCTACCCCGTGCATGGACTCCCCTTGAGAATGTGCTCATAGCAACTGCGTGTGACTTATTGTCAAAGAATAATCAGAAAAATTCTTAGTAGGTTGCAATGGAGGGATGATATTTTCTTGTTAAAATTCACTTGTTTTTGGCCTGCTATCGTACATATAAACCTTTCCTAGCTTCATAGACCACGCACGCTTCCACCACGAAGATAACGTTTTGTCGGTGAGGCTTTCTCTTCTATGGTGTTTTGCGACATAATCTTGATATTAGCTGTGGATAATTAATGATCCCAGATAAATGTAGACACTGATTCAGTGCTAAATAAGAAACTGGTTTTGCGCACAGCCATCTTTCAACGTTTAAATATATTTCGCTGTTTGAACTTAATCTGGTTTTTTCACTTTCATCGTTGTAAAGTAAAATATTCGTCTGTAACCACTGGTTCTCACGCTCCTACATCCAATGATCCTTCACCAGCCAAATATCGTAGTTCCCTACCTGCAAAGGACCTTTCTATGTTTATCTATGCCACGTCCATCTCTAGCTCAGCTCTCCCATAGCGCGCTCCTGTTGGAATCAATCGATCTCTGAACTTCCTGCGTATCAATTTCCAGAAAGCTATACAGTTCATCTGTTGACTATTTTGAAACTAATATGACTGGGCGCTGTTACTGGCTATTAAATAGTAGAGACATACCATTTGTACAACGTGTCGGCCTATTAAGAGTTAAAGGCGGGCCATATAGAATCATGTATGATGTACTGATTATTACGTTATCCTACAGGCCAGTAACTGATTATGACGTCATATGACGTCAGATTGATAGACGGATACTCAGGAAAGGTGAATTAACTGGAAACTTTACATGTTCTTCGAGCAAAACAAAGCAGGACAAATTCTCACCATTGGAATTATCTACCGAGTTAATACAATTAATAAAAGCTGAGCCAGTGATGAACAAGCGATTAGAGGGTGTAAACCATAGGAGCAGATGCTTATTACAATCTCCAAGGTTGTGTGCAATGTGAATAGTTATGTAAGTAAAGGAAATTAAAATCATAGCACGACATTTCATGAGAAATATGGGGTGGGTCGGTTGTATTTTCAGACAATGACCTCGAGCTGTCAATGGTTATTCCACGTTGTATTATATGCTGTTAACATTAATAATGTGGTGGAACTGGATAAATATGCAGCTATATGAAAACAAGAGTACAGGTCTATAACGGCCATTGTGTGGGCCATTACATAGTGGTTACTAAAGGCAGGTTGTCACTTAATAAAAGTCATTTGTTATTGTAAATACATTTGGGAGTAAATGATAGTCGTTCACAAAGCTGCGTGGTCTTATACACATAGCAGGATGCCAAAAAAACAAGTGTCCATTACAGACAGGTTATGAAGAGGTTATGAAAGTCAATGAGCAAACTGTACAATGTGGAACGAATAATTTCATCCTTGCTTATTACATAACTAGCATATTAGACATCCTGCATATCGTTTAACATCGTTCATGAGGGGGACTTTGTGTCTCATCAGGCGCATGTAGGATAACATCACAGCCTGATCCCGTGGGGAATTGTAATTATTTATTTTTATTATGATAGATATCAACTGACAACTGATAATCTGCCTGTAACAAATGCATTACGCACTTCAATGCCCATTAATTAATGAATTCTGTCGACTTTCTCCAATACTATTGCAGCTAAGCGTGTCTAGAACAGCAGTCTTATGTTGCGGGAACATGATATTAGTGTGTGTGTGTGTGTGTGTGTGTGTGTGTGTGTGTGTGTGTGTGTGTGTGTGTGTGTGTGTGTGTGTGTGTGTGTGTGTGTGTGTGTGTGTACGTGCATCCGTTGTAGACGTATGTGTGTTGGGGGATGGTGTGCGGTAGTGCGTGCAGGCGCTTGGTTGTGGATGCTGGCGGGCAGGAGTTGTATGGGTTGGCGGGGTGGGACAGGCGTGGATGCAGGCGTAGGGTGGCCGTGGTAACGGCATTGATCCAATATGTAATGAAGATTGATTTGAAATCGTTACTTTTAAGGACACAACATATTTTGGATTGAATGTCTCAATAGCTTTTAAACAATTACAATTTAATGTAATGACTTATATATGTGTTTTCACACGTGTAACAAGTAACCTCTAGCGAATGAGTGGCGTTTCCCCAATTACAGAAAATACATGCTAACGATCTCTTGAGTGACATAACCTGTCGTCAATTCAATAATGAGAGAAATACTTTGTCAACCAATCCTTGAAACAATTTAGTACATTATGTGAAAATAGGCACTGTGATAAGCGCATTATTATGAGGTGTCTCTTGTCAAGACGCAAATATGTGTGCAAGGAAGAACGTGTAATTGAAATGACTCTTAAGCCAAGAAATACCAGAATGAACTCTTACTTAGTATAACCTTTGTTAAGCTTCCATTCCAGACACGTAAAAATGGATTACTCTCCACCGCCGTCACCAACATATAATAGACTCACTTCAGTGTGATTGGCGCCTGACGTGTTCCTCATCTCAAGCAAAATAAGTCGTTTATTAAACATAATATCTCCAACAATGTGTTGCCTACAAAAGCAGGATTTTGTATGACTTAGTTTCTTCCTAAATCCGATTATAAATACTAGTTTGGTAGTTACGTGAAGGACAAGAGATGGTGATTCTTTAAAGGAAACCGCCACATCTTATAATAGATATGCAGGTCATATAGCCCGTCACTCATAAACCATGCATGGTATTTTATCCTTTTGCACTGCAAACAATCAGCAAATATTTGGATCTTTTTGGCAAATTCATAAATTAAACGATTAGTGTGTATAGTCTTAATAAATCTCTACATCAAATAATAGCTCCACGTAAAATTTACTCCTACAACGCGTCTGTAGATGGTGTTAATTTTAGCCTTTGATCTTTGCCGCTGATATCATTATTAATAAACTACTCCTCGCCGTTAGTCGAATCGTTTGTGTTGTGATAAAGGATATCCAGTCTCTCAGTCAATCAAATTACGTCATAACCATCTATGTTAAATGAATGCTGACATCATCATGTATTACATCACGAATGGCGTAATTAAGTCTGTTGTAAATGCTTTATATCCAGTCAAGATGTACGCATTGAATGACTTTCCCATTTAAGAAACATTCTGTTGAATATTTTGAAACTAATTTGGCTGGACGCTGTTACTGCCATAAGCAGCACCATCACGCAGTCAAATTAGTCACACAATATTCATCAGCTTACTTGCATAGTTTTCTGGAAACAGAGTTTCAGGGAGTGCAATGATCGATCGATCCCAACACGGGAAAAGCGTGGGCGGGGCATAGCTAAAACTTGATTCGTTCAATAAGTTTCATGTATTAAGATTATCTTGAAGCATTAAGAATGGAATGACAGCTTTATACAAGTTCACTGACAAACATCTGCAGCATCTGCAGCATCAATGCCGACATCTTTCTTAGCGGCATCATTATTTGGGATTCTATTGTATTCTCTGTTGCATATCGATCTGTATACAACCATCCCCTTAAAAGAAACTTAAAGGCATCAAGATCTAGCGATTCATGTGGTTCAGTATGACATATAAGTATCAAAGAAGAGACATAATTA